>VXBO01005121.1:22530-167064 GCA_013400135.1 Rhinoptilus africanus
AGGAAAAAAAAAGCACCTCAAACCCCAAAGTGTTTTTCCTCCTCTCCCCTAAGCTTCGAGCCCTTACCTTGCATCCTTTCTAGCTAGGAGCCCTGGGGAACTGTTAGCTCCAAATTCACCATGTGTTGTACAAATGAGTATCATTTGTTTCTCTAAAGAAGAAAAAGGCTTGGCCAAAATGGGAACTGAGGATTTCTTTCTGAAGAGTTTCAAACCCAGGTGACTGTAGGGACAGACGGAGTGTCGCCGTCGGTACAGCCAGGGGCAGGGCTGGGGTCCTTGGTGCATTGCTGGGAAAGCTCTGTCACACCGGGCCAGCAGCAGGTCAAATCCCACCTCCCACAGAGACACCGGTAACCTCGGTATCATAACGAATTCCAGCAATGTCAGTTAGTGCCATGGAGCTGGACATCAGACCTGGGGCTGCGGAGGAGTGAAGATGAGCACCTTGATCCACATCTATGGGGTGACAGCATAAATACGGCAGGTTGACAGACTGGAGAGACCTGAGGTGGTAGTCACACGCCCGGGAGGACATGAGGTTTTCCTTACTCCTCCTCGCTGCTATGTGACACGGCTCCATGAGAACAGGCTGCAGGCATCTCTTGCGGGATGTGGTGGATGCTCAGTGCAGGGAGGCTGTATTCGAGGAGAAGCAAAGCTAGAGGAGGATCAACCAAGTGGAGACCAAGACAGGTATAGTCAGGGTTGAGGAATGGGCTTGCTTGATCCTTTGACTCCAGCAGATGTAGGGAAACCAGGCTGGAATAGGGCTATTCCATGTCCTGCTCCATGCCCATACAGTAGGACACAGCTGCCTTTTTTGCAATAAGGAAATTTCAGCCATAGCGCTGTGATGTTTCTGCAGCTTCCCAAATAGACTCGTCCTTCAGGATTCCTTGATCCCATTCTATGTCCCACGGCAGGAGGCTCACACGGTTTTGCTTGTTGACCATGACCCCTCTTACCCTGCTCATCCGTGACTATCGTTTGTGCAGGGCATGGAGCAAGCAGGCAGTGAAAATTGAGAACACTAGTGTTTGGAATGATTTCTGTTTGGGAAAGCTTTGTACATGGATTAGGGATTAAACTAAATTTATGAGACAATTACCCACTTCAGTTGGATGAGGACATTAGGACATATTTACCCATTGCTTGCTCTTAGCTGCTAAGTGGGCTGCAGAAGGACGCGGCTTCTTTAAAGTGTCTCGTGTATTTATCTTTTTAATCGCTTTTTTAAGCATACATGGTTTATTGCTTTATTGATTGAACAGAGCTTTGAATAATCAATACGGCTTTAAGAATTCACTGGGAATGACAGAATTGCAATTAAGTAGAGTATGTGGAGAGAGTGTTAACCCATCTCATTAATTAATGAGGTCACTTTTTCAAGTGTTTCATAGGAGCCTTTGGGAAGAAGGTGGTAGTTTATTGTAATCCCTAGAGATATTTTTTGTCTTCCCTTCTGGAAAGTTACCTGACTCCCTGCCCTGTGCTGGTGACCTTCGTATGTCCTTCTACAGCTACTTTGTGCAGCGCAGGACAGAACAGGAGCTGACGGGAGCTGCAGCTTGTCCAGATGTCAGGGACTTTTCCTTTGTGCCAGCCAAGTCCCTGGCCCTGGATATGCACCCTGTGGGGCAGCGCTGGTGGGGTCAGCCCTTCCTCCTCTCACCCTATCTCTGGGAGGTACCTTGGAAAATGAGCAGTAAAGGAGAACCCCGTGTCCTCCCAGGTGTGTGAGTACTGCCTCAGCTCTCTCCAGTCCGTCATCCTGCCGTATTTATGCTGTCAGGGAGAGGCAGTGGTTGCTGGCACCTCTGCAGGGTGAGCTGTGATCTCAAAAGGGCTCAAACATTTTGGGTTACGCGAGTTTATTCGCCTGCTTGTTTGAAAAATGTAGATGCCTGGCCAGCTCTGGATCCTACAGAGCTAGGCAGAGATTTTAAGGGGCAAAAGCTGGTGTGGGAAAGGAAAGGATGCTGTTTTCCCTGGCTGGGTGGGCTGAAGGGTCATGCTGCACTTGTCAGGGCTTGACACCCGGCTGGGGATCGGGTCAGAAGCAACCTACGGAGGACCATTTCCCACAAACTGTTAAGAACCACACGCTGCAGCTGCTCACAAATCCTCCGCAGATGGAAACTCAGGCGAAAGTACATCTAATGGCTTCTTGAGCCAGTTGAGCATTTAGGGAAAAGTGATTCATGCTTATATTTGCAAATAAAAACATTTTTTTGCTTGCACTTTGCAGTCTGGGCATTGCTCAGGTAGGAAGAAAGCTGCCGATAGCTCACAGAGGTTTTCAGAGCATGAGCACTTCACAGACGCTCAGATCTTACTTGTCCAAATATCCTTATCAGAGCTTCATTATTCATCTCTCCCTTATACAAAACTTTGGTTGCCTCCTTCTAATAGGAGCAAAAAAGTACTATTTTAGGCATTCTCAGTGAATTGCTCATGATTAAAGAGATCAGCTGTGAATATTCTAAGATGTTGAGAAGCCTCTGTATGAAATATTGAGCAGTACTTAAGAAAGTCTACTGTACTGAGGTATTTGTGCCGCAGAAATGGGACTGGTCTAAGAATGACAACTAAAAGGAGGTGGAGAAAGCATCAGCGTCTGATGACTCATGAGGATAAAATGGTTTCAGCTGGGTCAGGCTGAGATGGATAAAGTGTCTGGGTCAAGTTGAGCAACTGTATTCATCTGTTTCATGATGGGGCAGTTTTTAAGTGGTGGTGGCTGTAAGCAAGGGCTCAAGAAGTGCCACTAGACACACGATGACATGAATCTTCAGATTTTAAAAAGGTAACTGCACTGTGATGTGAAATGGGTTTTGGACAAACTGTCTTGAAGTTATTGCTGCTTGTTTTTTGCAAAAAATGAGGAAGTTGCACTGAAATATTACACTGGCCAAAATGTCATTATTTTTCTTATTGAATTGAATGCAATAATCCCCTCTGCTAGGGGGGCGAGAGCATTGTGCCATACAAGTTCCAGAGCACTGAGCTGATGGGGACCCACACTTCATCCATAGTCCTGCATAGGATCATTTGCACATAGGGCAGATTTTGGTCTGTACTCAAAGACCTACTTCATGCCAACTCTTGTACTCGAAAAAAAAACCTCCATGCATCATGCACCCTTCTTAACCTGATGTCTAATTTGTCTTCAGCAAACACGGGACTTTGTGAGTCTTGTCCCCGCTCTGTCTCTGGGGCTGCCATCCGAGTGTCCTGTGGTCCTTGCACAAGGTTTGAGGGGCTTTTCTGGGGAAGCCAGACCCACCATACCTTGCACAGTGTTGATGGCTTACTCACTGCCAGGTACAGCAGACCCAGCCCAGGTCCTACCTTGAATGTTTCTGAGAGCAGACGGAACCATGGGCCAAGCGCTTGTAGGACACAGTATCGTCAGAGCAATGATAACTGATCTTCCTCTGATGTATTTCCCTCCCCAGACCGTGGGACTGATGTAACCAGCCCAATTTCTACTGCTGTGGCAGACTGACATAATTAAAACAAGAGAGCGGCTGCGGGTTGACACACTTTTAAATGAGCGAGGCTGGTGAGAATCTGAGCAACAATAAAAAAAATTTATGTAAATAATTTGTTTATTAAAATTCTTCCTGAGTGACTTCCAAGTCCCTGATATTTATTGATGGCCATCAGAGGATTAACCAAATGCAATGGAGATTTTTGCATATATATTGTGGAGGCACACACTTCTTCCATTTGAGTGACAAAATGGGTGATAAATAGCACATATTAAATCTATAGTGGTTGCAGAGAATCAATCCATCTCCTCTGGGAAATTAGCTGTGTTAAGGAAGGCAACACTGAAGGAAAGGCAAGCAGCAGGCACGACTGGGGACGGAGAAGGGCTCCAGCCCTATTGATCCGCGGAGAAGGGTGTTTGTGGCTGGGAGAGGAGCAGCCTGGCCCAGCGTGAGAACTGGCACTGCTGGAGGGTCTTGTCTGGGAGGGGGATTCCCAAGGGGGAGAGCAAGAGCATCCTCTGCTGGGAAGCGCCATGTAGAGTCACAGGATAATTCAGCCTCGGGGGGAAGCACCGGTGGCTGGCCAGTAATTCTCCGGTTGAGCCTTTTTGATGCTGGGCCTATCTTTGCCCTTTCCTGCTTTTCTGGAACATCACTTCCAAGTCTCATTTTTCCCATGTATTTACACTGTTTTATCATCTTGGATTTCCAATTCTCCCTGTTTATTTCCTATATTTCTAGCACACACCAATGAGAACCACGTGGAAACCAAAAGCAGGTCAGTGGGACAAATTAATTCTCTCTGTCCTCTGTGCTAAGACTTTATGACAAGTGGCTAATCATCTTTGATTCCTCTGGTACTCCTAGTAATAACATTAGCCACAATCAACTCATTTAGCTCATCTATGGATTTAATATCTAATTCAACCGCACACGAGAAGAGAACAGGCAGCATTCTCAGGGAGCAGTAACCCCTTTTTCACACACTTGCAATTTTTTAAAGCAGTTCACAATGACCTCTTGAAATTAATTTATCAGTTGTGAGAATCTGTGGGGCCTTGGTCACCAGGTTTTTGCCTCAGGGTCCCTACTGATGAGTAATAGCAAATCCTGCTTTCCAGTAAAGGGCAGCGCAAAGTGACCTTTCTTGCTGCCCTAGAAATGTCGAGCTGGGTTCAGGCAACCTCTTCCCCTTTGTTTATCATGTGGGGAGCAGGATGAGACCTGGTCCCAGGTCTGCCCATCACTACCAGCTACCTGACCTCTGGGATCCTGTAAAGCCTCTAACTTCTTGTGCTGGTCCACCACCGACATCTTCCCTGAGCAGGCTGTGTCCTGTGGAGGGGTGATGCCGTGCCCATCTTCCGCTTGGTTTGAGAAGGCACATGGTGGGGCTGAGATCTGCAGTCTGCACCCGGCATCCCATGATGGAAGATAACGTTAAGCCTATTTCTGCTCCAAATGGCTCCATTGTATCTGGTTTACATAAGGAGCTATAAATACGCATCCCTGCTCTCCCGCTAGCTTGCATGCTGTTTTCCTTGTTTGCATTTTTAATTGTTGTGGCAGCTGTGACATTTTTAAATTCAATGGTGAGATGTGTGTGGCTGGAACGTGCTGGGAGGATATCTGACACAAGACTCTTCGAGCCCGGGAGACAGGACCCAAAGTGGTCAGGTGGAGGCCATTGTCCTTGGGCTTCAAGAGAAGGATTTGAAAAGACAGAATGGGATCATTCAGCAGCATCCTTTGATATACAACTGTCCCTGTCCAGAGAGACCCCTCCTATGGCATCTTTTCTTCCATTTGAGCATAAAGACTGGCCTGAGGCACTTTCCCTAGCATGCTTCAGACCCAGGGGCCTTTTCATGCTGGGCTTTAAAGGACTTTGCTTTGCCAGGCAGGTCTAGGTCATCAGCAGGAGCACTCTGCCTCTGGTACTGAGAACTTGACCTTCATGTGGTTTTATTTTGGAGTTGGGGAATGCTGAAGAAGACCAAATTCTGCAGAGGACGCGTGTTTGTAACAGGTAATGATAAGACAGGACATCTCCTACACCACATTGCCCAGAGCAGTTCATGGATACCAGGGCACAGAGTCAGTGGAGAGAAGTTGGGTTCAGGGTGGATTTTCAGCTGAGCTGAAGAGTAGAGGGGTCTTTGGACCCTCTGCCTTTGCAAATACCCATAGGTATGGCCCTGCTTGCCGTTCTCCGCAGCCTTATGAGTGAATTCAGTACCAGACAAGAGAGTTTAGGTCAGTGGTTGAAAGGATGTAAAGAAAGTTATTCATATGGCATATTTTGAGGCCACTTGGAGCTGCATTTTCCCTAAAACCACCCTAGACCCATGCTGGGCCAGTGAGCTGCAAAGCAGGAAGGAACAGCCCCATGTACATGAAGCATTTCCCCTCTGGGTGCTGCTGGTTGAACATCGTCCAAGCACTGCAAACGAGCTGTCCCTGCGAGGTCGCCCATCCTCTGCTGCAGAGATACCTGAGACAGAACTTGGAGCTCTGGGTGGGCCAAGAGGCAAAGTAAATCAGCCCCCACTGCCCCCCTCCCCACTGCTGGCGCGCTTGGCTCAGCAATATCCAGGCAGGTGCCATGGGTTCAGCAATGGCAGAGAAGAACCAGCTGGAGGACGCTGTTATCATGTAATTTGGGGCTTATACTGAGCTTGTGAATCAAATATACAGCCTTGAGAGGTAGGTGAATCTTGTGAATCTTGTGAATCACAGGCAGAGAGGCTGAGAGCTGATGCTGAACAGATCTCCCTTCCTGTGCAGAAAATTAAAAAACTCCGCAGTTTAAACAAAAGTTGAAAAATCCCCAATATTTTGACTGTGAAGAGTTTCTTCAGGAGTCCCTGGTAGGTTTTACTGCTGTTCTCTTTTCTGGACCCACCTTTCTGCGTGTCTCCAATGCTGAGCTGTGGTCTGCCCTCCTGGGGGTGGAGAGCAGGGCACAGTGGCAGTTCTGTGGTTGTGAGGACTATGGGAAGAGGAGGCTGAAAGGAAGCCCAGTTCACAGAAAACACAGTGCGGGTCCTCCAGTTTCTGAGATGCACCATTGTGGCCTTGCAGAGTCCAGATATCCCAGTATTCAGACTGGTTGGGTTTTTCCCCGCCCCCCCTCTTTCTTCATAAATGAATTGCCCTCATTTTTATGAACTGGGGCCGTGCAATTCTGTTCTTCAAAGAACAGGACATGAGGAAGATTCCTGCCAACAAAATCACAATTGCCAAGAAGGAAAGCTTCGTGAGAAATGTCCTGCTCCTCAGAAACATGTGTCAGGGGCAAGGAGCTGGCAGGGGTCTTTATCTCTCCCAGTTTCCCCGGCAATTGTTCCCGGCCAGCCTTGCTTTGGATGCCCACGCAGCACCCAGACAGTTGGGTGCAGAGAAGGGCTCTGGGGCGTCCATGGAGACGCCTCTCAAGACTTTGTGCCCCTGCAGTCTTTGTCTTAAGCCTCTTGCTCAGAGTTGGGTCAGAGTCTGGGCAGCCTGGGATCTCCCATCCCTTTTGTGAGGGGAAGTCTATTTTTACGGTCAGTAGAAGAGGCCTGAAGGTCAGACATCTCCTTAGAAAAACTCGTCACAGGCCAGGTGGGAGTCAGCAGAGGAAGGCTGGGAAGTCAGTTGTGCCTGGGAAGAATGAGTGGGTCAAGGCATCAAGGGCCATGCAGGTTCCCCATGACACATGATCTCTAGTAGAAGAGATGGAAAGAGACTCTTTTAAGGTTAATCTATCTATATTGCCTTTATGTCCATGTCTCTGATCTGGGCAATGTTCAAGGATGAGACGGGCACCCTGTGGCCCAGCTCTGGGGAACCAGGCAGGGTGGAGGAGCTGGGCTTATGGGAAATGAAGGGCAAGCCCCGAGCTAAAGGTCAAGAGTCAGAGGCCAAGCAAGGAAGGGTTGTTGGACTCCTGCTGCGTGTTGGACTCCTTCAGCTCTTGGGGTTTCAAAGGCCCTGAAGAGGAATAGGATCTTTAGAGATGACTTCTTCAATGCTGAGTCTCCTTTCAGTCCCTGAGATGCCTTATTAATCCTTTGGCATTTGTAATGAAGCAGGAAGCCTGGGTACATCGTTAATGAATATTCTCCTGTGACCCCTTGATAATTGCTGTGTTTAATTGGGTTTCATCTGATTCTGAGGCTGGATGTGCAGGAGTGGGGCTCTGCTCTAGGCAAACTTTTCTTGCAGTGTGTCCTCAGCCTCCTCCTCTCTCACAGCCACATAGCTCAGATTCCCAGGACCTGCCTCTACTCATCAAGACCATCTTTAGGTCATCCTTGACCAGGTGGAGCCACACGAGCTATCCCTCCCGCACGTACTATTGACAGCATCCTTCATCATACCAAATGCTATTGAGTACCTTTGGGAGGTGGCCTCACATTTACATGTGCCTTTGCATTAGCCAACAGTAATGCAAAAAATAATTAAGGCTGACCTCAAGGGCCCAAAAGTGATGCTTGTGCCTCCTTTCCCCTTCAGCAGTGCAGTGACAGGTAAGCATTATTGGTTTCCAAGTGACCAGCTTCAGTTCCAGTTCAGACACATCTCCCAGGAGGTCTATCATCACGCCCTTAACCACACCACCACCATTTCTCTATTATAGCTCTGAGATGGTCCCTGACAGAAGCTGAGCTGTGAATGGCTTCTCTAACTGTACTTAGTCTTATGGAGAAGTGGGAGGCAGAGGGTTTGGAGTTGGCGGGGACCTTGATTTATTTATTCTTCCATCTGATGTGGCTTGCACAGGACTTCTGCACACTCAAGTACTGCATAAGGGGAAGGGTGGACTCTGTCCTGGGATTAAAAAAAGATACCCTGATCCTGGCTTTGCCCTAGACTTTCACTTAAACCTGCACAAGCTGCTCCTGTGCAGCTCTGGTTCATGGTCATGGTGATGATAAGGAGCTGTCTCCAAGGGCAAAGGGCTGCCATGGGGACTGGTAGCGAGAGCCCCACGTGCCTGTGTAAAATCACAGCAGTGATAGGAATTTGCTTGAGAATGGTATTAATAGCAATAACTTTCATAATTAAGACATCAATTAAATTCTTGAAAATTGGGTGGAAATATCCTAATGTGCTATTGCACATTAACTGGAAAATTTCCAACCAACGTAATCCTATGGCCTTGTGATGAGTGGGTTAATTATCCCTTATTAAACAGAGCTGAAATCAATCTCGGTATCTCTCTCTTATTTCAATTTGGCAAAGGCGGTGAGAGTTTATTGTTTTCCCAAATTTTCTGCCTGCTGTACCCAAGGTGAGGGGAAAAGGCTCCCTGACACGAACTCCGCACTGTGCCCAGTGTCCTGCTCTCTCCTCCTCCAGCCAGTGCTGCCCTGCTTTAGGAGCTCGCCATCTTTTCCCTGAGGAAAAGGGAGAGGACTCGACGTTCCACCACACCCAAGGTAAGACCAGACCTGGAGAAATGGAGTGAGTAGCCCAGTTCCCACATGCCCATATGTTGCCCATGGCCAGTATTGAGGTCTGCATCTGCATCTCTCCGGTAGTCCCTGTAAATCACACTCTTGCTCGGGCATGATCTGGAAGGGACCCTGTGGGTCACCAGATCAGTCCCTTTCTTTGAAGTGACTGCTCCAAGGGATCCGTCGTTTGAATAGCATGTGGGAAAACTGCAGCATCCCTGGGCAGGAGCTGGAGGCTCACGCTCCTGCCCTGACTGTCTCTCTGCCAGCAGAGCAGGGAGTCTCTGTTAATCAGTACTCGGCTTTTAGTAATTACATTATTTATTGCAATATGAAAACAGAATAATAATGATAATCACAAGAAAGGAATTAGCCTGGCCAGAATGAAGCTGTTAATTCTGCTGTGTTGGGTTTGACAGAATCACTTTCTGGAGCATTTTTCTTGGAATGGTTCTGCCTCTGCTAAACTCACTTATTAAGAGCTGGCGGCACTGCCCCTGCTAAGCCTTTGTCTCAAGGTCAACACCAAACACCAGTCCATGGGGAGTGTAGTAATGCAGGGCCTGAGGTCAACAGATGAATAAACACACCTTTCCCTTTTTATAAATCTCTTTTATCCCATGTGCTCTGAATGCAGCCACCTCCCTTTGGCTCCTATTTGCAATTTATATGCCAGTGTTTTCACTGCTGGAAGGATCAATACACCTGGATAAGACTTGAAATCAGCAGGATCCAGCAGTAGCCAAAGGAGAAGGCTGAAATTTATTTGGAAGGTGAACTCCCAAGCTTTATCTTCAAACTAAAATCACGTGGAAGAGCTCAAAGAGGAGGGGCACACAGCCCCAAACCGCTGTCTGGACCATGGAGACCCATCATCAGGTCCAGCGGAGTCCTGGCTACCATCCCATCCCATCCCATCCCATCCCATCCCATCCCATCCCATCCCATCCCATCCCATCCCATCCCATCCCATCCCATCCCATCCCCCTTTGCTATTTTTCTTGTGGGTCCCCAAAACAAATTTTTCCAGGGCTCAAACCCTCCCTGATTAGCCTGAGGTTGCATCACTTTTCCTTTAAGTCTATATGAGTTACCAAATTAGAAATAAAAAGCATCTGTGTCTGGAGGGGAGAAAGACCAGGAAACATAAAGCTTTCTGTGTCCTTTCAGGTGTCGGTCCAGTGCCCTGTAGCTGTGGCTCCCACCTGAGGCAGTTTTCAAGCTGTAGTGAAATCCTCCTCTCCCTCTGAGTGCAAGGCATTAAAACAAACAAGCAAATGTTAGAAAACTTGAAGGCAGCTTGATTTATTTTTTAGCATTTCCAGTATTGTCACCTCTGGTGATTTTAATTGCAAGTTCTGAGATGCTGGAAGTTTCTTTCAGTCCTGGGATCAGACTTTGTTTTGGTTTTGAGAAGTGGGGGTGGAAAATGTAATATGTGAGTGCTCTGAAACCAGAACAGCCACCCAGAGTGGGCTAAAGAGCAGTTTCTTCCCATATGTCGTTTTGGAAACTGTAGAATACTCAGATTTCTGCTCTTTCCTGACATCCATCTTTTAAGATTAAGTTTTTCAGACAATTATTTCAGTTTTGAGATAAAGACTTTGGTGTTTTTTTTTTTATTATTCTTACAGACTTACAGTATTGAGTTTTCTCATATGCACTAATTGCTTGGAGGACAGCAGGGGTTGGAAAAGATCATAGCATGTCATAGTCACAGAATCACAGAATGGTAGGGGTTGGAAGGGACCTCTGGAGATCATCCAGCCCATCCCTTCACCCTGCCACATGTGTGTCTCCTTTAGTTCTCAGCTCTTCCATCTTATGTTTACTTTTTTTCAGCTGAAACCCATTGCTTTGTATCCTGTCCATGTTGGACTTGATAAACCAACTGGTCTGTTCCTCTTTACAGTTGTACCTGGAGATAAGCTGTTTGCATTCAGTCTTCTCTACATGAAATTAATCCAATTCATACAGCTGTCTTATTTTATTGCCTTCTTCTCTTGCCTCGTCTTGAACCCTCCAGTTGTTCCACATCTTTCCTCTGCCACAAACTTGTCCTGCAGCTCCTATGGGTCTTTACCTATGCCGAGGACTGAGACAGGGGTATCTCAAGTAGCATCATGGAATCATAGACTGTGTTGGGTTGGAANCGTAGCATCATGGAATCATAAAATCTGTTACATTGGAAGGGACCTTTAAAGGCCATCCAGTCCAACCCCTTGCAGTCAGCAGGGACATCTTCAACTGGATCAGGTTGCTCAGAGCCTCATCCAGCCTGGCCTTGAATGTCTCCATATCCTACAAATGTTGGTGTTGCTGCCTTTCCTACATTCCCAGAAAGTGCTTCTCTTCCTCCAGCAGAAGGATCTTATTGCAGATGCTGTAACCCATGATCCCTCCCATGCAACTGCCCTCTTACCACCTAAAGCCACCGAGACACTGGCAAGCCTTCTGCACATGGTTATCGCTGTCGAATTTGCCCTAGCCTGCAGCTACATCTAGTCTGGAAAATATTTCTCTTAAAAAAACCCCAAACAAACAAACAAACAAAAAGAAGATGTTTCGATGGGCCCTGCTTGGCTTATCAGACCAAGAATATTTGTACTTTTCTTCTTCTTGGTTTCTGGGGGCATTTTCTGTCTGCTTTTACTGACGAGAGCAGAGCACCCATTTGCAAACTGAAGTAGAATTTCAAAGTTTCCACCTGAGAGAAGGGCATGAAAGGACCCCTTGCCCCGGGTGCTGATGGTTTTGTGGCTGGCAGTGTGTAGGGGCGTTCACTTCCACAGCAGGCAGGCTGATATGGGCAGTGCAACAGGGCTTATTTGACTGACTAAATCTCTTAATTATCATGCTACTTTGGCTGTATGTAGGGACAGGGGTTGCTTCCCTAGACACAGGAGACAACTGACCAGGGTCTCTGGGTCACTCTCTTGACCGCCAGGACAGGAGAACTACTCTTCATGCACACGTAGGTTGGCTGTGTTTGCTGGTCACACTTGGACCTCTCCCAGGACAGGCCTTTTCTGAGGATCATGAGGATCATGGGTTACCCTTGCTCACCTCTTGCTTGAGACCTTGTGTTGTATGATCCAGTAACAACTATTCCTGATGCTGGAGAGCCTCTCACCCACCAAAGGGCATGTGGAAATCACACACAAAAGTCTCTCCTGATTCACTTTCTTTTTGTCCTCCTTCTCTCTCCCAGTTCACGGAACATGATGAAGTCAGGGTTTAGTTGGAAGGATGTGTATAAGGAGATACCCACCTTCAAGCAATGACAATTTATCTCTTAAATCAAAAGAAGCCACATCATAAATCAACAGCTGGGAGTTCTTATTTTGAGGTTATTTGTGCAGAGTGAAATGCAGCTGGTCTTCATTGTGAAACAGAGTCTTTCCCTGAATCCAGGCTAAAAAAGGAGCTGGCTTTCAAATGATTGGTTTTGCAGCTTTCCCAGTTACACTCCAGGATTTTGGCTAAGCAGTGAGGGGTCCAAGGCATCCCCTAACTAAGCTGCTGGATCAATAGGATGGCACTGCAATACCCAGGTAAGATCCCCTGACCCTCATGCTCGGTGATTTTTTACTTGTTTAACTCATGGAGCAGCTTCAGCTCTCCCAGCCTTAGACCATAACTGGGACTGGGTTTAGTCTTAACGCTGCAGCATTTTCAGAGGACCAAATACAGCAGAGCTTGTATTTGATCATAGCTTGCATAAGCCTGTAAAGTGACAGGTAGCCGTGGTAGGGAGATTTTATTTCACACCACAGGGTCTGTGACGGATGTGACAAGGCTGGGGCAGAACCCAATTAGTCTTAACCTGCCACCTTCACCTCCCTGTGAGACTTTTACCTGGGCCACAGCCTGTGCTGTCACTGTGACTAGGTTGTTTCTGTGGCACTGAGGTCTCATGTCAGGCTTGAAGCACGTCTAAAACTCCTTGCTCCTGATCTCCCACCCACACCTCATAGCTTGTAAGTGAGGTTTGCACAGATGTTTTTACTCCTGCAAAGCGACAGGTTACCTCTTCCAGGGAGGATCATTGCCCAGAGAGCCCAGCTTAGACCTCTCTTGTGGGCAGGAACCACCAAGCCAAAGGTCTGTCCATGGGACAGTGGGGCCAATTTAACCCTCCCTTACCAAGGACCTTCAGCCTTGAAGAGGAACGAGGTCCAACATGCTGTTCCTGCTGGAAGATTTAATAAAGTATAACTCTTTACGCAAATCTTCCATGCGACTGTTCAAGGTGGAGGAGTCATCGTGGGGGGTGAGCCCTGTAGCAGAGCCTTGTGTCTCCTCAGGGGTTATGAGCCACAGCGAGCTGTGCTCGCCCCCCCAGCCCAGCATGTGGAGAGAGAGCTTTTTCAGTTAAACAAAACCAAAATAATTTTAGCCCAACTGCCATTTAGCCCAACTGCCATTTATGTTCCCACATGGTAAACAGGAGCACGCATTATCCCTGCAGTGATGAGTCTGAGGCAGACCACAACAAAATTGATTTTTCTTGAACCAGGCTCCGCTTGCAGTAAGAAAAGTTACGGTACATGGATCTCGCTATTGGCAAAGTGGGAGCCAGCGTTAGGCTCTTCCTTTTGCAATACCTCACTGGTATCACAGAGCCAAGCAGGTCGGAAGACTCTGGCAGAGTTTTTGAAAAGACAGATGGACTGCAGAGAGCACAGCAGGGTTACTATAAGGACTAATTTTATGGATTTTATGGATGTTGCTGGCTCTCTAAGAAAACAATTTTCCCTCCTCTTCCTTGATTTGAGGATTCACGAGTGAGGTCCCATTCTTACCCCAGCCTTCTCCATCTTTATCTCAGTGTAGTTATCTGTCCCCGTGCAATGAGAAGTGGTAAGAAGGTATTGCCAAAATGTGGGCAATGACTTCAGTACCAGCCCCATCAGCAACTTCACAACCATTTCCCTACATCAGCGTTCATCACAGAAAAGGTAAAATGTACATGAAGAGAGGCACTGACCTAAGTCTGGAAATGTGTACTCTGAAAACATGATCCATGAGATCTCCTTGCCTCCC
This sequence comes from Rhinoptilus africanus, assembly GCA_013400135.1. Classification (NCBI taxonomy): domain Eukaryota; kingdom Metazoa; phylum Chordata; class Aves; order Charadriiformes; family Glareolidae; genus Rhinoptilus; species Rhinoptilus africanus. Next base: position 36,521 of record VXBO01005121.1, read on the forward strand.
TGGTAGTCTGAGGCCACTGAAAGGGAATCAGGATCTATTTTATTGTGTAATGAAATTTAACCACCAAAGTTCCGAGCTGGTGGTGGAGCAGAGAGTTTTTAACCGAAGTCCTGCAAAAATATGGGGATGGCAGTAAAAGCATAATTAACACTTATTTTTTATGAAATGAAATAAAAGTATTTTCTGATATTTAAAATACACAAAGGTGCACTGTCATCTTGGAAGAAGTAACAGATTTGATGAATTTTAGTTGTGGTCAATTCCATTTAACTGGTTGGCCAAGTGGTTACATTTTGGAGAAAACTTGTTCCTAGGTTTCAGACATACTTTTGAGAAGCTGTGTATCTCCCAAGAAAATCTGTTGAAATTCTTCAGATCCTTTTCTTCACATTCATGAAAACCATAACAGTGTGTGCAGTTTGCTCTAATATAGCTAGTGGCAGTGGTCACTGTGAGGATGTGGAGACCTGGACTGAGGCATGTTTTAGCTACCCAGCTGCATATCTTTTGTCCTGGACTGATGCGAAAGTGATGAAATGCAGATATTACCCACTATCAACCTTGTTCCTCATACCTACTGTATTGTCACTAAGTCAATGTGGTGTTTTCATGCCTCCTGATTGCAGGGTGACTGTTGTCCTAATGCCTATAGCTCAATTATTTCTAAGATGGAAATCTGCTACCCTAGATTGATCACTGCCCGCACAGTGAGGCACCACTATTTGAACATAGTGGGATGGAAACAGGGTTATTAGTACATTTATCTCTTAAAGATAAGCGGGAAGTGAAAGGGACAGCTTGTTTTGAAGGGAAAAGAAATCACTTGTTCTGGGGGTTACATCTGAGGAGGAAAAACAAAGCATCAGTTCACCTCTGAGGAGATGAAAAAACACCAGGCCTGCAAGGAAGCCTGTAAAGAAGGTCTACCAGCAGTGCTATCCTTTAGACAAGATGAAGCATTGAGAAAATGAGATATCTCAGCCTGGCCTAGATTGGGAAGTACCTGACTGGACCTCCATCAGCCTGATTCTAAACATGAGGATGTGTTTGTAGCATTGGAGGTAGGTAACCTCCAGGTACCTCTCTGGAGATGCATAGCCTCCCGCTTTGAAATGTCCCCCTGCTACGTCCATCTCTGAGAACTGTTTTTTGGCTTTCAGCTACCCTCCACATAGTTACCACAATGTAATCACCTATAAAGCCAGCTCCTTCATCTGAAAGTCTTTCTTTGCTAATAGCGTAGGAGCACATTGCTCGTGGCTGGGTGCAGAGAGAGCAGGGCAGAGCTGGGGAGTCTGGTGGCACACTCCTGCGAGCTCAGCAGGACGTACTCAGAAATAACCCCGTGCCTCATCGTGGTTGGAGGGAAGGGGTGATGTTTTTAATAAGGTTTACATCACCTGTTTCAGATGAAACAGAAAGGCCCCCTAGGGATTTAATTGTATGCAAACCACAAAAGAATGGCCATTAATTTTCTCCCACCTCATACCATACAATTTTCCACTAATATGAAAGCTTTAATAAGACTACCCATAACCTTTATGTGTTTGGTAGCAGTCCAGGAAATTACAATTATCTTGTGCTTGCAACAGAATGGGTAATCCCATCAGTAGGAAAAATGTCATCTCGTGAAAAGGTTCCCAGCCAAAAGCCATCTTTACTGTATCGTGTAATTTGTCAGGTTGTAGCTAATACAGAGCCATGATCACCTTGGGTAAGGGCTAGGACGTTGAGAGGGGAGTTTTAATGCTCTCCTAGTGGAGCATTGCCATGGGGAGGTTAACAGAGCCCCGTGCATTACCCCTGTTTGCACAGGTCGTGGCTCTTGCCATCACCATCTCAGTGGCCAGGCTCCCTACGGCACCCGGAGCAGGGATGCCGTTGGGCTGGTCATCCCCGTTCCCCCTGCGAGCTGCAGAGCGGCTGCTGTTCACAGCATCCGTACGATGCTGAAATTGTTGCCAGAATAGGTATTTTGACAGCACTGATGTTAAACTTGCCATTTAATTGAAGAACGTTTTTCTCACCTTCTGCCTGGCTTTCCCGGGAAGACTGCAAAGCGGCAAGCTGTCCTGTTCCTCTGTTTCACTAGGTGGAGATCTTTAGTTGTCCACTGGCTCTGGGCTCTTGTTTTTCAGTCTGTACAATCAAAACCGGCTGAGAAACTCGGCTGACGAATTTTCAGATGCTCTTTCAGATCTTTAATTTTCCTCTGGGATATACAGCTCTCTTTGAGGAGGACATATGGGCTGACAGGAAATAGGTCTTTTTGTGGTTCCACTTTTAGAACGTTCCGTGTCTGATTTTTGTCATTTATTGACTGATGAGAATGAAAACACTTGAAAGAAGATTTGCCTAACAAACTAATGAAAAGTAAAGTAATGCATAAACAATGAGTGTGAACAGCTCTCTGCTACCAACTTCTCGCGGCAGAGATCCCGATCTCAGCAGCCCTGCCAGAAGAGCCCTCCCAGGGAGCTGCTCCAGGGAGGCCCCCACCTAAGCAGGACTAAAACTCAGCCCAGGCCCTCTTAAATTGAGCTGTTGCAGAGTTTTACTATGTCATCTTGAGCAGAAATTTTGTTACTAAAATTACAGTTTCTTTGAGCAAAGTAGTAAAGGCACTCACATTTCTTTAGCGAGAGATGGGGAGCTAAGATTGGCAGGGCTGGCAGGATTAAGCGTCACTCTGTTCCAAATTTCTAGCTAGCGATAGCAAAGAAAAATGAGCTCCCATGGGTAGAAGGTCGGTGTTTCTCCACAATAATTCTCTCCACTGCAGCCAGTAACTAATTAGGAGGCTAGCTGAACCCTGAGTGTTGTCAGAAGATGAATATTAAATCAGCAAAACTTGGATGCACACAACCAATTGCCTTAAATTTGACAATAACGTTTCTGGTAAAACAAAACAGTAAGTGATAAAAAGGTCAAAAGGCTGGGACAGCCACGGAGGGCAGGTTTCTGGACTTTTGTTTTGGGATTCCTATGGAAATTTGGATGAAAAATGAAGATCCATTGAAAAAGAATGTTTTATTTTTTTGCCACAAGGGAGCATTGAAAAGTTCCTAGATCTTCACTTGAAAACAGAGATGTTCAGCTGGAAATTGATATTTTGTGAAAAATATTTTAGAAATACTTAACTTCAGGGGCAAATCTATTCAACTGATTGCTGAAAGCTCTTCAAGCCATTCTTTCAGAGAAAGACTGAAAAATGTCTTGCAGAGGGATATTCTTCAGATCAGTGTTAGCAAAATGCTTTTGAGTGGATCATTAGAACCTGCTTTCATTTAGCAACTTGCATTGGGAGCTTCTGTTTCATCTCTTCACCCCCACCTGAAGTCTCAGCTCAAAGGTTGGCTGCATTTTTCACTTGGTACGCCTGAAATATCACTAGGTAAGACAGAAAAACAACAGCAGAGCTGTGAGGGGGCAGTGGGGAGTGTGGCAGGTTCATCCTAGGGTTGTGGTGGGATGAGATGGTTGATCTTCAGTTGGCCTAGCAGCTGGAGGAGAGGTCTTTGGATGCAGGAATGCACAGAAAAGACAGGAGTGCACAGAAAAGGATGCCAAGGGAAGAAATGTGGCAGAGCAGAGAGAAAATGAGAGGAGGTGGGTGGGAGAGGGTGGCAGGGAGCCAGGTCTGGGCACAGCTCTGGACTGTGATGAGGCTGCCTGTTGGATTTCAGGATGGCAAACCTTTCTTTGAATACTTCTCTGCACGGGTGAGAGTGTATACTCTTCAAAGAAAACAATATTTGCTTGGTAAGATTTTCTTCTTAGCAGGGAATCACCGCAAGCTACAAAAAAGAAATTCTTTTCCCTTTTTCCCCCTTTGCCTTTGCAATCACCTTTTTGCCTTTGTCTTCTTTTACTTTCTTTCTTTTATCCTTTTCCTTTCTTGCTTCCCTTCCTTCCTTGCATATTGTCTCCTGGAATCAGTTGTGATGGTTGCATTGAAACACTCAGACAAGGCAAATGCATCTGTGCTCTTTGTAATCATTTCTGTCAGAAAGACTGATGGACATGTGCAAATGAGAAAAGATTGAGAAATTACTTTGACTCCGTGCCACAGATTGCCTGAGGAACTGAGCTGCAAAGACTCTGGCCTCTGGAAATGCAGGGTGGACTATGGATGGGAAGGTGATGGACTTAAGTATTTAATTCAAAACAATAAGAAGAAGATAGGGAAATGTAACACCTTCTTATGGGGATAAAACTAATCAGAGTTCTCCATTTCCTTCTACTATGTTTGATTCGTGCAGCTAAACATGGGGGAGAAATTAGACTCCCCAGAAATTACACTTCCATCTGCACTTAGTGTGTGGACTGCCACATGGCCTCTGGGGAGAGACTCAGCTCCTTCTGAAGGGTTATTCCTCGACATATCCTCATCAAATAAAACCTTTGTACGGCCAGATTTGCTCCCTGGAGGTGCCCATCTTTCTCCAGTGACTGCAGGGGGAGCCTTGACACCAAGATTGGGCTGGACAACTAACTTTCAGACTGGGTAAAAGAAATTACCCATTCTGTTGGAAATATATAAGTCAAACCCCAAATGGCGTATTTGTAAGTCCAAGAATAGTCATTAGCCAAATGGCTGTTACTTGGCTACTCATAGTAGAGCTTCTAGGAAGACAAAGCAGGTCAAGTCTTTTATCTTGCTCTGAAAACAAACTGATAGCTGCTGCAGAACACCTTCAATTGAGCTCAGCAGAAGTTGTCAAGCCTTAGGAGTGAAAAAAAGAAAGCAACAATCCACCTGGTATTCAGCTTCAAGCAGCCCATAGCCAGAGAGCTGGTGTAGGAAGAACATCTAATGGGACACACAGGGAGGGAGAGGAACCCACTTCCAGGGTTACTGATTCCTAGGCAGTATCTGTCGCCTTGGTATCAGTTTCTTATGCTGCTCTGTGAAAATGATATTTCTCTGTTCCTCTAGCCTGGCCTCTGGTAGGACCTACAGAAATGTATCCTAATAGATGAGAGTCTGGACTGAAGCTCCAAGAAGGAACAAACCCAGCTTGTGTTTAAGATCCCAGCTGGTTTCCTCCAACAGAGAGTAGTTTATTTATTGTGGGTTGAACAGAAGGATACAGAAAAAGAAAGCAAAGCTGCAGAATGGCTCTCGGTCAGTTTGGTTTCTGAATTGAGATGTAGTTTAATGAAGAAACAAATTCAATGCTGGAAAACACAAAGTGAGAAAATTTTCTTTTAAAAGCCTTCATGTGGAGAAGTATCTGTGCTTTTCAGACCACTTCTTTCTTGTAGTGAAAAACAGTTAGAAATAAGGCATCAGCTTTAGTATGCTTTTAAGTGCTGGATCTGTTACTCCTTCTGCTTCCGCAAACCTTTACTGTATACTTCTTAGGTAATGCCAGTATAGTCAAGATAAAGTTAGTGAACTCAGTCCTGAATAACTGGGAGAAATTCTGCTGCCTAGTGCACATAGGAGGCCAGAGAAGAAGACTAAAGTTTCTTGCTGATCTTTAAATATCTGCTTGGCTACTGCAGCAATCAGGATACAATCACTTTACTGGAGAAGTGCTTCTCACATGATCCTTGGGTTCAAACCAGCTTTAGAGTCAAGAAAGAGTTCAGAAGAGAAATGAGTGTACAGAGACCTGGATTCCTCCAGAGTGGGTCCTCCTAGATCAAGTCACCACTGGAGAATCATTAACATTTGGAAACGGGAGCCTCTGTTTCCCTCTATTGCCAACCTTTGGGCTTCCTGAAGAAAGACATTGACACACGGGTGCAAGTCCAGTGGAGGCATCCAAGGTGATTAGAGAGCTGGAGCATGTGATGTATGGAGACAGGCTGCAAGAATGGTGTTTGTTTAGTCTTGAGAAGAGAAGGCTAAAGGGGGAGAGAGATGTTATTGCTGTATTCAACTCCAGTGGGAAGACGTAGGGAAGACAACCCCCGACTCTTCTTGGAGGTGCATGGAGTTTGGCTAAAAGGCAACAGGGAATAGCTGCAATGCAGGAAACACTGATTAGAAATCAGGTGAAATATTTTAACTCTGAAGGAGCTCAAACACTGGAATTGGAGCCCAGTATGGCTGTGGGATCTTCATTCCTAAAGATATTCAAAGCTCAACTGCACCAGACCATGAGCAATCTGCTTTAATTGAGAAATCTGCTCAATCTACATAATCTTATGTTTTGATAATTCTCATCTTGCAAGCACCTAGCAGAAAGCAAACATGAGAAGGAATAAGAGAAGAGTTTTATGTTTGGACGCAAGAACAGACTGTTTATCAGTCAGGCTGGGGTATCCTGTCCTTCAGAAGCTCCACAAATATGCCATTCAAAGTAGATATGTTTAGTGAAATTTGCAGGAAAGAAGATGGACCTGACACACCAAGGGGACTCTTTGAATGACTTATCGTCTTGGATTGACAGATGCAAAACAAGGTGAGCAGTCCCTCTTCAAGGCAATATATTTTAACTGAAAATATTTTTGGATGAAAAACAGCTGTTAATCATATGGAAGAGTTAGACTCAATAAAAAACCTGTACTTTTCTGGAAAGAAAACACCTTCAGAAGTACCTGCTGAAAACACTCCCTGATATCTGAATTCTTGGAGATACATCAAGTCTCGGTGTCCAAAAAATGACATTTTTTCCTTGTTCTCACCTGGCCTCAATATGGGCTGCAGGGAGATGGGAGAGGTTTTTGTGCTGCTCCCCACAGCAGGACAGAATGTCTGCTGGAAGGATGTAAAGCCCACTATATCCTGCTGCCTGGCATCCCACAGGGATATCTCCTAAGGAGCTGAACTAAATGTTAATCTGTCTCTTACTGAGGTTTTTTGCCTTTTATTTATCCTCAGACCCATTCATGGGTTCATTCATGTGGCGGGATAAGTCCTGAAATCCTACTTCAGTGTCAGGAATTGCAGGTGCCCTGTCCTTCACCCTTAAATCCCCACTCCACTCTTATGTCCCAAGTCCATTGGAGGCCAGGGACTTGGGCTGAGATTTCTCCATTGTGCTGTATGCAGGCAGCTCTCAGAGCACTGTGCACGGGATGGTGCTGTCTAAAAAAAGGGCATTTTCGTTATGTGCTGGGCTGGGAGGCAGACGCGGTCTTGCAGCAGGACGTGCAGTGCTGACTCTTAGCAGGGCAGATGTTCAGACCCAGAGTGTGCACCCTTCATGCGAGGAAGAGTGTGCAGCGGGGAGGTACCGCCTCTGCCTGCAAGGGCACCCCTTGGGATTTGTGTTCTTCAACTTGCTCAGTAAAAGCAATGTTACTGTGATTCCTACAGTAGCACCCACAAAATGTCCCATGCAATTAATCCACTGTCATTATTTTACCGTGTCTGAGTACTGAATACACCACTCATGGAGCTGGTCCATTTGCACAGGAGACTTCTCCAGTCTGCTTCCATGGCTTTCCCAAGGTGTATTTCTCTGAGGCTGAACTAGGAAATGCCTCTCCTGTGTGCTTTGTGTGAGCACACCCTCCCAGAGTCGCAGAAGAGCAGACCCTCACCTCCCTGGTGCCTGTCTGCAACCTTTGGGATCCAAAGGTTGGCCCAGCCCAGAAACATCCTGGGTGACAGAACAGGAGAAAAGTCCTGAAATCCCTGGGAGCCAGAACTTCACAGACCTGAAGGTTTATCCCTCCCAGGGCAGATGAGTTCATCCCTCTGAGCTCTCTGAGGTCTCACCCAGCTTTCTGCCTGTGAAGTGGCTGCTTTAACAATTACTCGATCCCAGATTCCCAGTGCCACCATAGTCGTGCTGCTTAGCTGTCTCCAGCCGTGCTCAGCTGGTGGGATGTTCCCACCTCCAGGACATCAGTGAGCATGTCTGCACAGTGCTGGGATGTCAGCCAGACCAGTTCCTTCAGAGTCAGCATGGGCACCTTTGCACAGACCTGCACTGTCCAGTTAAGGAATGTCCTTGTAGATGTGAAACAACCATCTCTCACCTCTCTGACACCATTTGAGAGGTATCAGAGTTCAGGGAGTCCAAGAACTGGTCTGTGTAAAGGAAGGTGAAGTGGCTTGGGATGAAGGGATGTTATTCTCTTCCTTTGTCACCTGTCACTCTTGGGACCCACATCTCAATTTCTCCATTTCTTTGCAGTTGAGGAGAACAACCTCTCTACCGCAGTGCTGGGACAGAAGCAGAGTGGTGGCTGACATGCACTTTCCTGTCCTTGTATGTCACAATGAGGTGATGCAGCTTCTCCCCACTACTCTTTTTACCTCAGAAATATCTTGTCTGAGTGACAGTGTGGGCTTCCCCCAGGGACCAGTAGTGTGGGGCAGTGTGATTCTCATTCAGAAGGTGGAAATTCAGCCCTGGGGTGGGACACTAGTTGTCCAAATGCACCATCAACAGCATCTGTCTTGTCTGGGACCTGCTACTACACGGTTCAGCAAGCAGCAAACCCAGTGACCTACTGCAACCCTGCGGAGACCACGCAAGCATCAGGCAAGGAGATAGCAACGAGCTGAGTCCACTTCTCTAAATTGGCCACCCCTGCCAAAAATCCCTGTCATTGAGGAATAGTCCAATGTCTTCAGATGCTGAGATTCCTGCCAGGATTAATTTTCTAGTTGGCAGAGAAAGCCAATGACAAAAGCTTTTGCCAGAAACAGTGGAGAAACAGTGAAGATCAATTTCTAGAGTGGTCAAGCTACTATTCAAGTCAGCACCATTGCCACAGGTGGTGGAGAAAGCAATTATACTGCAAACACAAGATAGACTAGAGACTGAGATCCTAGCAGCCAGACCAGTAAGGGACAGAATTGGCTTGCATGGCCATGATGGCTACATCTTGCTTCTTAACCCTGCAGCACAATAAAACTCAGCCCAAGTTGGTGCAGGCTCCTTTGTGTGTGAGGAATTCATCACCTCACATGGCCTGCAGGAGTTTTCAATTATGAGCAGGACTGGGTCTAGAAGACTTGTTTTTAACATGCAAAATCCTGCTTTCTAGTGCTTTATAGACTACTGCTGCTGTCAAAGGTAGCCCAGTGTAGCTGGAGGTCTCTGCACATAGGTAGCTCCACTGAGGTTCTTCCCAACTGGAGAAGAGGAGGTGGGGGCTGGATATTGTGCAGGATGGAGAGATTAGGTTTCAGTCTGCAGTACTGGGATGCAATCTGCAGGCAGAGGTCCTTAGCAAAAGCCACATGCAGTTCTTGCTGTCCATTAGATGCACATGCACAGTAGCTCTGTCCTATATACCCGAGTACATCCTTGGGATAGATGTCAGTGGATCCTGCAGAGGGTGACAGTAGGGAGCCCTGACTAGCTCAACACATAACGACTGATGCTGGTGGCTGAAAGACCAAGCTAGGACCCCATCTGAGTTCATCCTTGCTGGGAGCCAACTGGCTAGAAATTTTCAAGGCATGAAGCGACACCCAGCCAGTTAGTGGAAACACTCCTGCTCTGGGTCCCACCTGCAAAGCTTGCTATAAATCTGAATCCAAGACTTAGTGAAGCCTGTGAGCCTTAGTGAAGCATGGGTGGAGGAGCCCTCTTCCAATCCAATGTGTCACCTTGCTCCTTCATCTTCTCCCATCCCTTGTCCCTGCCACTCAGTCGCCTGCTCAGGCTCCCTGTGGTCTTGTGACCTAAATGCTGAGGCCACTGGGCTCCTTTTTCCCTCCTTCCTGCTATCCAGTTAGATATTATCTCCCAGCCAAGCATAAAACAGGGTAGCTTCCTTGGCTAACCTCAGAACCTAATACATCTGTACAGGATAATTTCTCTGGGACACCCAAAACCTCCAAGAAACAGCACTTGACCTGGTCTCCTGTCTGCTCTCTCCCCATCTGCCATCAATGCATTCCTGCCCATTGCTGCTTCTTCCTCTTTAATCATGAGAAAACCATGGTCTTAAATAATTCCATATTAGGGGCAGCGTGACTAATGTTAGCTCCTGGTGGACAAGACGAACATGGGTTGGGAGCGTGTCTTGCATTTATGGAGGCCAAACGCCTACTGGGCTGTGTTAGCAGGAGCGTAGTGAACAGGTTGAGGAAGGTGATTATTTCCTTCTATTTAGCACTTGTGAGATGCATCTGCAGTGCTGTGTATAGTTTAGGGGCTGGAGCAGATGATGGTGGTGCTGGGACACAGGGAAAGGCTGAGAGAGCTGAAAAAGGTGTTAAGAAGAGAAGGTTGTGAGATGTTACAGCTCTTGCCAGCTGCCTAAGGGAGGTTATAAAGAAGAAGGAGCCTGACTCTTGGTGGAGATGCATTGCAAAAAAGGACAGTAGGAAACAGACACAACAAAGAGGAGTCTCACTAAATGTAAGGGGAAAAAAAAAAATCAGAATGATGGATACCCATCCCTGGAGCAAGGACACAGAGAAAGGTGTTGTCTCCATCTTTCAAAGCTTGACTGCACAAGGACCTGACCAACCTCCTCTGACTTTGATGGTATCCCTTCTCTGAGCAGAAGTTGGACTGAAGACCTCTTGTGGTCCATCCTGACATGAATTGTTCTATGAATCTGTGATTTTTAGACTGTCTGGGGAGAATAATGGTGCTGGAGACCTGATCCCAGCAGGGGTGAGTTCACTCAGCTGCTAACTGGAGAGGAATTGCTTTCTTGGTGTACTATCCCAGCTTTACACTTAATCTGCATCTTTGCTGCAGGAGATGGGAAAATAACTGATTCATTCATAGAGGAAATTCAATTAGGCAGCAGACTCAGCCTCGTGAATATTTAAAGGACTGGAGATGTGCTGTGAAGGGCATCGGTTGGCCAGCTGCGCAGAAAATCCCTTGTAAGTCTTTCCTACAGCTTTATGAGGCAAGGAGCAACACAGCACTGAAGAATTAGACCTGTTTTTCTCCAGAAACAGGAGCACAGCATGACTTAGTCTGGGGCTGGGATGGGGAGAACATGGTGTCCCAGCCTGGGCACTAGCTGAGCTGGATCATGTGCTTAGCATGACCATGGATGCTAGAGCAGGACTTCCAGCAGGAAAATTTCCCTCTGGTGGCTTTATCTGCTGAGGGAGCTCAACTGTATGTTAACTCTTGCCTGTTGAGATCAGAGCTCACACAGTTCCTGGCTGTTGCTCCCCGATCAGGCCTGTATTTTATGTATTTTCATGCTGTAACTGATGTAACACCTTGTGGTGTGTAGGGTCAGGGGACAGAAGGGAGTCCAGGTTTGAGGGTGGTGGTGTTTGAGCTCCTCAGCGGATCCACATCAGCAGAGCCATAGAAAACACCTCACCCAACTGCAGCCTGATGGATGGACTTGAGCCTCCACTTCCCTGCTCAACAGGGCTGCACGCAGACGGACAGTGCACAACACAGCTTGTCCCCTCGTAAGTGAGGCAGGGTGAGATGCAGCCACCTGCCTCTGCAGACCTGTCAGCCCCTTTGGAGCAAAGAGCCTGATGCACACTAGAGAGCAGCCCCCCAGGCAGGGCAAAGCCTCTTGGTAGCTCCTTCTCACCTCTCCTTCACCTCTTCTTTGGAAATTTAGGTTTTTTTCCTGAGCTTCTCTATCTGTCTTACAAGCTCAGGAGAGCAGAAACTCCACAGCAAAGGGAAAAATGCCAGCTCTCCAAGGACAATGCAGCAGGATCCCCAGTGCAGCTGTTCCTGCCAGCTCCAGCTCCTGTGTCCTACCCGTGACACAAGCACGGTGACCCAGTGAAGAACCATCCCTGCCAAGAAGAGCCCCTCATTGCTGATACAGCATGGCTGGGACACTTCCAGAGCATGGTCAGCTGCACTGCCAGAGCCTACATGAGGCTTCTTGCTCAGACAGGAGGGATTTGAGTGTAGAAAGTCTCTGCTTTTATAGTGACACATCCAAAAGCATCATCTTCACATGTAATGTATTTCTGAAGTGACAATCACCATGGTGGCACTGGTGACACCACCATGGGCAGCAGTGGTTGCTCGGTGTGTTCCTGTGTGGACACAAATCCCTTAGTACTAATCAGTTCTAATTTAAATCTTATTCAGTAACTTTTAGAAAATACTTTCCAAGTTTCTGGGGTGATTTCACTCATGGGTAAGCATGATTTAAAGGTCAAAATGTTCTGCTGCATGGCAGAAAGCAGATAGCAAAGCATTACCTTGTGCTTCTCTTTAGGCATCTGGGGTGCAGGTACAATAAGATGGTACTGTGGTACCCAAATGATCTATTTACCCGTCCTCTGTTGTCAGTTCTCAGCAGTTTTCAGCCCTGACACACTTCTGATTTCAGAGGAGGTCGGAGCATCACTCTCTGTGACTAATGCTTGCTGCGTGTGGGTTTTTTTGTTGTTGTTCATGGTTCTCCCAAGGGAACAACGTGCAAAGCAGTATTTGTGCTCATAGCCATGTCCACACTGATCTGTATCTGTAAAAGATGATGATACAAACAGGTGTCAGTGTCGGGTGAGACCCGTCATCCAGCCAGCCCAGCATGCTGTCCTTGAGAAGCCTCTGCAGGGAGCGTGTAGGACATAAGGACGGGACCAGCACGTGGTCATACTTTCCCCAAGCACTTTCCCAGCCCCCTGAGCTGGGAGGGTTTGTTCCAGTCTGGACTTCTAGGACAGCTGCATTTCTTGCACAAATGAGAGTTGCTCTCGGTGAACAAGATCCCATCATGCTAAAAGAGCAGAGCTGTCTGCTTGAATCCTTGTCCCAGCAATCTGTGTGAGATTTAGTATTAGATATGACAAAGTTCAAATTAGCTGTCATGTTCCTTCCCAGAAATGCCACGATGCATGAAGTCCTGCCTATGTTGCTCATCCAGATCCACCTGTAGAGCTGTCTGTCAAAGTCTAGCTTTTGAGAAGAATCCTTTGGGATGGAAGGTGCTGAATAACATCATTATTATGTATCTGCTTCTGAAATTAAAATCAGGTGCTCCAGTGCTTTGGAGAATTTTGTTGTATTGGTCTTTGAAGAATCATCTCCAGAGTAAATCCTTCTCCAACTGAAACCTAGGATGAGCACACAAATTCTGCCCTTAGCCAGAGAAGGGAATGTCTAGGAAATGGACCTTGAAGAAACAAAATAAGTAAATACAGCAGTTTCTCCTGGTGTGCAGCTGCTGAAGCAGTGAAAGACAGAGAAATATGAAGGACAGGCTACTGTAACGTATGAGCTCTGTCAACAAAAGAAATGTCATGTCAGCCTTGGATGAACACACTCAAATCAACAATGGACATTGGATTGACTCAGCTGGTGTCAGGATGTCCTATTAAGAGATGGATGACTTCAGAGGGAGAATTTCTCAATCCATTTATATGAAGGATTTGCTTCTAAATTCAAAAGGAGGTTCACAGCAGAATTGCTTTAAAATTTATAACCCAGCATCTGTATCTCTTTTGTTTCCCCAGTGAAACACGAGTCAGTAAGGTGAAATATTCCCAGAGTGCGTCTGGACCTCACACCATTGCTCAGACCCTCCACGCTCAGCAGCCCTCCTACTGCTGGGACCCATAATTCTTGTCTCTTCCTGTCCCTGGCACTTACTCTGGTTGAGCCAATATAATCCAGGGCTAGATCATCATTTCTGTTATGGGCTTGGACTCCAGACAACTATGCCAGGGTTGTAGGCTTTGAGAGCTGCAGGTATCTTTTGTCTAGGATGGTTTTCCTGCCCTGAAAGCCAAAGTCAGGAGAAAATAATTTGCGTTGGCAGGGTGGGGAAGGAAGATAGGGAGCTGCTGCCTATCGCTAACCCGTTGGGTTTTCCTACATGCTCTTTCTTCTCTTCCAAGCTCCCAGGCCACCAGACTCGTTTTTCCACCCTTCCACTGGTGTAAATCAGCACTGATATGCTAAAGACAACTGGCTGATTTCACATGGCATTGCACATGGCTCTCCTAAACTTAGGCATCAGTGGCATTCCTCCATCCTTATTTGCACTCCTTGAGAGTTGGGCTTGGAGTAATCCCAGGGGTGCCCTTGTCCCTGCTGCAATATGTGTGCATGGTGAGAAAAGCCCTGGCAACAGGCAGAGCTGCTTGAAGTCTCATTCCTGCCTTACCCCACTGGTACCTGCACCGTCTTTCACCTGAACAGGACAGCCACCAAATGTGATCACAGGAGTGGTGGCAGTCACAGAATCACAGACTGGCCGGGGTTGGCAGGGCCCTCTGGAGACCATCCCGTCCCACCCCCTGCCAGAGCAGGGTCACCCAGAGCAGGGGGCACAGGAACGCCTCCAGGCGGGTTTGGGATGTCTCCAGAGACGGAGACTCCCCCACCTCCCTGGGCAGCCTGGGCCAGGGCTCTGCCACCCTCACAGTGAACAAATTCCTTCACATGTTTGGGTGGAACTTCCTATACTCAAGTTTGTGCCCTTTACTTCTTGTCCTGTCACTGGGCACACCGAGAAGAGCCTGGCCCCATCCTCCTGACACCCACCCTGTCAGTATTTATATGCATTGATAAGATCCCCCCTCAGTTGTCTTTTTTCCAGACTGAAGAGTCCCAAATCCCTCAGCCTTTCTTCATAAGAGAGGTCCCTCATCATCTTGGTAGCCCTTTGCTGTCCCCTCTCCAAGTCACTAAGGTTTTCATCTGAAGTGAGTGAGACACTAGTTCATGTCCTTGTTTGGGTCTAACCTTGAGATTACCCGGGGTAGAAGCATTCTCCTGCTATCCCTTTCCACGGGATAATTAGTACTTACTGGGCCAGAGGGAAGGTCCTCCGCGTGCTATCAGAATGCAATTTGAGATGGTGGGGAGGAGAGGCGAGGCACACCTGGGCTTTTGACCTTGCCCAGCGGATTTACTGAATGCTTGTCAGTGGAACCTCTCCAAAAGACCAGCCCACCCCCTTGTTTGACTGAGGTTCTTTTCTACCAGGCAATCCCACACCATTTATTTCCAGTCCCTTATTTACCAGCTGCAATCTCAGCACAACCTGGCAGTATATCAGCAGGCCCTTGTCTTCTGGCCGCGTACGGTTTTTCTGACTTGTCTTCTTTTGTGAATGATCACAATGGCATACACCGAGCTGGACTTTCATGGCCTTGGGAAACTTGGAGTGTAGGTCTTTTTGCAGCAAATGCTGGGCTCTGTCCCCTTACATTTCTGCTGGTTTTATTTTATGTGTGAGCCTAATCTCCGGTATCTCTGACCTCACTGGAAAAGTGCCTGGTGCCTCCACCAGGACGAACTTTTCATCCAAGGATGGCTTTGAATAGGGCTGGTCAAAATCACTCTCAGAATCAGTAATGCTTTGTGAATCAGTCAGACTTTCAGGTTCTTAAAATCCTCTTAGGGTTTTAGTTAAACCAGTTTTAAGTCAGATTCGAAAGATGTGAACATAGCTCACTCATCTGCATAATCTCTGGCTTGCTCTGCCTCTGTTTTCAGCTTCCTCTGAAGCTGAAAACTTCCCCTCCATTGTCAGTACTGTCATAGCTGTTAGTTCTCCTCTGAGTGAAGACTGCTGTAAAGAAGATATGGACCACTGCAGTTATTTTCAGTTATGACCCTAATAAAAATAGAAAGAAATGCTAAATATGAATCTTGATGGTCTGATTTGGGTTTGGTTATTCAGTATTTATATTCCAGATGTGGGTGATGGAACAGAGAGGGTACTTAGTACATCTGCAGGTGAAATCAGATGGGCAGGGCTGCAGGATTTTGGAGTGTGGGATCAGAATTTGAAAGGTTCTCAACAAAATGGAAAGTCTGACCAAGAATGGGCTGCTTTTCTACAGAAAAAGATCTGAGGCTTCAGAGCTAACAGGAACACAAGTCAGGAAGATCACATTGCTGCGGAAGGAGCACAGAGGGAATCCATCCTGTCCCTCAACCCGCACCAGGGCAGTGAAATCCATTTCTGTGGGTGAAAGATGTACTCGCCACCCTCAGGCCGTGTCTGGCCTCCAGCGTTGAACGATGCTCTGACCACCACTTGGCTGTTAGATAGGCTTGTTCCCTTCAGGTCTCTACTGATCTGGGGCTGCCTTGAGGCTACACAACACTGCCACTTCTCCCTGGGCAGGGGCGAGACCTCCATCAGGAAGAGTGACAGGTCGGCCGCAGGCAGGGATGATCACCTCTGTGAGAGGGGACCTGGCTGGGGGCAGGAGAGCCGCTTCCTCACCAGTGAGTCTCCAGAAATTCGTGGCCGCGGCAGAAACAGGAAGCCACAGAGATCTCTGGAGGTGCCTCTTATAGCCCCTTCCTATCTGTGGTGTTTACAGCTGGCTGCAAACTTGGTGCTTTGTGTTTCATTTTCAGTGAAAAAAGAAATCATCCTGCTTTAAATGCTTGCATGGGAAACACTAGTTCGTCTTCCCCCCTACTCCTTGGGCTCCCCTTGATCTCTCACCAGTATTTCATGTCAAGATCACAGGAAAAGGGCACTTGTTCATTTTACAACCCCATAAGCCAAGCTGCACCCTGAGCTGAGAGCAGGCAGTTGTGTGACTAGGTCTGCCCCAGGAAATAACTAGTGTCCTCAGTCAGATCTTTTCTCAATGTGGTGTTTCTTAGTTTTGTTTTGATGTTCATAACGAAGGCAGCCACTCCCAGGACCTTCCAGTTGAAAACACTCATGTGCATGGTTCTTCATCCTACTTCTGCCTCACTATGGAGTATGAAGCTTTACAGACGGTCTAAGGGCAAGCGACAATATACAACACAGCAGCTGTTACCCGCTCTTAGGAAGGCATCTGGAGGCACAGCCGACAGCCAGATCTTTAGCTTCCTCCTGACTGCCTGGGAGGGTGGCTGTGTTGTCGTTTTTTCTACACAATAACAAGACATGAGTAATGACTCGGTTCTTCCCATAGCTCATCGCCTGTTGGCACTGTCTGTTGATATCTGCACAGGTAATATGCAGACATCCCCTCTTGTCCTGTGATGGTAGATGCTGTAAAGGTCTCAGCTTCAAGTATCTCACTCAGTGGCTGGGCACAGGTCAGGGGACGGCCCCATGGTCACAGGCACGGGTCAGGGGACGGGATGGGGAGAGCTGGCAGATGTCCATGACCAGGTGGGCATCTGTCACCCAGAGCATCAGTCACCCCCAGAAAGCTCACCTATCGGCTTGTAGGCTGTTTTGTGGATGTGAGCCCCATGGGGAAGCAGAGGGGGAGGTGGGGGCTGTGCTCACCCAGACACGCAGGAGGTTGGGATCTCTGGGC
Source organism: Rhinoptilus africanus (assembly GCA_013400135.1). NCBI lineage: Eukaryota > Metazoa > Chordata > Aves > Charadriiformes > Glareolidae > Rhinoptilus > Rhinoptilus africanus. The sequence continues at coordinate 53,628 of VXBO01005121.1, forward strand.
GTATGTTGACCCTGTGTCTCTACTGCTCCTGGATGCATTGTCTTTGTTTAGTGATTCCTCTCCTGCACCAGACACGTTTTTGGGGTCTGTTCCCACATGACAGTAAGAAACTAGAGCTGGCCCAGTCCAGATCAGAGGAAGGGGTTTTATTACTGTACAGTTGCTCCTTTTGTTGGTGGAGAAGCATCGGGGGAGTGCCAGGAGATCCCTGTGCAGAAGATGTTGAGTGGAGGCTGCCTCACTCTGTCTGGCCATTCATTTTTATGCTTCTTCCCCAAGGGCCTGACTGTGGAGTGCAAAAAGGAAGTGCAGACAGCAGCTACACAAGTAAAAAGAATTTTTTTAAAATATAATAAAGCCATAGAACTGCTGATGGCAATTAATGTATGTTAGAAGTTATGAACTGAAGATAACTGTCAAGCTGAAGCACCTGTGAAAATCTGTGGCTGGCACAACAAAGGGATAATAAAGCATAAATTTTGAAGTATATAAAGAAATAAACCTGTTCTGAATTTGGGCAGAAGTGAGGTGAATAGTACATGAGGATGATGAACTATTTTCTGGTACCTTGACAGCTGAGGATGATGTTAAACAGTATTTGTCATTGGTGAAAATATTTTTATCAGCAAGCATAGAAAACCTGTGCTGAATGAGTCCTGAAAGAGCTGGTTCCCTTGGCCAATAGGCCAAGTGGGCCTGGAAATGCTGGGGGCATCTCTGAAGGTCAGAAGAGGGCTAATGGTCTGCCAAATTGCAGATAGGCGAATGCCTGTAGGCTTGAGAGATTGACCCCAATCTTAGAAACACTATAAAAGCTGAGATGAGATTCAGTCAAGAAAGAGTGGGAATATATTTAACACTAGTCAACAACCTGAGAGAAAGTAGGTCTCATCTGCCTAACCCGATCTCATTTTTTTTAATGATGCACGAGTCTGATTGATAATATCTACAGAGGTGTGGTGAATATGTTTCATAACACTGAGATGGAAAAACAGCTCCCCTCAGAATGAATAAAGCTCAGGCCAAGGGCTGAGGGATCCAGTGACTTCTGAAGAAGGATGTTGAGGAAAGAGTCTCACCAGAGGACATTCCAAAGGAGGATGGATTTACTGGGAATTCTAAGGACTTTATTTCGAGTTATATGATAGGGACATAGCGGTAAGAGTTAAAAGACTGGACAAGGAAACAGGTCTCTGGTTCTCTTCTCAGCTTGGCCACATGATTTCTTGAAACACCGGGCAAGTAATGTCAATTTGCTGTTCTTTAGTTTTGCCACCTGTATGCCAGAAATATGTCTGAATAGGAAAGGGGAAGATTCATGTATCCCTGGCCTGGAGCAGAATCTGCTCCACAATGTGCAAAATGAAAGTAGGGTCATCCATGTTCATTCCTGCTGGATGAAAGTGCACCCCAGTCCAATCTGCAAGAAGCAGTGATGTTCAGTACCACTATTCCATGAGCTAGAGCTGCTGGGGATTAGTGTCGCACATGGTAACTCCACCAGGAACTGTTTGATGGTCCTGGAAATCAGGACCCTGACCTTGTCTTGAAGGTCAGCAAAGAGCAGCGGTAGCCCAAGGCTGTTCCAACAGGGATCAACCATCTGTGGTCATCTTCCTCAACTGTTGGTCTGCAGAGAGGACCCTGACTCTGTGTGAGATCTTGAATTTACGTATCATGTACTCCATGCAGCATTTTTTTCCCCCTTCCTTCTGCTGAAGACACTAAAGACGGCACTTGCAGATGCACCCTGCTTTAGGATCTGGGGTAGGACTGGCCTCCTTTAGGTAGGAGTATGCAGTAACTTCATGCAAGTGCCTTTTCTGCTTCCACTTTGACACTTTATTTGTCACTGTCCCAGGGTTGCAAAAGCTTCAGCTCAAGTGACCTTTTAACATAGAATATTTTCCTCTCTAATTTTCCATAGCACTCACAAGAGCACACCATACCTCTGTAGTCGCTGTCAGTGTTTGTGTAACCTGGTAGGCTCATTCCAAACGTGTGGTGTTTTAGTAGGTTTTCAGTCCCAGTTTCAAGGGTCCTGTTTCATAATCTAGTAATAACAAACTAGAGTCTACAAATCTCTCAAAGGTCCTTTTTAAGAATGTGCTTCCTTTTCCCCCCAGACGTTAGACCGCATTACCCTGGGCTTGGTGCAGGAGGCTTTAACCAAATTTCTGCTGAACAGGTACTGACATGACAGCCCAGTGCTGTCTGCTGCCCATCACTACCCATGATGTCCCACATGTAACGTCGTCTGTCCCCCGTATACGTCATGTATACACCAACTGATGCATTTAGCAATCGCATTCCCTAATAATTCCAATTCTCAGTATTGGGAACAGCAACACCCCTTTGATTTTTATTTGCATAACCAAACAACTGGGCTAACCACAAAGCTTTCAGAGACTGTTTACTTACATAGTATCACAGTTTGGAGCTAGTTCTACCTTTTCTTTCTGCCTGGTTTGTATCAAAAATTGTTTTGTGTTTCCTTTGTAGCATTTGTCTCATTCCCAGGAATTCAACTTCTCCTTTATCATGATAATATTTTTCCTCAGTTCTGCTTTCCCTTTATCTCCCTGTTTTCTTTCTTGCTTTGTGAAGTTATGTCCTTAGCAGTATAATTTCTGTCTGAGAGACCCAGGACAGGATTTATCCAACAGAGTTAGATGTCTTTAATGCAAATATTTACTTCTGAGCTAGTCCGGATTCCCTTTATAGTTGACAGAACCTCTAGGTATTTTAACGTACATTCATCTCATCCTTAGGTAGGCGTCTATGTTGGGGCAGATGAATCATGCTCCAGAAGTGTCTGTTCTTTCCCCTGGTTGTCAAGGGAGTTGAAGGTGACTAGCTCAGAAGTTGTTTTCTACAATGAGGTGACATCAATCCCACTCTGTGTATAGGAGGCATTCTCAGCCCTGAAATGAATATTCTGCTTCCCAAAACAATTGCCAAATTGCCCTCATGAGATCTGGTTTTACCTCTCAGTCAGATCATAGAGTCCAACAGTAGAAATGGTCTTCCCATTGTCTGATCTGAATTTTAGATCTCTTCAGCCTGTCTCAGCTTTCTCATCCATGGCTTTTGCACTTTCAGATGCAGTGAGAAGTCCTATGCCACTGGCCAGAGCTGAAATAAAGGATAAAGATTTAACGCCTGTTCAGCATGATGGACTGACCACTGTATACAGTTTCAGCTTGGAAGGTTTCTGCATAATAGTTTTTATCCTTCCTTCATCCTTTGTGTTTTCTTTCTGCTTTGGTATTTTCATTCCTTCAGTTGTAAAACGACTGTGGGGTTTTTTGCAGGTATTACGCCTTTGTCCAAAAACTGGAACTGTCTATGTTGCTGGTTTGATTTTTTTAAAATATGTACAATCCTTTCTTTAGCTTCTCACAGACTTCTCTAATTGTTTGCTGCTGTCCTGTCCTTGAAATATGCTCATTTGATTTTCCTCTGCACACTCCTTGCATTTTGATATCTCAGTCACCTGCAACTTCATCAGCTTTCCCTCCCAAAGTCCTTAAGACGATCGGCCACCCAGCAGCCTGTTGCAGTTTTGCTAAATGTAAGTGAGGATTCATTTTTCTAGGGTTGGATCCCCATTGCAATTGTCTCAAATTCAGAACTCCACAAAACTGGGGCTCACTCTAGAGCCTGCTCTTTGCAATCTTTCCAATTGCTCACATGATGCATCGCTCACACTGCTCTTCTTCAACTGACGTAGTTGGTGTTTTATTCCTTTTTCAAGTATCTCCATTAATCTTCATGAAGAGACAAACTCTTACTTGAATTTCATCCAATTATCTGATACGTTACTGGAGAGGATCACCTGCGCTTGTAGCCTTTGGTTCTCCATTGTGCTCTTCTTTCACCCTCCTTTCTTCTATTGTCTTTCTTTTGTGTGCGCTTTTCTACTTTGACCTCCTTCCCATGCCACCCCGGGGTCTGAGGTGAAGGTTAAGAAGATGAGGCAAACAGGGGGAGGAGGAATTTGTGAGGGAAGGAGAAATTTCTCATGAATTGAAGATACTCAGATGAACAGATTAAACAGTTTGTCTCAGCATCCTAGTGAGCCAGTTGCCTTTACGCAGCAAAGACGAAGAAAATCATTTGCAGTGGGAAGGTTTGGAGGTCATTGTCTTCAAGAATAATAATTATGTGTCCCCTCAGCCTCCAAAGTCAATAATTTTTAGGGTATGTTAATAAATACCATCATGCAGTCTTGCACTTCATTCTCCTACCAAGAATGAAATATTTTTTTAATGTGTATTTATTTAAGCAGTTATATAGCTTAACATCCATTTACTAGGATTTTTAGTTTGTGAATTTTATTAACAATTAAATTATGCATCTTTAATTGATGATTTGTGTCAAGCTCACTTGAATACAAATTAAAATTCAATCAAAATACATTAAACTGGTATTGTTCAATGGACTTTAAATTAAGCGGATACAGGGAAAAATCTATTTAAACTTGGTCTGCATTTCAAATGGATTTATCAAACAATTGCTCTATTGTTTCCAAAGAACTGTAATGAGACAGTTTCCGATTACTGTGTTCTTCAAAACCTGAGAACTAGTAGCAGTCATCCCTGGACATCTACACTCTTCTGCAGAAAAACTGCTTGCTTTCCTCATAGACATTGCTGGCTTTGCCTGCTCTGGGCAGTATTATGAAAACTTGGTGCTCGCAGCCCTTGCTGTGAGGGTCTCCTTCCTTCACCTGCACTAGGATAGTTCTCACTGACTCCTCAGGTCCTTGGCTGCAAGGATTTATTGTGAATTTTGGAAATATTTTAAATTTACTAAATTATAATATAATTAAACCTTAGGGCTATGTGTCATAATTTTATTTTTATTTTAACAACTTAAAAAAGTGTGGGGTTTTTTTAAAATGTTTCATGCATGCAACATACAGAGTGGGGTCCATTCACCAAAATTTAGCACTTGAAAAGACAGTAATCAAAGTCTAGGTCTAGTGTTCAGGAGGCCACTGGAAGGAAGCAGATTCCCTCTTAGGATGGTGTGTCCCATCCTATGGCAGATGTGGGAGGTTGACAAGGTGGGTCACCCTTGAGACAGGCCACACTCTCCACACTGGCTGCGGAGACAGCTTAGCCCTGGGTGGACCAGACACCCAAGGGTTTGTTGGGTCCAGCATGGCCCAGGGGGTGGGGGACAAATGTTGAGGCAGGAAGAAGAGTGGGCTCCCCGACTGGGTGGACATCTCCTTCTGCTGGCTTTGGGATGTCACCACAGCTGGGAGCTGGGGACTGGACTCTGCCTACCCCCTTGGCTTGGCTCAGGGCCTGTTGTGCTTCAGCAGGTTGAAGGAGACACCTCAACATTGGCAGCAAATGCTGTTAACGCATCCGTTACGGTGCGATCTGCTAGGGTTGGGTGGTGATGTTACGACCTGGTTCACCTCTGCTGACTCAACCATTCCAATGGACCCGAGTCCCTGGCATCCCCTGGATCACCCTGGATTGGGTGAGCAAAATGTTCAGGCCATGAATATTTTTTCAGAAGGTTTCTATTTTTTTGTGCCAGGCTGCCTTCCTCCTGCTGCTGCTGGTGGTCCAGGAGTGGGGCTGAAGGCTCTGCATGCCTCAGAGGCTTTCTTGTACAAGAGTCCTTTCATGCCAGTGACTGAAGCATGTCAGGGTAGGCATTGGCATTGTGCTGCCTACACAACAGCAGATTGAGCTTTTTTAATTGCATGTTATAAACTGACAACAGTTGCTAGCTTGTAGACCGGTGGATACTTGGTCAAATATAAAAATCTGGCCAGCATCATCTCACCTATAAACTGGCCACAGCAACCCGATACAAAGCACCTGCTGAAGTGGAAAAGACTCTTTTGCACATGACAGACCCTGCAAGAGTTATGTTTTAGAAAGTATCCCCGCTTGCAAGAGAGGGAGGAAATGAAATACTTGGTTCAGAATTACTGAGCTCTGTAGGCAGACTTTCCTTTGCACACAAATCCCAATGCTTTCATCTAAACCTCTCATGAAGGACTGCAGACTTTGTCTTAAGAGGATTTATTTCTTGGTAACACCTTGCACTCTCCATTTTTCATGTTCTTTGGGAATTAAAAGGAAGAAAATGTTTTGAAGGAGATACCAAGTAATTCTATTGGATAATTTTGGTGCTTAATTAGATGATAATGTCTTTTCCTCAGTGTGGCAACCTGTGCTCTTTATCAAATGAGAAGACTCTTCAAAGAGGTTAATTTGGGAATATTTTGTAATAAAGATGAATATTTGTATAATAAAATCAGTATATCTGCATCCTGTGAGAGAATACTTAATATATGAGTTTAGCAAGGTCAGTTAATGCTACAATTGCTTGCTAAAATAAGGAGCCATCTATGTGTAAACATTAGTTATATTAATTGGGGAATTACTTAGTTATCTGACAGCGCTTAAGCGATTTTCTTACCAAACTCAGAAAGACCAGAGAAACCTCCGCAAAGATAATTAAGATGAGACAATGTCTCCTTTAACCATCATTCACAATTTAGACTTTCTTTAATAATTAATTATGCTCAGAAAGATTATTTTGAGAGCTAGTGGACTTTGCACATAACACAAGGGCCTAATTCAATGCAGAACGTCAGCTGTCTCTTAAGATCCGATAAAAGTGAAGGCAGATCTCAGAAAACAGTATGAACCCCGTTTTAAAGGTATTCCAAGAATTTCTTGCAGAAACTTCTTCGGAGACTGCCCCAGAAATTGTGCTGCGGCAATGAAAACAATGGCAGGAGGCATTTCTAACATCTGTCTTGGAGACGTGTCCTCGATGAGCTTATGAAGAAGGAGGCTGAACCTCTCTGACACTGCATGCAGCAAACCCCAGAGCATCCCTCAGCCTGCGGAATGGGTATCGCGTCCTCCCTGTGAGGAGGCAGGATGTGGGCTCGGGGCAAACATCACCTCCTGAAATTTCCAGCTCCTGCTTCAGGAGGGCCAGATGTCACCGCTGGGGAATTTGTGTCATTTGCCTGTAGTGGTTTCACGGGGTTGTCATGACTTACAGTGCTAGGAATTCCCCGTTGGCAGCAACTTGCTTGGGACAGGGAGGGAAACAGGCATCCTGCTGGTGAAGAGGAGTCTGAAGGGACACCTAACAGTGGTACCACACTGCCCAAGGGGTGGCTATGGCGAGGACAGAGCCAGCGGGGCACAGGGAAGGGACAGGAGATGGTGGTTACAGATTGCAGCCAGGGAACGTCTTCACCCTGAGAGTGGTTAAGGGTGGGAACGGTTTTCCCAGAGAGGCAGTGGAATCCTCTCCATCACTGGGAGTTTTCCAGATCCGTGACTGACCTGACCTAGCCCTGCTCGCAGTGGGCTGGAGGCCTTCGGCAGTCCCTGCACACCAACACTCCCGGGTTGGTATAATCCTTTCACAACCACTGAAACAATCTGTGCCTACCCATCAGAGCATCCTTTCCCAGCTGGAAAGCTGTGCTCACCACACTCCTCTGCACTTCTTGGAAACCACTGACAGTACAGACTGACCACAGAAAATCTGGTGAGATCTTCACACCTCTGGGCAGAGAGGGAAAGGTTCCTGCTTCTCTTCAACACATGTAAGCACTGAGGCGCAGAAAGATGGTCATCTTTCCAAACAGTGATTAAAACAGGGACCAAAACTATGCATCCTGCCTTCCCTGGGAGAGAAGCCTCAGGAGAAGAAACAGGATCCAGATGTCCTGTCTTTTGAAGGATGCACCATAAGCTGAATTTTCTATACCACATTTCAAATCACAATCAATTTCATTCTAATTAATTCAGTCCAATGACCTTATGGCTATCACTTCATGAAATAACTGAAAATACAGCCTGGGCCAAACCTTTGCTTGAAGCTCCTGGTCACTGTGAGCAGTGGCTCTGCATCTTCCTTCATTATCCTGTGAAGCTCCTGGATGTTAGAGAGGCCATGAACAAGCCTGGCATCCAAGGTAACATTTCCAAGCAATGCAGGAGGAAGGGTCATAGTATCATAGAATGTGTTGGGTTGGAAGGGACCTTTAAAGGTGATCCAGTCTGTCCCCCCTGCAGCCAGCAGGGACATCTTCAACTAGAGGAGGTTGCTCAGAGCCTCATCCAGCCTGGCCTTGGATGTCTCCAGGGATGGGGCCTCCAGCCCCTCTCTGGGCAACCTGGGCCAGTGTCTCACCCCCCTCAGGGGAAAGAACTTCTTCCTGATGTCTCCTCTAAACCCACCCTGCTCTAGTTTAAACCACTGCCCCTCGTCCTATCGCTGTCCCTTGAGGAGCAGCCTTGGCTGGGAGATGCTGGCTCTGAGGCAGCCATGGAGGTTGGAGCTCTCATCCCCCACCCAGGGATGACTCCAGCACGGGTCCCCACTGCAGGAGGCAGCTCTGATGGAGGCCTTGCACCCCTTCGCAGAGGCCACTTGGTGAAGAGCATAATGGTGTAGGCATGTTCTTTAATAAGGAGGCAGTTTGTGGTGTCTGATAAGAACTACTTTACAACAGAACATAATCTACTGTAACACTTTATTATGCCTAATGCAATGGGAGAGTAAACAGGGCTGACGAGAATTAAAATCAATTGCATTCTCTTCTCAATAGCGATATCAGTTTGTCAGTAATTACTTGTTTGTTGTCTTCATTGTGAATCCGAACAATTCCAAGGTTGTTAATGCTCTGAGAGAGAAAATGAAATTACATATTCAATTTATTCTGCGCGGAAACAAATTACCAAGAAGAAAAGAGGGGATTTATTTGCATTCCTGCGGTGGAGTCGGTGACATCCTCTCTGATGGAGCTGCCTCCCTGCTGGGTCCCTGGGGACTTGGCGGTCGCCTCCCGGCCGCGGCGGGCTCCATCCTGGGCAGGGGCACCGCAGGGAGCTTCCCCGGCGCCTGGCTCCACAGAGCTCTGTGGGGCTGCCATCGGCCCCCTGCGCCCCTCCTCGGCAGGGAGGAGAGGCTGTTGGGGGGTCCCTGCAGGCTCGGTGGTGGTCTCTGAGACGGTGCAGTGACACCAGGGGATGCTGAAGTCACGGGGTGACGTCCAAAGAGACGCAGCTGGGACTTGGACCCAGATGGGCTTTGTGATGTCCAGAGCAGCCCAAACCCGCTCTCCCTTACACTGGTACTTGTACTCTCAGAAACACCCTCAGAAACACCCTGTTTTCCTACGGGAGTAAATCTGTGGGGATAGAGGGATAAGGGAGAGTGTTTCTGCAATAGAGTATTTGAATTAGTTTAAGCTCTTTACTGAAGGAAATGATTATCTTTATCCAGTTAATTTCTACAATGCTTAAATTTATCTTTCTTCAAATCTGACTTAAATATTAATGATGCTTTGCATTTCGAGTGCCTTTCATCTGATGATCTTAAATGTACCTCTGGAAGAAAAAATGGTTGGGGGTGTGTGTGGAGATTTCTTTTGTCATCTTATAGATGATAAAATGCAACAAATCATTAGCCTGCTTCCACTCAAAAACACGGAGGCTGTTTCACCCTCTTGGTGCCAAGGTCCAGCCTCAGTGAGCCCGTCTCACGGTCTGATGAGCAATGCAGAACAGGGCATCACAACCGAGGAGGGCACAGCGTTTTAATAGCACCTCTTATAATTAAATATGGATGTTACTTGAGCTGAGATGTAATTGAGTGAGACACACAGTGAAAAAAGTGTCTGTTCCAGGGAGAAGGTCATTTGTTTGGTGGCCAGGAGCAGAGAGTTGGTCTGTAATGAGACTAAGGACAGCTTGGAACCTGTTTGACAGGAAAAGTCAGTGTACAGAGCAGGAAGAGACAGTCAGGGAGAGGGACACATATTCCTCTGTGAGGGAGAAAAGGTGTTCATGTGTCATACAGCTGGGGGAAGGAGCTGGGCACCAGCACGGGGCAGAGGAATAGGGAGGATGTTCGGCAGAGGCGGTGCTGAGGAATGAACTCATAGCACTTACCATCTAAGGATGGGATGGGAGAGAGGTGACATGGTGCATTATTAAGAAAGGAGGTGTCCTTTCCATGCTGGCAAAAGGGCTGTTTTGGCCAAGGCCTATCAGAGCTGGAGGGATGTGTCTATATGCAGGGGCAATGCTGTGTAGGAAGTGGGACTTGGAGACTCTGCGTCTCTGCAGATGCTGCAGCTGGGGCTGGGCTGGGACTTGGCTACAGAGAAGTGGTGCCAAGAGCTACCTGTGGTAGCGAAGCTACTCCTAACAGACAGAAAACCTTAGTCTGGCCCCTGCCCCGGTGGCAGATGTGAGCCCAGTCACCGATAAATCACATCCCCAGCCCCTTTTGCAATGGTCTGGCTCCTGGACCTGTACTAACGCCCATGATCGTGGGAGCTCTGGACAGGTCTGGTTGCTTTTTTGCATCCTCTCAGGGTGCAGTGGCTGGTGGTGGCTGATGATCCATCGACCACAGGGAGCCACTGGTGGCCTGAGCTCAGTCAGATGCCGGCGTTTATTCAGGAACAGCAAGCGGCACAGCCCTGAGGTTCAAGCGGCTGTTGGAGCAAAGCAGCTGCAAGGCACTGAGCCTGCTCCAGGCCCAGGGAAAATGACAGAAGGGGAACGTTTGCCAGAAAAGAATGCAGAACTAAGTGGGGGAAATGCATTTTAATGAAATGCAAATGTTTCCCAGCATCTAGGAGAGAATTAAAAGCATAAATAAATAAATGAAAAGTGTGAGCAAGCATTTGGCGCCAGACTTGAAACCCAGCTTAAAGGGACAGTCCCAGCCCGTGGTGCCACCACACTTCACAGGGCATGGGAGAGAAGGGGCAATGACGGCTACTGACTTTGCCATTCATTAGGTCTGTTGCCAGCATCACATTTCTGAGGACTCTTTCTATCCTGGTTGAGCTTAGATGACTCAAATAAGTCTTGCAGACCCCAGCCGGCAGAGGAGAAGCCAATGCACATTCTCCCTCCCTGGTTCACCCAGACGCAGATCCTTCCAACGCTGCCTGCTGAAAGTGTGACATGAGCCCTGCTCTGTGTTTTCATGGTGTGCCATTAGCAGGGTTTTGAGCGGTTCCCCACCTCTGTGCTGCTCCCAGATCTTCTCAGGCACCGCAGATGAATTCATTTGTGCCCTTCTCTCTTTTATGTGTATTTAGCCTCCTTTTCTCCCTGGACAGAAGGCTGGCTCAGGTGCTGCCCATGCCTTTGGACTCATCCCATGCAGCAAGGGATGTGGGATGCTCCTGTCCCCACTGACGGCTGCCTGGGCTGGGGGGCAAGGAGGGAGAAATCCTCCCCTGCACCCTGGCAGGGGCTGTTACAAGCCAGGAGAGCTTCTGTCTCTGTGTAGCTCCTGTGCAAATGTTTTGCCTCTTCTGCCCTGATTCAGCACTTCTGCAAACCCCATGAGGTGCCTGGCTGGAACTTTAGGGACAAATAACTTTGCAAGTGTTATTTTCCTGAGCAACATTATTCTCATTTAAGACTACCCTGTGAGCATAAAAATCTCTCATAATGATTTCCCCGTCAGCTGTTTCTTTTCAAGACCTTTTTCTCCTTCCTAGAAATGCGTGACACGCTACGGAAATTATGTAAAGCTCCTGCTCTCTGTGGCTATGAATAGTGGTTTCTGTTCTGTGTTGGTTTATATTTGGGTTTTATAATCACGCTCATATTTTAAGTTTAACCAAGGCACAATTTCTCTAACAAGGGCAGCAAACAAAGGAAAGGAGTTTAAGCTGAGCAAACGAGTGCAGTAGTGTATCCTTCACTTTCTTAATGCTTTCCTGCTTCAAATTATTCCCTGTGCGTTCCATTTAGACAACGTATACAAATGATTTGTAGGAGTTATTCACCCTCAAAACATAATAACGCAGCAGGGCTGTGCTGCTCGTAGCTCCGTTCCTGCTCGTTTCAGAGCAGCTACGCGCTTTTGTGTGGAACTCTTGCCCATTTGTTCTTTATTAAAAAGAAAATTAGCATGAAACGCAGCTCTCCGCTTAATAGGCTCCAAAGCTGCCGAGCAAATACTTTTGTTAAACCAATACAAATCTCTGCTGTAATTCTGCTGTCCTAAATGGAAGAGGCACACGGCGTAAATTTAAATGTTGACCGTGACCAGGGAGAAAACAAGGTAACTGCGCCCGGCGTCTGTGCGTTATTAGCACGAAGCAAGACACGTCTCTCTGAGCTAATGGGAGCAGGAAGGAAGCGAGGGCTGGGGCTGGAAAATAGTGTGCCCTTTCTAGTCAGGTTGCTGGGATTTTATGCTTAGGCAGCGAGCGTTTTGTGGCACTTCAGAAGGTTTTTGCTAGGTCTGCTGTAAAAATGACCATTCTCCAGCAAATCAGCCTCCCTCCATAGATATCAATGAGTCTGGGCTAAAGGTTCATTGCACTGTGGGTCAGCAGAGAAGGAAAACTTCAAACAGCCTTCCTGTGAAGGCAAAAACTGGCCAGGGAGAGCAGACCATCAGTCGTTGAGCAAAAACTACTCTGCTGCACCAAGGATGCCAGATTACCTGGTTTTTTTTGATATGAAAAATGGCTTGAGATGCTCCGGAAAGCCAGTGAGCTGCGTGCAGCCCATGGGAGCTGCAAGCCCCAGATTTGCCCTAGACACTGAGGGAATAGAAATGCTCTTTAGTTTTCAAATTCTAAATAAATGCCTTCCACAAAACTCTCGTAGGACAGAGAGTAAGTGTCCACGTCAAACAGTTTGGACAATTTTTCTGGGAATTTCAGTTCTATAAGGAACTGGTTTGTGAAAGAAAAACAATTTAATGAAAAAGTATTTTAATCAAGTGTTGTTTTGTTTTCTTTCTATTTTTGCCATAAGGAAATTCAAATCTGAAAAAGAACTTTCTGTTTTCTTGGACAAAGCTTAAAGCCAAATGTGATTTAGTTGTGCTTTTTCTGATGATTTTGGTCAGAAAGCGACAAGCTACCTTCTTCATTAAAAGAGAATTTTTCAGCTGGGCCTTGGAAAGGTTCACTCATTGTAGCGACATTTTTACAGAGATGCATCTCTCAGGACCTAATTCTGCATATTACTTCTGACAGAAGACAAAGGACTCTGGAGCATTTAACCCGCCTCTCCTGCTTTATGCCTGGATCTTCTGCTGTGGCATGATCACATAAATCCCTTTGTAAGTCGGTGCCCACAAAGGATGTCTGTCTCCCTCTTGCCTTGACACAAAATTGATGGTGGATCTTTGAAAACCCATTTTGGAAGGTGTGATGAACCTATTCCTCATTTCTCTTCCCTACTGTAAGGGCAACCCGTGCCCTGTGACAAGAATCACAGAATCACAGGGTTGGAAGGGACCTCAGTAGATCATCTAGTCCAACCCCCCTGCCAGAGCAGGGTCACCCAGAGCAGGGGGCACAGGAGACCCTGGAGTATTGTCTCTACTAGACCCTGGAGGTCTAGTATTGTCCTGAACTCCTCTGCCTCTGCCGTCTCCTGGAGTGGGGCTGTTGACCTTGCCTCTGCCAAGTCTTAAGATCTGAAAGTGTCACTAAATGTAGAGACTACGCCCTCTGGATTTGGAGCAGAAACGTGGAAGCTCATGGAGGGAGGACAAGGGCCAAGGTGATTAGCTAAGGAGGATTCATTAAGAGAAGGAGCTCTTCGTCCTCATGCGCGGCTCACACTCAGCTCAGCTTCTGCTTCTTCACTGGAGATTTGTCCTGGTAGCAGGTTTTGACATGCAGAAAAGCCCAGATGAGCTGTGAAGATGCAGCGGTGAGGGTGAGAAGTGGGTAGGTGGCAGGGACGTGTCATCTCCTCTCCCTGCAGCCAGCATGCAGGGGGCTGAGGTCCCCTGCCTCTTGCTGCTCCTGCAGTTGTCCCTGAGCCCTGAGATCCAGCCGTGTGGGTCCTGTGTGTGAATGGGGCAGAGGGTGTCTCTTGAGAGCCATAGAGCACAGTTTGTCGGGGGATATGTCATAACTTAGCAGAGAAACCGAACCAGTAGTTGCCTTACTGGTTGTGTTAATTACATGAATGTCACCATTCCCTATCAAAGATACCTAATCAGGGGAGAATGCTGACTACATGTTTTTAGATGCCTCATTATTGCAGAGAGCCGGGTGCAGTTTAATGAACAGGTTTATTAGACAGGGAGAGCAAGCACATCCTGCCAGTCCCAGGTCTGCCCAGGGCAGTCAGACGGTGACGGGGACAGCTGGAGCCTGGGGACCTCCAAGCTGTGCCAAGGCAACTTCTCTATTCCAGACCCTCCTCTGTGGAGCAGCTTAGCTACTGCAGATGTGGTAGGAGCATGGAGAGAGACAGATGGATGTTGTGGCGGCAGGTGGTGGGATCTTTCATTTCCCCTTTGGGCTGAAGCTCTTCTAGTTGTTTCTTTCTGCCTGAATACACCGTGGGTACATCAGAGGTGAAGACCCCACTGCAGTTTCAGCCCGGGCGCTGCATCTCACGTGTCAGGTGAGAAGGTCCCATTTGGGGCCATGGAAATCTTCAGCACTGAGGATGTGGTGGGCAAATCAAGCGGTGGTGTGTGCGGGAAGGCATTATCCCAGGAAACACAGGGACATGAATATTTATTGCTACCTTCACTCTGCTGGCTCTGAGCACTGCAGCCTTGGCTGAGATTCCTGAACCCTCACCAGGAAAAGGTCTCTGCTTGAGTTTCAGCCACTTCCCATTCGCCCAGTATGTCCCACAAAGCCTCTGAGGGCAGCCCATCCAACACCAGAGAGATGCAGACCTTTCTAATGCACAAGAAGATCCCATCTGCCCTGATATTTGCTGTGGGTCTCAGGGGTACCCCCACCTGCACACATGCGACCTGTGATTCTGCTTCAGCCCTGACTGATAACAGGGGCTCAAGGTGGGCAAACTTTCAGTGACTTGCCTATTTCTCAATATTTACTGACTCTAAGCCACAAGGGCAGGAAATATTCCCTATATTCCTGCACAACAGGCAGGGGAGCTCCCAGCGACAGCTGCTATCAAGGGAATGAAGAATGGGATCGCCGAACATATTTCCGCTCATTATTTCTGTGCTTTTTGTACTGTGGCAGATGGATCTTCATTACAGTGAATGCAAGTTTTAGGGTGAAGCTGCTTTCATTGTTAAAACAGCTCTTCCAGTAACCCCGGCTGTTTTATTGAGATTTATAGGAAAATGACTGAGAAACATAATGGCAAAATAAAGATGCTTTTAACCAGACAATAGGAATGTATTTCCTACTCTTGAAAGGCCATGCACAGCAAGTGGGAAGCAGATTCCTAGTGGCTCTGAGTTAGGTTGAGTAACTGGAGAGGGAGGGTAAATCATAGGTGGACAGGTATCTCTAGGATGAGCCCAAAATCCTCCTCAGAAAATCACATTTACCCAGCTTATTCTCAGGATAGAAACTGCCGGGCTGCCAGGCTGTTTGCTGAGAGCGCGTGGCTAGTGGCTGGGAGGGACAGGCAGTTTATAAACGGCTTCTTGGGCATTCAAATGTGACCTGGAAAATGTCCATAGAAAGTCGCAGGTGAGACTGGCTGGGGAGCTGCTCCCTGTCTCACCACAGTGTTCCCGGAGTCACCTGGACATTCTTTGAAGCCGTTTGATCTCTCCTGAGCACGGGTGCCTGGGCCAGGAGCAGCCCGAGACATGGGTGAAGAAGGACACCTGAAGGCTGAGGGCTGGGAGAGCAGCCCAGGCTTGGGACTGACACCCGGGGACAGCCAGCTTGGGAGCCTCAAGCCTCCACCTGGATGGACCCTTCTGGTCCAGGCCAGCTGGTTGGAAAACAACCCAGCTTGGGAGGGAAGAGGGTCATGGCAGGGATTCCCTTGCCTACATGAAGGCAGAGAGGAGGGGAACAGCAGGGTGACCCAGAGTGACAGGGAAGCGACAGGGTCAATTTCTGCCGGGAGTTTTGTATTTTTATCTGGTTTATCATTTGCAGGAGCGCAGCCTGGGCTGATGCACTGCCCCTGGTAGACGGGCAGGCACGGCCTGGCCACAGCAGAGGACCCAAATCCTGGGAAGACAATAGGACAAGACATAGAATCATATAGTTGGATTGGAATAGACCTTTAAAGGCCATCTAGTCCAATCCCCCTACAATGAGCAGGGACATCTTCAACTGGACCAGGTTGCTCAGCGGCCTGTCAAATCTGGCCTTGAATGTTTCCAGGGATGGAGCATCTACCATCTCGCTGTTTGGTTTGGGCTGGTGTCTCACCACCATCAGTGTAAAAAATTTCTTACATATATCTACTCTGAATCTGCCTTTTTTTAACCATGAACTATTCTCCTTGCATTCTCCAGGAAGATTGACCAGTAAAGACACTGAACAGTCCCCTGCTCCAGACATTATGTTCTTAAAAGCCACCAAGTTGCTCTCCCAGGATGGCAGAGTAGAGACACTCTCTCCTTCAGTAAGTGATGGGGACAGCCGCTCCCTGGAGGAACATGTTTTTGCAGCCGCTGTCACGCTAATTGCCAAGCAGCCCAGCCGCGTGGCCTCCTAGTGTGTTTTCAATCCACTCACTGAGCTGCCGTGGGTTTTGTTTCCATTCGGGATCCTATAGCAGCCCTGCTATTTTGTGCTCTGCATGTGTCACTCTTTATAAGCTGGAACTGCTCAGTGTTGAGATAAAGGCTGATAAATACTGTAATCACATGTGACTGACTGAGGAAAGAGATTTGGAACCACTTCTTTTTGTTCCTTCTGTTTGGTTTTTTTTTTTTTTTTCTTTAAGTGTCACATCTTACACTGTTTTGGCTCTCCCTTCTGCAGCCTTGTTCCCTCTGTGGAAACACCTGCTGAGGCAAAAAGGAAGGGGAATGAGAATGATTTGCAAGTCACATACAGCTCTGAGGACAGAGAAGATGACAGAGTAGACACCTCTCTACAATAAACGGTGTCCTGCAGTAAGGAAATCCTCACCCTGAGGAACCTCCCTGAGGTTTGGAGACATGGGCCTCACGGACACTGTCCGTTAGGGCAAGGCTTGCCAGCGGCGTTAGCAGTGGGGAACGTGCTCTCACACGCTGGATGCATCCACATGGGTGGCCGGTCGATTGCTCTTCTCTGGAGCGTCTTGGTCTCAGGTCCACCTGCAGCCAAGGATCCGCTCCAGACAGATCCCAGCTGTGACACAAACATCTTCAAACTCATCCCTACCCTGTGTAAGAGACGGACCGTAAATTTCCANCGATTAGAGTAAGTAACGTTTAGAATTGTTAGGTTACGACTTTAAGTACTGTTTGTCCTTGATTAGAATAAGTAAGGTTTAGGGTTGTTAAGTTACTATTTGTATAATTATTGCTAGCTAACACCGTGTATACCCCACCACTTGCCATAATTTGTTATACGCCTAACCAATTACTGTGGACTTGTTAAGACCTATACTAACCATTTTGGTAAGCTAGTAAATGTTTCTATATGGACCTTGAGATTTATCTCACNACCTGCTCCTGCAAGACACACATGCAGGCACGCAGACACATCCCACCCCAGCCCCACCCCCGCAAGATTTGGCTCAACGCTGGAACTGGGATCGGTGAACTCTTCATCTTTTCCCTCTGTCTTTTCTCTTCTCTATTCCTCAGTTTCCCTTTTCTCTTAGAATTGTTAAGTAGCGATTAGAGTAAGTAACGTTTAGAATTGTTAGGTTACGACTTTAAGTACTGTTTGTCCTTGATTAGAATAAGTAAGGTTTAGGGTTGTTAAGTTACTATTTGTATAATTATTGCTAGCTAACACCGTGTACACCCCACCACTTGCCATAATTTGTTATACGCCTAACCAATTACTGTGGACTTGTTAAGACCTATACTAACCATTTTGGTAAGCTAGTAAATGTTTCTATATGGACCTTGAGATTTATCTCACCTTAGTCCGCACCGTTGAGAATTTATGAATCTGAAGTCACTTACCCCCTCTCTTTCCTGAGAGTGGGATGTGACACCCTGTTCAGAGACTAAGCCAGAAATGTCACGCCCGGTCTCTCACAGTGTCAGTTGATTTGCTTCTGCTCATCTGAACAGTCGAGTTCTCCATTGGAGCCATCACCCAGACCAGAAATACAGTTGGAGTGGGAAACAAAGGAGAGCAAAGCATGGCTTCCTGTCTGTCCTTTTGAATGCCTTTCCATCTCTCCTCCCTGCGCTGGACCTAAAGAGATCAGGCCATATCCTCTATCCATTTCGTCTGCTCTCTTATGTGATATTACTCGTGCCCTGCTTCATTTGCATCTCTTCTTGCCTGCCATATTTCTCTCAGGGCACAGTGAAAACCTTGCAGACCATGAAAAACAATCATTTGAAATCACCTTATTAGCCACGTAATGTTCATTCTGAGATGCGCGTGCAGCCCAAGTTTGATGGATCCCAGTGGTGACATTGGGAAGAGATGCTTCGTGGGGGAGCACTTTGTGGTCAACAAGCTTGGTCTAAGGAGAATCCTTCTGGGGATTTTCTCCCAGGTTTAACAGATCTTTTTAAGCTAGCTGTTATTTTTATGCCTTTCCGTAATCCCAGTAAAGCTTCTCCACTGGAGGGATGAAAATTTCTGGCAGCAGGCAATTTTTATTCCTTTGGCTGCAGAGATAAACTGAGCTACTTATCGAGCTCAGCATCTTTCTGCGTCTGTAGGGAACCTCCCTGTTTTCTACCTGTCCTTCAAACTCAGCTTTCACTCCTCTCTGGAATTCAAATCTCCTTCTCAATTCCACACCGAGGGGTGTCAAGTCACGCATAAGCACTGTGGTTGCCACCACGATTTAGTTGCCTCTTTAGGATCTGTTTCCCTTCTTATTAATTGTTGGCACAATTTATTTTCTCGTTTATCCCCAGCTCAGTAAGAAAGGAGAGTCTTTGAACTGTGTGCTGACTAAATACTTCTGGATCTTGTACCTTTGCCTGCTTTGTTTTGATCCCATTGCACAAAAGGATCAAAAGGGAACAAGTTTAATCATGGAAGATGACAGCAACAGCACTGAAAGTGCTGGGAATGTTACCGCAGAGGCATAACCTCACTTGGGAAGCTGTAAACATCCCTTTCAACTCCTAAAATAATGAAGGTGCCTGCCACTTTCTTGTCCTCTTTGATCTTTGCCAGCAGTTTCAACTCCGTGTGACAGTGCCGGGGGGGATGTGACTTGTCAGGAGAGTGAAACAGGGAGCAGCGTGGGAGAAGACGAAGAGCCAGCATCCAGTTCTGGGCTCCCCCTCTCCCAACCACACAGGAGAGGGACCGTACCCACAGAGCAGGGACCTTCCTAGTGAACAAGCCTCAGACCATCAGTCCTAAAGATCCAGGCTCACCGTAGATGATAACACACCCCAGGCAAAGAAAAAGAGCAATAAAGGCTATTGCCATGTCCTGAGTCCCTGTATCATGAGGGTTCATAAGGCAAAAAAGGTAGTGGAAAATGTGCATTCCTCCCTTGTTGGGGAAAGATGAAAAAATGAAAACAAGACCCACAGCAGCTGCCGAGCTGCTCAGTGTGGTGGCCTCGGGCTGAACTGGAGCTGAGTTATTCACGGGGACAGCCTTGGCTGGGGGTAACCCTGGCAGAGGCAGCAGGATGCCTCTGTCCCAGGACACACGGAGAGGGAAACATCAGCCCAGACTGAAGGCAGTGCTCAGAGCAGCTCCATGTTGCTCCCTGAAGCAAATTGAGTAGCGAACTAATTTTCACAAGCCTATAAAATACTGCTGGGTAAAACCAGAGCAGATTTGGCAGCTGTGGAAAGTGCTGGTTGTGGTGATGATGGTTATTAACAACTGGCTGTTCATCTGCAGGTGGAAAATCCTTTCTGCAGTACCTGACAGTAAAACACAGTGCTGATCTAAAGGAAAACTCCCTGCCGGGGGTATTAAAGCACGCAGGCGGGTCCTGGCCCTGCTCACCCTGCCTTGTAAATCTCTGCAGCGCTCGAGAGGAGGGAGCCAGGACTCCGGCTCTGCAGGCTCGTCCCGAGACAGACGCCCGTTTTTGTGAGAAGGGAACAACTCTCATCTCCACCGAGCAGGATTCATCCCTGTGTGCCTCCAGGTGACACATTTGTGAGCTCATCAGCAAAGCCCTGAGGTTTAGCTAATAAGTGCTGCTTGCTGTTCCAGCATGGGAAATCAGGCTGCCTTTCTAGGCAGATAGCTTTATTAAATCAAGCTGTGACCTTCGGGACACTTAGACAGACACAGGCTTCCACTCTCTGCACACAGCAGAAGTGGGTGTCTGCTAATTGCTTCCCCCACGGGTCCTCACATCAAGGGTTATCATTTTTCCCTCCACTTAACAGTAGTTAGAGAGGAGCTGAGCTGCGAACTCCTGGGCTGCTGCTTCACACCCTGCCCGGAGCACCAAATGGGAAAGCGTCCTTCCTCTCCCTTGGATGTTTCCGACAAAGATAACAACTGTGCTACACCTGCGATAGTGCCGGTGATCGGAGCGGTGCTCAGATGCGAGGTCAGGGCATGCTCCATTGCACAAGAGTCCTCATCCTGGAGCAAACCCTCCCTGGGATCCAGGGCACGTCTCTCTCTTTGAATATGGCCTCGTTGGCTGAAGAGCTTGACTGGTACTTGAGTGTTGCTGCCGTGGTTTTGGCTGGGTTGGCCAATGAGAATGACAGATGCACACACTCCCCCTGCCCCGTAAGGAGAGGAGAGGAAGAGATAAGGAGATTTATGAGTTTAGAAAAAGAACTAAACTACTTGAATTAAAATATTANTTTCTGAACAACATGCTGTTAATTTCAGGGTTTAACCAGTTAGGAGAGGCCCAGCTAAAAAGTAAAATTACAAAAGAGAAAATTGGGTTTGTTTTACCTCAAGCCAGGACAAGTGCATCCGAGCCGATCGATGGCTGGTGGGTTTTTGAGGGCTGGCACGTAGGGAACAGGGCAGAGTGGTTGGATGCTCCCACTGGCAGGAGAGGAGGTGGGAGGGTTTCTGCAAGGGTGACCCTGCAGGGCAGCCCCAAGGAGCTGAGCGTCGGTGGGGGAGACACGGACACGGCTCGTGACAGCTGTGAAAAAACCCGGTGTTAGCAAACATTTATGATTAAGAGAAATATTTCA
This sequence comes from Rhinoptilus africanus, assembly GCA_013400135.1. Taxonomy (NCBI): domain Eukaryota; kingdom Metazoa; phylum Chordata; class Aves; order Charadriiformes; family Glareolidae; genus Rhinoptilus; species Rhinoptilus africanus. Next base: position 74,655 of record VXBO01005121.1, read on the forward strand.
CCCCTCTGCACCTAGCCGATGTCTGTTTTAATCTTCTGGCTGGTTTGATTGGGGATGGTAACCCTTTAAATCGTGGCTCTCCGCCAGCTCTGCCTCTCAGAGAGTCGCTCCTGATGCATCGTGGCTGCTGGGTGAGAGATGGTGTCACTTCCCATTACTTCAGCCATTCACCAACAAATGATATTAGGCATGTCCCGCATGGCTGCCTTTATCTAGTCATCCTCCAATCTAGCGATAAAAACCCGCCTTTGACTGCAGAGCACCTGGCGTTATTCCTCACCTTGTTGCTGGCTTGAGCTTATCATGGATTTTCGTGACTCAGTTTCCCCATTGTAGATTAAACCCACATCCTTTGCCAGCAAAAAGAGATATACTGCAGAAAACTGCTAATTATGGGCAAGGGGTTGTCATTTGGCCACAGAGATTGAGAGAACAGGTCAAAAATTAAGAATTGCTGGGGAAAACTAGTCCAGTGTGTTTCTCTTTCACAAAGTTCATATTCTTACAATTTCCTATGGGAAGATATTTTGGGAGGGGGGAAGTTTTTTTACAATTTTGTTTTAAGTATCAGTAAATGCTTGGGTTTTTCCCTGGTTTTTTTGCATATTTTTCTTTCCACTGTTCTATTTTTCTGCAAAACTTTGCCAGCACTGGAAGACTGGCAGAATTATGTAGTTTCAGAGCTCTCTCATCATTCTGGCATGACACAGCGGTGAGGATTTGGAAAAGGAAAAAGGGAGGAAAGTAGGGAAACACTTTCCTCTAGCAGAGTAAATGGATGAGGGAAATATATTAAAAATACAGCTTCAAAGAAGTGTAGAACTATAAATAAATATAACAACCATGCTCGTTTTTCTGAAGTTTTACATTGAAAAATATGGATAACCAGCCACGAGAATAAGGTTCTCCATCAGATCACAGCCCTCCGCAGCTCCAAAAAAGGCCTTTGCAGCTGGGTTCATTTGTGTTTCTGAAAGAAGTAAAAATATTTACTTGAGAAAGCTTCTTGTCTTGATGTCTTGGTTGGCAAATTGTGTCTGCATGTGACTGTCTGCAGGTGCAAAAAGCGTCCTCTGGAACAGCCCTGGAAAGAAATAGCTCCATCTACACTGAACAGATTTTGTGTCTCTTTTTTTCTTTTTTTTTACTTTTTTTTTTCTTTTTTCCCCTGTAATTATGCCTTTCTGGAACTTTTACTTTGGCAGCTGATACTTCTTATTTAGGGGAAGAGAGTGCATCCAGGGAATACGAAAAACATTGCCTCCAAAGCATTTCAGGACATCACATAGGAGCAGAACTGTGATGGTTTAAGCCTTCAGGGTGGCAGCTCCGGAGACAAAATCCTGCTGTTTGTCCCCACTGCGTCAGCCTTTCCTGCCGGGGGGCTCAGCCCTGGGCTGACGCTCCTCCTGCCTTGGGCAGGCTTTGCTGTCCCTTCGCGCAGGGATCCCTGCCTGCGTTTCAGGCTGTGGCAGTTTGCAGATGACTCATGTGAACCAGCAAAGCCTGAATTGTAGGTGAGGAGGCATCACTCCCAGTGTCAGCATTTTGCCTGCGGAGTTTGTAGGAGTCACCAGTTCCCTTTGACCATGATTCACTGGGAAAATGGGAGCCATGTCAGAGAAGTCCCCACTGTGACACCTCGCTGTGCTCGCCGGGGTCCCAAGAGCAAGCTGAAGATCATAGAATCATAGGATGGTTTGGGCTGGAAGGGACCCTAAAGCCCCCCCAGTGCCCCCCCCTGCCCTGGGCAGGGACACCTCCCACCAGCCCAGGCTGCTCCAAGCCCCGTCCAACCTGGCCTTGAACCCCTCCAGGGATGGGGCAGCCACAGCTTCTCTGGGCAGCCTGGGCCAGGGGCTCACCCCCCTCACAGCAAAGGATTTCTTCCTAGTATCTACTCCAAATCTACTCTCTTTCAGGTTAAAACTGTTACCCCTCATCCTATCGCTCCACTCCTGGATAAAGATGGTGGGACTGAGTGTCCTGTAGACATGGGAAGAGGGTCACATCACAGCATTGCTCCAGAACTTGTGGCACCTCCTGAGTGAGGCACAGACATGAGGTCCCCATGTCCCACAGGAACCACAAGTACACCAGCCAGTGTATCCCACAGAGCACATGGTGGTTGCTGTGCCTCCCATCATCACATTAGTGAGACTCTCCTAACACTGACTTTTTAATGCTTATCTTAACCCTCCCATTCTCAACACTGCTTTTCTTCAGTCTGCCTGAAAACCACCGTAATAATTTTAAGAACATCTCATTCAGCCCCTGAGTGACCTTGAGAGAGGAGTCTTCTGGATGCATTCCCTACAAAGCTCATGGTTTTAAATCAAGTTCATGCCATACCTAGAACAGTCTTGCATCGTAAATGTTAAACTCTAAACCAGGTAAAAATAGACCTCTGTAGATTACAAAATGCATTGAAGATACCTTCTCCAGCAGCTTTTTTTCCTGAAAAATGCAAGATGAATGGACATCATCCTCGTAGGACATGAATAAATCAAGTTGCTGGCAGAGTATGGGGACGGGTGGTAAATGATGGACTAAAGTGTGCCCCAGACTTTCCTTCAGTGCCACAAGCTGCCTCCTGTCAGGGACCAGGGATATGCCCATGTGTCCATGGGATGTAATCTCTCCTTGGCAGGGTGGTACTCGTACTGGCTCTTGAAGCTTCGCTCCAGGCCTCTCCACTGCATCCTTGAGCTCTGTGCTGCTGGGACGAGGCTCTCTCTGTGCTTCCATACACACCTCCTGCACTTCAAAGTCACCTCTGCACGTCTGCACCTCCTGAACTGCTGCCTCCTCCAGCCAGCTAGCTGCAGAATGCCTTCTGCCTGGTTTGGCACTATGGTGACCTGACAGTTGTTCCTAGCTCAGTGGGGAGAGAGTCTCCATCCAGCTCTGCAGCAAATTCACATTTTTAGTTGCACGTGGTACAGGTAACAAACAACTGGGCGCTGCGATTTGGATGAGCTGAGAGCACCTACGAAACCTTGTGGCTCTCTCTGGTGAACCTTGTCTGCTGCTTCTTGCAGGAGCAGATCTGTTTCTGGTCCCTTCAGTGGTTCATCACCCCCTTCCAGGCTTTCCCTGCTTGGCAGCTGACTCACATTGCCAGCGCTTTATGAAACGTGGTCTTTGTAGGAGCTGCTGTCTTTAGCAGTGACCACACCAGCTGCTTCTCCATTCTCCTCCTGATTTACCGGGAGTTCGTCTGGCAGCGTCTGTCGCTCTGCAGATACCCACTGCTGTAGTTAACGCTAAATCTCCGCAATTAGCTAAATCTCCATGAATACCCCTCACAATGTGTTTACAGACACTAGAAACAATCCTGTTTCTGGTTTTTGGCAGAACCTCTGTTTCCATTAAGTAACCAACATGCGGATGGCACCATGTGGCAAGCGAGGATTTTATAAACGTCGGGGCAGTTGTGTGTGTCTCCTGGCTCATTTCAAGCCTATTTACAATCTCATCTTCCAAGTGGGTATGAGGAAAAACTGCCTTATGACACCCTTCCCAGGAGTGGTCTCCATCATGTTAACGTTTTTTCAGTTGCTCTCTTCCAGCATAACCCAGCACACAGAAATCTCCTGGTTAGGGTAGCTTTCCCTTCAAGTCTACGGCCCTTCTTTACTCACAAACTTTTTTATCTCTGCTACTGGTGCCCAGTGGGTTTTTTTATTGCCAGCTGTGAGCTGAGGCTCTGCCTCTGCTCAGCAAAGGAGGTCAGCTTGTGCCGGCTGTGCAGGGAGCGCAGTGGGGCAGAGCAGTGGGGAGGCAGGGAGAGGATCCAGGGGGCGGCTGGGGACCTGCAGCGATGGAGCTGGGGATCTGCAGGGGGGGGTGATGGAGCTGGGGATCTGCAGGGGGCATTAGGGGACTGGAGCACCTCTCTTATGAAGAAAGGCTGAGGGATTTGGGTCTTTTCAGCCTGGAGAAAAAAGACAACTGAGGCAGTATCTTATCAATGCTTATAAATACTTAAAGGGTGGGTGTCAGGAGGATGGGGCCAGGCTCTTCTCAGTGGTGCCCAGGGACAGGACAAGGGGGAACGGGCACAAACTGGAACATGGGAAGTTCCACCTCAACATGAGGAGGAACTTCTTTCCCGTGAGGGTGGCAGAGCCCTGGCCCAGGCTGCCCAGGGAGGTGGGGGAGTCTCCGTCTCTGGAGACATCCCAAACCCGCCTGGAGGCGTTCCTGTGCCCCCTGCTCTGGGTGACCCTGCTCTGGCAGGGGGTGGGACTGGGGGATCTCCAGAGGTCCCTGCCAGCCCCGACCAGTCTGTGGTTCTGCGATTCTGTGAGGGAGCCATGGGGCTGAGGATGTGCAGGGGGTAGAGATGGAGCTGGGGATCTGTGGGGGGAAGTGATGTAGCTGCAGACACAGCGCCCAAGAGCAGCATGCACAGGACGGAAGGGAGAGATGCTGTTTGACCACATGGTACTTTCTGTTTCTGCTGCTCAGGTGATTTAGTCTGGCCCATGAAGTGGAGGGCTGGGAGACGCCTCTGGCACTGCTCCCTAAATTGGCCTTGAGAGAGAGCCTGCCATCCGTGATTCATGATCACAGCTGATGGGCACATCTCCTGGTACATACCACTGCTTTCTGGCAAATCTCCCTTCATTAGATTTCCTCTAGCAACATTTAATTAACCTTCCTAACCCATCTGTATATGTAGTTTCACCTCGATTAACGCAGTGTATCATATATGCTCTCTAAGCGCCTGGTGGCAGTGAGAGGATGATCCACCTCGGAGAGGTGAACCCCTGAGGCGCTGGAGCAGCAGGTCACCTCCTCTCAGCTTCCCCCAGGGCTTGCAAGAGCCTCCTTGCCTGGGGACAACGCACATACCAGGGAAGGGCTCCCAGGAGGTGTCATCCCCACAAAACGAGGTCTTGAGAAACACCAAGTCCCCACTGAGTGGAAGAAAATGCTGCAGGCAGATTTGTGTTCTCTGAAACGCCCAGGGCAGTGGTGCTGCCAGGGGCCTTCGCAAGGATGGGAGAGCTTGGAGGGTTCATCCGTCACTGCTGTCCCCCGGAGGGGTGAGCAGGTACACGGCTTGTCCCGCTCCCTGCTCCCTTGCTGCCACCCTCAACAGCTTTCCTCTCCCTCTCCCTCTGAGCTGTCTCATCCGTGGCTCAGGGCACCTGAAGAGCTGCGACTGTGGGTCACCAGCAGACAACACACCCTCCTCTCCCTAGGCCTGATGGTGGGCATTTGCTGTGGGGACGGCTATGGATTTGTGTAGCTACAGCTGGTCATCCCTCCCCTGTCCGACATGTGGGTTCCACGGGTCCTGACAGGCTGAGAGACCTTTTCCCCTGCCTTCCCCTGCTCCTCCCGCATTGAGGCTGGATGATTTACCCTTCCATGCTCAGCTCAGGTCCGCTGCCGCCACCACCCAATAAAATAATAATGCAACACGTCAGCTCTGGGCTCGCCGTTGCACCTCAGGGTACTTCTCTGGATCCCTGTTTGATGTAGAACATCGCCCCGTTCACCCAGCCCCCTTGCGAATGGGCTGCGGGAAGAAACGAGAGCCGAAACTCCAAGACGAGAGTAACCCCTTGACTGTAACAGATCGTGCTCCTTTAGCAATGGCTTCTCTCATATTTTATTTTAAATTAAAACAATGCTTAACCTTGATAAATGGTGATTTAGGCTTATGAGAAAATAGACTCAGGAATAAATAGCTTGCTCCAGCGTGAAATTGAATAAATCTGAGTTGAATCACAGAGTGTTACTTACAGAATAACAGTAAATGATGTGTGTGGTTTATTGTTAAACAAGAGCAGAGCTCTGGAAATCAGGTTAAAAGGAAAGCTGTCAAGGGTGCATTTTGCAGCTGTTTCCCAGGCAAAAAAGAAAACTCTGTTAAAGAAGAATTAGGAGGGGAGCATTTATCAATTATTGACTGGAAATAATCCTTAGCAAGGCAAAACTAGCGATATCAAGAAGGAGATGGAGTCAAAGGGCAGGACCAGGTTAAAAAACAAAGCCAAATCCACGGAGTCCAACAAATCAGAGAAATTCCAGCTTCTTGGAATATTTGCAAAATTTAAGATTTATGGGACCTCTCTGCGTCTTTTCTGGTGCTTCATGTCCCCATGAGGACCAAATATGCTGAAGCTCGTAGCCCTAGGGAGCCACCAACAGGGAGTGACAGGGACAAGAAGAACTTTGGGGAGCTAAGTCTGAGAGTGTGGCCAGCCACTGGGGAAGTGAAGCGGGGACTGCTGGCACCGTGTGCCTTTGAATACAGCCCCTGAAATGCAGTCAGGCTGCTGAACCCCGCCCTCACACCGCTGTCCCTGTGCGGGCTGGGTATGAAAAAGAAAGTCTCCCTGCCCTCTCCAGCAGCCTGCCTGCTGGCTCTTAGCAATGACTGGTCAATAAATCAGCTCTGAAGTTTCTAGGCCATGTAGCATTTGGGATGTGAGTAGACTTAAAAGATCTTCTAGGAGTTTTCCAGTAGTACTTTACAGGTTTTCTTCCGCCCGAGGAGCAGCTTAATGTCAGCCCTGCCTCCCCCTGGAGGGAAGGGTTTTCTTCTCTGCAGACGGGTGTTCATCTGGTCGGGAAGTCACAGCAAAGTTTGGAATGTAACATAACTACTGCCAGATAGCAGCGAGCACACGTGGGAGAGCGGTTCCCTGCAGGCAGTGCCAGCAGGGTGTTGCAGCCCACATTAGCAGAGTCGTGGGGGCACCTCCTGGTGATAAAGTCCATGGATACAGCTAGAGATCCCATCGTGGGAGCCCAGCACATCCCTGCGCAGGAGCACAGGCAGGGAGAGATCTGCTCTGGAGAGAACACATCTGAGGAGTCTGCCCCTCACCAGGGGGGTTTATGGACAGGATGGGGAGGGGGTATCGGAGGCTGCACTGTCAGCCACCGGAGCAGCACAGTCCACTTCGGTCTCAACACAGTTCTTAGCACATGAAGTTTAAACTTGGAGGGGGGAAAGGAGTGGATACTGGAAGTCCTGTGTCTCAGTACTGGAATGATGTAGTTCGGCTTTAATTCCTGGAAAAATAATCTAGGAGAGTAGTACTTGAAGGTGAGTAATAGTCAACCTTGATTGTCAAAAACAAATCACATCAAACCCATCTAATTTCCTTCTGTGAGAGGGTAACCGATCTTGCAGACAATGCAAAGGCAATAGATATTATCTGTTCTGACACAGTGGCACTTTTAGGCCTCTCAGTCACTAAATTCCCATAAACAAGCTGAAGAACTATGTGTGAGATGAATCTAACCAGATGGGGATACAGAACTGGGCAGCCCACCAGGATTAAAGAGCAGCTACCAATAACTTTTTCAGCCTGGGACAGCTTATCCATAATGCTTTCCTAGGACCTTGGGCTATTCAACATCCTCATCCATGAGTTGTACTATAGAGCAGAAGATGCTCATGTTCCTTACATTTGCAAATGGCCTCAGATGGCAAAGGAGTGAAAAGGACTTTAAATGGCCTTGAGACTGAGGAAGCAGCCAAAAAAAAAGGTCTAGTCCAGGGTTCAGTAAAGAGGATGTAAACCTCTCCTTTTAGGGGGGAAGCAACTGGGGACGGAAGAGGGGATCACACATGTGTGTGACATGGCAGTGTCCCACCACCACAGAGGGTACGCGCTGTCCTGGCTGTGTGCAGGGCTCCGGACATTAGGACCCTCTACGAGGCCAAGGTCCAGCTGAGACACCATGCCCAGTTTGGAGCGCTGCACAACGTGACAACTGGAGTAATCCAGAAGAGTCCAGAACACTGAGGATAATCAGTAACTTAAAACCCTGGAGTGATCTGATGAATTGGGGTTGTTCAGCTTTGGGACAGAGAAGGCAATTCCATACTCAGACTTGGAAAAGGCTGCTGTAAAGGCGGGCCTTGTGCCATGTCCTTGGTGGCCAAGATACGTTCATCCAATGGTATGATCATAATAGCACCTGATAAATTGCAGGGGAAAGATCTGAATTCATCACCAAAGTTTTCAAGAAGAAGCTTGACAGGAGGCAGAGCTGGTTTTCTCTTGGGAAAGGGATGGTACAGGTGGCTAAGGTCTGTGGGATCCTTTGCAACTTTATAAGTCTGTTCCCTCATATAAAATGCCCAGGCATTGGAGCTGACCCAGCACCTGTCCTGGGGTGTGGGGAAAAGAGCTGGAGAGCAACACAGGACACAGCCTAAGATATTGCTCATCTATCGAGTCAAGGAGCCATGTTTCACTCTTTGCAGGTCCCCAGGGTTGTATCAAGTCCCTCAGCTGTATTCACCGAAAACTAGGATAACAAATGTATACTGCCAAATTAGGGCAAGCCCAGCTCATGCTCTGTGTCATTAAGAGAGCAAGCGACCCTACACCTCAGCATCTGCTACTGCTGGCAGCATCCCTCCTTCTTGGCTACTAGGAGGAAAGCACAGGAATAGCCTTTGGCAGCGGTGCCTTTTGCCAGGCACCCTGCAAACGCCAAGTGCCCTGAAGCCCCGTTGACTGCTGTGGTATCCCTGCTACAACAGCAAATATCGACAAATCCTTCAGTCTCCCAGGAGGTGCTGCCAGGGCAGGAAAGCCCAACAGTGAGTAACCTGACCCAATTGTCCCAGGGTCCTCAGGAGCTGCAGAGTGAGAGGTGACCTCTGCCACCTGAGGGGCTCCTTTTGGAGGGCTGCGTCCCCACAATCTGCCAGGAAAGTCTTACCAAGCACTCACTTATAAGCATTCCCTTAGAGGAGGGAACAACAAAGCTCGTGGCATTTTCTGCTCTTTCAGTGACAATCCAGGCTGGACACCTGCTGTGCGGGGTCATCTCTGAGCAATTTGCAATTACTTTGCCATGTTGGGCACTGACCCATAAAACCGGTGGCGTTTACCTGCCGTGCAGTCAAAGCTCGGCCACACACTGCTTCAAATGTGACTGAAAACACTATTTTCCTCTCCATCCCCACTTGTGCTCACGTGCCACTCACACTGTACATGCTCACTGAGGCGTTGCCAATGGGGTTATTTAAAATTCGTGTAAGTCTTGCTTTCCTGTCCTGCCTAATCCCCCTGCAATGGCTGAGTGTGTTTCCTGCATGCCAGCTTTACTGTTTCAAGTGGCATCCTGTGTAATTCCGCCCTTTTACTCCTTGGAAATATGTGTAACCTATTTGCCTACTCACATCAGTGCCTTTAGGTTAAAACTGCACTGCAGGCAATAGTGTAAGCATGGAAATTTTTTAAGGGGCTACAAACGTGGCTGTCCAGCTTGGCTTCTCTGAAATATATCTGCAGGGGAAGATAACCATTTTCTTAGCACATTCCCTCTTGACTATGAACAAGCCTTGTGCTGAATCTTCCCTGAACATTGCTCTCCTGGGTTTTAGAAACAAATATAATAAAAATATATCCTGGGTGGTGAGAACTCATGTGGAAATTACTCCACAGGTACATTTATGCCTAGGAGGCAAGTTTAGGTAGAGCTGCCCACCTGCTCTGGAGCGATGCTGGCCCCTGGAGTGCAGCAGGGTTAGCTCTGCATTTATGGCACCTTGGTGATTTCATGACAAGGCTGGAAGGGGGAAAAGGTTGTGGTCTTCCGAGTTTTCATCTGACTCAGTCGAAGCTGTGCTTTCCCATGACAGTATCATCTGGTCCTTCCCCTTCTTTGAGAGTGATGGTGACACCCAACTTCACGCAGTCTGAGCTCTGGTTCCTGGTGTCAACCTAGTGGGAAGACTTGTCAGTATTCCTGGTGCTTGGAAGTGGTGACATTTCACTAAATTCAGCAAGACCAGGGTACTGACGATGTGGTAACGCCTGCTCCAAAGGACTCCTGGTTGCTCTGTGTCTTCCTAGCTCTGGTCTGTCGAATATACAGCAAAGCAAATCTTCAAGACCATGTAATATTTTAAATTGTGCGGGACACTCTTTCCATGGCTGCTGACCTAACTTGAGCAGTGAGTGTGTTTGGAGCTAATTGCCTGCTGTTTGCAAACCAGCCGATGAGTGTTTAATTAGTTTCCTTAATTTAGACATGATCATCTAAATCTAAGTGGGAGCCATTGAAAAGCTGTCTACAGCTAGAGACTCTGAGCAATTCATTCACTTTTGTTACTTCCTTTCCCAATTTTTTTTTAACTGCATACATCATTGACTTTGTTTAGCTTTGAGGCTCAGAAAAAACCCTCATCCAATTGATCTGTGGATATCCTGTCCATCCATAACATCCATAGCAGCTGAGACTAGGTGTCCAAATTGGCTGGCTGACATCTTCACTGAGAATTGCTCTTCAGGAAGGTGCAAAAAGAAGCAAAAAAATTTTCATTGACTCTCTAGCATTTAAGGTGACCTCTACTGAGCAACCAGCCTTTGAGAGGCCGCAGCTGAGTAGGCAAAACGCCAGTGTGTTCAAGCATTTATCATCAGCCACATCTGTGGGCTTTCTAACGGTGACAAGTTCAACTGAAAGGGTCACTCCTTCCACTGAAAATTTCAACAAAGATTATATTGAGTTTCTCTATTCCCCAAACTCCCCAAACTTCCCTGGAGTGAAGACAGGACATCTTCAGGAAGATCAGCTTATGCTCAGGGATCTTTTATTGTCTAAGATATGGTCACATTCACATTTTAAGCTTCCAAAAAGAGAATTATGCTCAAGTTAGAGCCTGGAGTGTTTTAATACTGTGTATTCTGACTGTGCTCCATCTCCTACAAACCAATTGCTGGTTCTCCTGACTGCTGCATGAAACCTCAAAGTCGTTAAAAGGCCTCTAATAAAGATACGACCTAATACTGACACAACTCAATGGGAAGAGTGATGCCAGTGTTTTCTGGAGAAGGTCCTAAAGCATTTATTCTTTTAAAACATCCATGTGATCTAGAAGCAGCAAACTCTGAAGACAGGAGAGAATAAATACAAAACCAGTCTGCTTGGGAAGCCAGCACAGACAGACAGCACAGTCTGCTCAGCTGTCAGTCCTGGGTGGAGGAAGCACAGGAATAATCAGAAGGACAAACAGGGCTAAGGCCAAATGCTCGGTTAAGACCACAGAGAAAGGATCAGAAATGTGCAGTTTCACACCAGGAAACCTAAGATCCTTCCATTCTGGCACCAGCACCACTGTTCACTCCAGGGCCTCAGCGCCTTCCTGACCCTTGCTGAATAAATAGGGCATGGCTTCTCGGAATGGCAAGCCAGCACCTGCACTGTGTATTTAAAGAGGGTAGAGTTGTGAGGGACCTACATGATCGAGCTGTCTGACCTCCTGTGCAGACAGAGCAAAGGGCTGTCCTGTTTCGGGGGCGACGAGAGTCTCTCCCAGGTGTTGCTGTCTCACGTGCTGACACCAGAACGCGGCAAAACCTCACGACATCTTCATTCAGGTGAATTACAGCAGTTTATCACTGTACTCCCTCTCAGGAAGTGGCAGAGGTCAGGAGAGGAACAGAAAAGTGAAGCAAGACTTCAGGGAGCGGGAACGGTGCAGCTGGGCACCCTGCAGGGCTGTCAAGGGCAGCTTTTGATCAACTCCAAGTCTTGCAGCAGCAGCTGGACAAGGGGATCAGCAAGCCACAGCTCAGCAAGCACAGCTTACCTCAGGACTCCACATGCACCTCAGCCTCTTCGGAAGCACGTCAGTGGCAGTCCCCCATTCCTCTGCAGCCTGTTCGGCGGCAGGTAGGACTCAGCCAGCGGAACATATGCCTCTAATGCCATTTGAGATGCTTTAGGATATCCTGCCTGTCTTCCAGCTGTCTTTCCAGAAAGACAGTCTCCTGAACATACTGTGTCATATCTGTCAGCCTTCAGCAGATGTCTTGCTTACTCCAGGATTCCTGAAATGGGACTAGACCCCTGCGTTAATTAAGCACCTGAATGACTCAGTCACAACTCAGGAGAATCAGTCCCAACTCGAGTGAAGCAGATGTTTTGCTTGACATCACCTGCTGATCACAAATGTTTGTTATATATGTATTTGGCCTTTTTACACTGCATCCTTTTACCAATAGAGCTCCTCAGGGATGCTCATGACTCTTTTTTTTTTTTATTTTTTTCGTTGAACATACTGTGAGCAGCTTGAAGGCAGCTGAGTGCTGTGAAGCGGAAGCTGAAATCAACGCACTACCCTTTCTGTGGCTACCATGACCTTGGAGATCTCATTTAACCTCTCTGTGCTCAGGGTCCTGGCAAGGAGGATGGAGATAAAGAAATGCAAAACTTCCCAACTTTACGTGCTTGAACTGCTACAAAGTTCCTGGAGGAAGGGGTTAGCTGTTGGAAACCTGCAAATCCAGTTGGCAGATGGAGGTGTTCACCCTAGTTCTGCTGCTCCGGGCAAGGTTTCCATTCCCTAGTTGAACGCATTGGCAATAGTGGTCAGAAGCGTCTGAGCTACAGCTTGAGAATCTCTTTCTCTTTAACGAGACCGAGTGCTTGATCACCTTTGTGCTCTGTTTCCAGCATCAGTAGCTGATACACCTGGTGCTGACCAGAGACTTGCAGAAACTTTTCCTCCCTCTAAGAAAGAAGATGTGAGAGTAGTCCAAAGCTGGATGGAAATGACAGCTAGAATCTCTATGAACTCTCATTTGGGAGCTAATTTACTTTCTGCTGATGTTGCAGCAAAACCCACCTCCCACTGGCAGAGCCATCATTTCTCTTCTGTCAGGTTCTGAGTGATCTCTCATGCGTCTGAGAAACATAAATATTATATAAAACACTCCTCGGAGCCCACATTTTTTGAGACACGCAGCACTCTGTAAATGAGCAAAGTGTGTGTGTGTGCACAGCTCACAGCAAGACATCACATTCTGCATCGCAGGGTGGCCCAGGGCAGCGGCTGAGACTGGGTCTTGGTGGTGCAGACAAAGTGGGAAATTCAAACAACAAGGAAAATGAAGAACAAAAATCTTTTGCAAAAGTTCCAAGTGTGAATAAACAACTTCATGGGTCTTCGAAGTACACAGAAAGGAGGTGGATTTCTGCAAGATGTGCAGTGACAAGAGTATTTACATTTCAGTGTCTTCTAGGAAATACTATCATTTTACTAGTTAGGTCTTTTTAAAAGGAGAACACACACGCTTTCTATTTGAAGAGTTTTGAAGTTTTCCTTTCTCACAAAAGAATGAGCTATTGCTGTCACATCCAGCTAAGCTAACAGTGTTGCTGCTGAAAGATTTTACTTATGTAAAATCACCTTCAATACGGGAGCAAAGCCAAAAAGCTAGAGCACTTATGGATGGACACCTCTGGATCTGATAGATGTACATTAAGTTAAACATCGTCATAAGTAGCCCCGGAAAACCTAGAAAGATGGTGGCTTTTCTTCCTATGAATGAATGGTAGCCCTCAGCCAGACCGCACCAGTCTGGCACCCCAGCCAAGAGGCTCCAGTGCCTGTGTCTGGTCCGAGCATCGCTGCATCCAGGGGCCCCACCGGAGCACACACCAGCTGCACTGCCCAAGCAGCTTGGCTGTCCACGACCCTGTTGAACACAACCTCACACTCAGCCCAGACTGGGAGGCTCACGTTACCGAAACAGGACTGTGCAATGATAACTTTCCACTTTGATGGTCATAAATATCTAGGGATTTATCCTTGTCTGGTAAGTAATATCCCTCTAAACTGACCTTGACAGATCACACAGAGTCAGTGTGACAGAGCATCATAAACAGTGCAGTGTGCTGTGTGTAGTGGAAATCGAGAGCTTCATTAAACACGAGACAGTCATTTAATTAAAGCAAGTCAAACATGCAATCCAGGTGAGAGTGGTAACGTAACTAGCCTCACAACTTAGGCATTGACTCCATGCATTTTGCTGAGGTCTGATTCAGGCTCCCAGACGTATTTTCAGGACAGACCGAGTCACCCCCAGAGAAACTGTTCCAACAGAGGAGAGCTAGATACCAGAAGAAGCCTAGAGCTGGGCATATAAGTGCAGATGCCCTGATCTGGAGCTGAATCCCACTCTGCATGCTGGCATTTCAAGTGGCCATGAGAAGGTGGATTGAAGCCCTTGATATGAGGTACTGACTGAGGTTTGCTGGCTTCAGTTCATGGAACCACAGAATCACAGACTGTGTTGGGTTGGAAGGGCCCTCTAAAGCCCATCCAGTCCAACCCCCTGCAGGGAGCAGGGACATCTTCAACTAGAGGAGGTTGCNGCAGCTCCCTCCTGTTCCCTGGATCTTTCATAGGACTGGAGAACCCCAGCACACCCATTTGCATCAAATCGTATTCAAGATGAGTTTAGCCCCTTCTTAGTCATTTGCAATGCTAATTTGCAGGAATGTATGCACTCATAATGGACAGTTAATGGGCTGTTTGAACTTCCTTAGGTCCCTTTCAAGGATGAAATAGGTTTGCAATAATAACAAAAGCTGAAACAGTTCACAGTTCACAGTGGCAGTTTGCCAAAGGACACACTTTCCTCACTGAGAAACTGGGAATAGTACAAGCAAATGAATCTAAAAAACTCCCAGCTCTTACTGCTCAGTTTCTTAGAACTTGGTCTGAAGACAGCAGTGTGCCCTGCTTTGATTTCATGACTCTTCCTTCCTGTTGTCTTGCCTAGAGAATTTGTTGTTTGTTGGCATGTCAAGAAAAAATGTAGATGAGGCAGTATTGAGTTTTTTTCACTGTTTGCACAGCTCAACACTCAACTTTTTGACACAGATGCCACAAAGCACTTCTTTCCCCAGGATTCTTTTTCTTGTGTATTTCACAATCCTTCCCAACTTTCTGAGTTAGGAAGTTTAGCATCAGATGAAGCTCTCTAGTTCCTATATCTTAAGAATTAATCAATACACAAATCCTTAGCAGTCCTCCAGTGTCCTGACCCTACTAATCAGCTTGTCCTCCACCATCACAGAGAACAAACATGATAAATGGACATGGTGAATGATATTTGAAAAAATATGTTCACATCATGTCCTCACCATCTCTCACTCAAGCACTGTCAAACCTAGGGGACCCCTTTCAAAGAATACCTCTCTCCAACGTTTGGTATATTATCCTGCTGGTTTGGTGATGAGTTTCAAAAAAGGATAAAACTGAAGATCTGTGTCTTGACTGCAATAAGACATTGTCTGCTTGTTCAAATTAAGAAACTCTCCTACAAAACCCAGCAATTAAGAACTACCTCCCCTGGATGCGCAACAGAAATTCATGAAGTTGCAAATGGAAAAACAGACACATAGACAAAGAGTGTGTTTGCTAGCAAATGAAATCAAGGTGGGTGGCAGGGGGAAGATAAGGCAGAAAGAGCCCACTTAAGGAGCTGCAACTAACACCAACCACCAAGCAGGACGTTGGGACTGCAGCCATGTGCTGTGCCTTGGTGGTGAGGTGGCCCTGACAAGGTCCCCGTGGCCAGCTGCCCGAGCTACCCCTGAGGCAACGAACAAATTGTCTCCTCCATGGGCTAAGTACGGTGTCAGGCTCACTCTCAGACTGCTGCTGCTCAGAGAAGGGCAGAGATGCCACCACTGTGGGGGAGCCTGTCCCTGGGCATCACTATTGACCCACAGAACCCAGCCTGATTTTTGATGGTCGTGGCAGCACCAGGCTATCTCACAAGGAGGGTCCAGGGACATTCAGTGGTGAGATTGTTCTTGTTCTTGTTCTGGCAGAGCTACTTGTTCAGGGCTAGAAGAAAGTGACTCACTCTTTGAACTACCAAGTTATGTCCCAGAAGGGGAAATTAAAGACTTTTTGAACTGGTATGGATAAAAGGGCTGGAGAATTGCGGAGCTTGTCCCATGACTCTGTTGGCTGAGCAGACTGAAGGCAGTGCAGTTCTCACCGATCCTGATCTGTGACCAGGAGTGCCAAACAGCCACAGTGGAGGTTGATGCTGGGAATATTGATGGGAGGAAATAAGGACTTTGGTGGGAATGACTATCCTGGGGAAAACACTTGGGACAGGTCCTCAGCAAAGTCTGACATCCTAAAAATGGACCTGTGAGAAGAAGGAGAGCATGAGGGAAGCGAGAGGAAGGTGACCAGAAGGAGAGACTTCTCCTCACGTAAGCTCAGCACCGCTTACTGACCCTCACCCTGCTGGGAAGTCAAGTTTAAAATCCCCCTGACACATCACCATGGGAGAGAAGCAGAGGCCGGCTTGAACCAGAATGTAGTGGAGAGAGATATTTTGGTTAAGAGACTTCTGGATTTCCAGGGGAGCCAGCGTGCCCTGGGTGGGTTTCATGGCTGATGCTCTGTGACTTGAGAATCACAGCTAGTTAGAGTGAATTAAAAGAGCAGCCACTGTCTGTTTGCCCGTCACAAGAGCTTACTGATTTACTGTGCCGATAAGTCAGCACGTAGTATAGGAGAGACATGAAAAAATATCCCTCTTTAAAAAAAAAAAAAGGGAAAAAAAAGGAACAGGCAAGACAACGCCTGCCTCCCAGTTGTAAACTTTTAACTGCTCTTTGCTGTCACATGCCTGCTTAAGAAATTATTAATCCCATTAAATACCAAATAAAGACAGTATCTGCCAAAGGATATGAGCCGCTAAAAAACTGTAATAACTAATTACAGTCACCCATTTATTTTCACTTCACTTTAAATTAAGTGTCTTGGCTACTTAATTGTGTACAGCAACTCCCTGCCTGCGCGGAGGGGCGAGTGTGCCAGACGGAGCCCGGGTCTGATGCCCGGAGCGTGGACATCCCAGTGTGCCGGGAGTGCCTCCAGCACTAATTGCCTGGAGAGGCTTCACCAAATTAACTGCAAATGGTTGTTTAAAGCCCTTGAAATTTCCTTCATCTCAGTTCTGAGCAGCCATGGAAAACAAGATTTGGAAGTGTGAAGGATGCCGGGGAACAGCTTTGAGATGCATGCAGGGGGGGTGGGGAGGGGATTTCAGGGTTCTAATGAAGGCCCTCCTGGCGTCAAGAGATGGGCCCAAGGTGCTTCTGGTTTGTCAGGATGATTCAAAACCCACAAAGGACTCCTGGGAGTCTTCCCCTCCCTCACCGCTCAAGTTGTGCTGGAAAAACTTTAGGAAAAAGCTGCTTATGGCCTAGGGAACAGGAGAGCCCCATTAAATGCTGCTCTGGCCTTTCTGGAGGGGTAATTTAATCACAAATGTCTGCAATTTACCAACAGAGGTGGGAAGAGAAGACCTACCGCTGCTGTCAATGCCTTCAGTGCACCAACAGACAGTAATTGTCCTGACCACCCTCACAAGGGATCTCTTCCTCATATGTCCATTGACCCAGGAGAGCCACTAAAGCTCAGCCCGAGCTATGCTGGGGGTAGTTTTGTGTGTGGTCTTGTTCTTATATTGTCCTGTCTTGCTGATGGGGCTTCCTGAACTGACCCTGGAGCAGTTCTCGTCACACTGAACCTGTCTGATGGTCACTGAACCGTTGACTGAACCTGCCGCTGCTATGGGACCTGCTCTGCTCACCTTGCTCGGGTGCCACGGGTCTGTGTTCCCCCACTCAGGACACTGTCCCATCTGCCTTGCTGCCACTCCCGGCTCCCAGATTTTTGCCCCTTGTGGGGCAGCCCCATTCTTGCTACAAACTGGCACTTGCAGATGGCTCTGGGCTCTGGGAAACTGCTGGGGAGGATTTTCCCTACTCCCTGGGCAGGCAGCAGCCTCCAAAATTTCTAACAGGGCCTTTCTTTGTGGGGTGTGACTGGTCATCTGAGTATCATTGCGTTTTTTGTGCACCAGTGGGTCTGGCTGATGCATGCTTTCCAGCGAGGGTGAAAATGCTTGGGGACTGCGATAAGTAACTAGGGGTAATTTGCTGATCAAACAAGTTAAGCAAGAGGAAGGAATCCATTGTGACAGTCTTGAGAACCTACTGTTTGACGAGAAGAGACACGACCACAATGCTATCTTGAGCAAATGTTAGACCACCATGTTATGTTACTACGATAACGTGTGCCTTTGTACCAATCAACCATGTAAAGAATAGTTTGTATAAGCTGATTTTGTAACCGACATTTTATCGGAACTGTCCGAAGCAANTGCTGCTTGTGGTTTCCTACCTTAATAAATATTTAATGAATCCGTTTTGGACTCGAATTGTTTCAATTCAACTCTAACAGGGACGAATGATCCTACAAGGTTCCTCTGACAAGTCGGCGCCAGTGCTTGGACTCACCACAGTTCACACCTTTGTTCCAGGGTCTCCTACCTGTCAGTCTTGCTTTCTGCAATGGAAAGAGTCACAGACCCTTATGACACAGAACTGTGTAGCTCCAGAAAATTCTGAAGCCACCGCAATGAGAACCATTGCTGAGGTACTGGCTAATACTTCTTGGTGCTCTTCCTCCTATGAATCAACCCTTCCCTATCCCTACCTTCCACTAGCAAAACAAGATGAAGCTCTTTCCTGGCAACGGTTATGTTAATATCCTGGACAAACTCCCGGTTCCCAGATTAGCAACTATTTTTCTCATATGGCTTTTTCATTTACGGAGGATACAACTCCCAGCCAAACTACGGTATCATATAAAATAGAGATGAGATGTTTCTAAGTACACCTGCCAGTGCAGTAAGACTTTGCTGCTCCCTGAAGGCACTGACAGCACCCGCTGCAGCTGCTGCCCGGACCTGGCTTCTCATCAACACCATTTCAGGAATTTAGATTTCTTTCTGAAAAGGCTTTAGCTGGGAAGCATCAGTTTTGTTTGTTTATCTTCCTGCAAACAGAAATGTAAGATCCTCTGCTGGGCAAGGAAAGCTGCTCTGATGGAGCTTGGACTCCACCATCTGAAGCAGTTCATGACAGAGAAGTTCATTGAGGGGTGGAAGGTCTTTTCCCTGTGCTCGTGCCCCTGGGGCAGCAGCTGTGGCTCTTGATTGAATGAATCATGAGTGAATGAGATGCTGCCAGTCAACTGCAGGGTTTGCGGGCACCAGTATGAGGTGAAGGACGCAGACCAAGCCAGGCTCTCCACAAGACTGATCACAGCCTAAGCTGTGAAGCAAGCATAGCGCAGGTACCAGCCAAACCAGCATCGTCTGTGGCCTTTACCCACGACTGGCTGCAATGCCCTCCTCTTCCTGACTATCCAGCACCCTGCATTACACAGAGTCCAGCAGTTCCAGCTGTCCCCGCAGCCTTAGGAGAGCAGAGCTAGGTCATATGCTGCACTGGTGAGGATGAGGATCTCCTGAGCAGGCTACATGGGTGGCTTTCCTGATACAACAGTTACACAGGAGCGGGGAGGGAGGGTGCTGCCGACCCTGGTAGAGAGGGAGCATACAAGAGCTCCATGTCTGATCCTCCTGGGGTGAAGGACACTTTGCCATACCTATGGTAAGGCTTGGCATGAGGTACAAAAGCTGCACGCCTCGTTGGTTCCAGTCTCTCCAGCTCAGCTCCTGCAGGTGAGCTGTTCCTCTCTGAAGACTAGGCTGAGAGACATCGGCTGGAGGCAGCGAGCAGAGCTGAGAGGACACGGGAGCACCACCAAGGTGGTAAAGGAGCTGAGACAGCTTGGGCTCAAGCTCCAGAGAGGAAGGGTTTCCAGAGCTGAGGTCATAAAAGTTGGAGACTTGCACATTCTTTCTGCTTCCTAGTTACCTTGAAATCACCCTGAACTCATGGCAAAAAGTTAGGGTAGAAATAAAGTGTAATAAGAAAGTCCAAATATAGGTAACCCAGTTACGGTATGTTAGCAGAGCCCTGAGAAGTCTCTTCCTCTGTCAGGCAGCATTCAATCTGTCAGAACATTTGACCAATATCACTCTGGGGGATCGGGCTTTCATGCAAGAACTCTTCATCCTAAAA
The DNA here is from genome assembly GCA_013400135.1 of Rhinoptilus africanus. NCBI lineage: Eukaryota > Metazoa > Chordata > Aves > Charadriiformes > Glareolidae > Rhinoptilus > Rhinoptilus africanus. The sequence continues at coordinate 94,407 of VXBO01005121.1, forward strand.
TCTCCTCCACAAAAAGGACAGAAGCTTGGGAACATGTATCATCTTCATACACACACTCCCTTAAAGTTTCTATTTGAGCTAAAGCCCTCCTCTTGTCCTCTCCAAGGTTTTCTGTTAATGATTTAGCCTGAAGCACTCTTTGAGTTGCCCAGAGTTACTGAACATGGAATATAGAGCCATCCTCTGAATAGGTGATGGGGAGCATCTCCCATAGGGCAGATGTCTCTGCTGCAGGTATCTCCGAGCACATTCCCTTCAACTCCCTTTGGAGTCGTACAAGAGACGTGAGCATTTCCAGGGTGTGATTCATTTGACCTATAAAGGCAATCAATGGCTACTGGTTTGTATGTCAAGATCTACAGTGTGGCTGGGTGAGCTCCACCCTTACCTTTCAGAGCAGGCTGCACACTTTGACAAGTGCAACACTCACCCACCCCACAACCCTGCCATGATCATAGCTAGTCTTTCTGGGGTTATGGCATGTATCACCTCTAATCCGTGTTCTGAGGGATACCATGACAGCATTTCTGTTCAAGAGCAGTTGTGTTTTTTTCCCCGCTGTAACCTATGTCACAGAGCATTAGCTTGCTGCAAGACCTAAATTGTACGGTATGTCTAAGTGGGGAAAATAGGAAAGAGCATAAGCTCTGGCAAGATAAATGCAAAGCCATAATAAGGCAGGCCAAGAAATATTTCGAGGAACAACTTGCTAACAGTATAAAAAATACTAATAAATCCTTTTGAAACACATCAGCAGTAGGAACACTGCCAGAGAGTCTACAAGGCCAGTAAATGAGTGAGGCATGAAAGGAACAGCTCAAGGGAGATAAGGTTCAAGCAGGAAAGCTAAATGAATTCTTCATACTGATGTTTGTTGTGGAGGAGCTTAAGCAAATTCTAGCGGCAGAAGTTTTCTTTATGGGATATGAATTGGAGGAACTGTCTCAAATTAATGAAATCATAGTTTCAAATCCCCATTGGGGTTTGGAAATGGCAGGCTCATGGATGAATATGATAAAAAGTAAAGGCATCTGCATAGTATTTATCAGGGGAAGTGGTGCCTTGCAGACCCATTAGTGCTCTTTACAGGAGAAAAGGAGCATGTGTAGAGGAGTGACTTGATTGATGCATTGTGAATGAGTTTACAAAAACTTTTAACAAGATCAAGTAGAAGTAGGTGTAGAACTAGGACAATACAGGGAACCGCAAGAAGGATGTTCAAAAGTAAACTGATTTCCATCAGGGAAAGATGAAACTGAAGGGAACTCTTCTATCAGGAAAAGCAATGGGATGTGCATTATTACCTGGAGATATTGGCTTTCTTTGGTACCATGATAAGGAAGCCCAAAGTGTTTGTTACAGCTTCCCATGGCAGAGCAGGGTCAGAAAGCTCCAGTGGTGTTTGGACTTCAGGGATAGAAATGAAGTTTTGCACAAGAACTCGGATAATTGGCGATGGGACCAGGCTATATGCTAAGGAAAATTGGGACTTTTGATTCAATTCTGGGTTCTTCTGAGGAAACAAAATCATTATTCTAGTCATGTGCAGCAGTTCTAGTATGCCTGAAAAAACTCCAGTTCAAGCCTCTTTTTTCATCAGCTTTACAGTATAATCCATTGACAGGTGTCTTTGAAAATAAACAGTGGAATGATGAGAGCTAAAATTCAGCATGGCTAGAGCCTTCTGGTGGGTAGATGCTGTGATATGAGGGCTTATATTCACTTTTACTCCATGAGTGAAGGGGAACGCTACACTGCAGTAGCTGCAGAACAACTCTGTGCTTCATTCTTCTCAAGAGGCAGAAATAATTTAGTGGTTTTTTTTTTTTTATAAGTTGACATTGGTTTTCTACAAGGTCCTGAGCTTTGCTTCCCACTCTCCTGAGCTTTGCTTTCCACTGCATAAAGAATCTCCACCTTAAGATTCTTCTGAATTTGTCTCTTACTAGCTTCATCTAATGTCCCCTAGCTCAGGGTACTGTAGACACAAAGGTCAATTCTTGTCCTTCTCCTCTAGGTAGTAGCTCTGGCTTTTAGACCCAACTACTACAGTTGACCCTTTTCCAGCCTGGTAAGTCCCAGGCTACTTGGACGTTACTGGTATGGAAGCCAGTCTGCATCGTTCAGTGTCTCTGTTGGTCTTTGAACTGCTTCCAGTTCTGCTGTAATCTTCGTGATTTACAGGATTGCACATTTTGGCATAAATGCAGGAGCTCTTTCCCACACCACAGTGGCTGGCTCAGAGCTCGCAATTTTATATGTGAAGTTAGGAATGATTTTCCTTAAGCAGAGGACTCTACAATTATTTATGCAGAATTTCATCAGTCATTTTCACCCACCAGTTATCAAGCCCGTCTGTAATTCTCCCTATTCAGCCCTTGTTCATTACCTTAAGCAAAACAATATCTCCTAAAAAAGCAATACCATCAGCAAATTTCACGTCAGTGTTCAATTGTTTTTCCAGGTTGCATAAAACTGTATTTTTGAAAACTGGGATGGATGAGGAAGCAAACTCGGAAACAAGGGCTTGGCACCTAGAGAGAGGGATATCTGTGAAAAAGTGGAACCATTTATCACCCATGTCCTATTGCCAGTAAAACCCTACAAAGTCAAAAGAAGGACATACTCATAGCTGGTATAATAATGCGCAGGTTTGGTGATATTAGGGACAAACGTGATCCTGGGCTAGATTTGAATGTTTTGCAAGAGGCAGCGGGTTCCCTCTCCCATTTCCATTCCCCAGCCTCTGTCTATGCTGGTCTGGCAGCCTTTGTTTGGCTGTATTTGGTAACTGTTATTTCACATTCAAAAACTTAATTTGATGTATTTCATGTGTGTAAAAGCGGAACGTTTCATTAAAATCCATCTCTGGTACAAAGAGTTTGAAACAAACAGTCAGTGGGGTGTTACAGGAATCAATTACTCCCCTTTGTCAGGGAGGACAGAGCAGGGAGTGGTGGGTTTGGGCTGTGATGGTGACAATTCACAGTCAGGATTATGAAACCCCCTCCAGCTGGCTTCTGCCATGAAACAAGTTGTCAGTGGAGGTTTTAGTGACAGGGGAAGCTCAAAAAGCGGAGCTAATTGAAAACTGGGAGGTTTTCCCAGGGGAAATTTCTAAGTGAGACAAAATTGTCAAATGCTCTGCATTTAAGTCTCCAGGCAACAGCTGGAAACCAAAACCAATGTTTTTTCTTTTGGAATAGGAGGGTTTTTAACTCTGTTTTCAAACTGAAAAGTTCAGTTTTTGCATTGCCTCCTCCATGTTTCCCTCTGCGAGAAAGCCACAGAAACAACAGACAATCAGGGAAAGCAACTTGAAGAAATAACAACTTTTTCACTCATAAAAATAAATGTTCCAAATAACTCCTCAGCCCTTTTGCACTTTTGAGAGCTTATAACATTCTCTCTGCAAGAAGTACTTTCTTCACATTGTTACAGTCACAGAAATAGAGGCAAATGCTCTCATTTTCCAGTTGAAAAAAATAAATTTGAAGATTTGGGGAAAAAGAGAAAACCCATGAAATATTTCTCTTGGTTACTTCCCACCAGCATTTTCAAATTAAATACAAGTAATGGAAATTTTCATTAGTCACAGTTTCCAGAGAAATTGTTTTTAACATATCACAAAATCCTGAACAACAACAACAAAACCCCAGAAGTCATTTCACACAAATCAAATCTAGTCTGTACAAAGAGCTGGGTCTGTAAAACTGGAGGAAAGCTCAGCAGAGCATGCTTTCTGGGGGGAAATAAAAAAAAATTAAAATCTGCTGATTAATTGCTGTTGTTGTCAGACCCTGGGAAGTGCTGGCACCTCAGTGCCAAGGAGTGGGTCTAGGCTGGATTAGCTGTGTAGGGTCAATTAACCAGAGTGGTCTGGAGACACCTGCTGAACCTGGAGCCCAGTGAAGGCTGTAAGGTAACCTGGTAAACCTATCAAAGTGCTGTCACCTCTCTTGTCCCAGTCCCATTTTCTCTTTTTGACACTTCCACTGTCTTGCAGACTTGTTTTGACACCTCCACTCTCCAGCTCTTCACATCTCCTGCTCCATTTTGGTCCTTCCAAGGCTTCATGTGTGCCTCAGTTTCCCCCACTGAGCTGTCCTGCCCCATCTGCCCCCCTCGCTCACACAGCAGCCAGCTCTCCCAGGCTGTCCCCTTTCCTCCCCTGCCACTCTCCCCTGCCCTGGTAACTCCTGCAGTCTGAATGCCTGCCCTCTCTCCTACCCCCTCACCTCCTCCCCACGGATCGTGCATTTGTGAAATGGCAGATTTTTCTCCCCCAAAGAGCTTTGCCTGCTCTTTACTGGTGACAGCACAAGCCAGCAGCACGTGTGCCTGCCCTACTCTCACGCTTCAGTTGCTGGACACATGTTGACCACAGCATGATGTCTTGAGTCAACAGCTACGCTCTTGGGACATTTACTCTTTTAAGTGAAGGGTTTGATGTCTGGCGCAGAGGGGGCTCTGATGTTTTCTTTTTGGATTACACATTCAGCTCTAATAGCTGCAGAAAAATTACTAACTCCAAGCTTGACAGTATCACCCTGGGACTGTAATTGTGATGTTCAGAAACAAAGCAATAGGCAGCACAAACTGCTGTGATACTGTGCTTTGCCTTTCCCTGTTCAGGGATGCTGCTGCAGAAGCTCAGATAGAGCTAACTGGGCCATACTGGGGAGAATCCACCCTGTGCCAAGGGCCTACGTGAGCGAAGGCCCTCATGACGCCAAGTCAAGGATGTCTCTCGTAACGCAGGCACTATGTATCCAGAGGCCACCGCTGTCCTTTGCAGAGTCACGGATGCAGTTGTCCGACAGCAGATCTTTCCTACAGCTGGAGGACACTGCTGGATCTGTTTTCTTCACAGCTTCAGAGTTCACCATGGCCCTGGGACTGTAAGCTCTGGTTAGGAAGCATCATTCTTGCAGTAGTTATGTTTAGTGGAGTTTTTCCTGAAAAACAGAGAATGACTCCACAGAGCAGTCATAGATCAAGCTGCCCCTAGATTAGACCAGTGGGACGTGGGATCCTAGTTGCCTCCTGTGGATGTGGACCTTCATCATCACAGATTCAGTTAGACTGGAAGGGCCCTCTGAAGGTCATTAAGTCCAATCCCTCCCTGCTCCAGCGGGGTCAGTAACAGCAGGTTGTGCAGGACTGTCTCCAGTTGAGTTTTGAATGTCTCCACAGGTGGAGATTCCACGACCTCTGTGGGCAACCTGTGCTCATATTCAACCACCCTCACAATAAGAAACCTTTTTTTTTGGTGTTGTGTATGTTCAGAGGGAATTTTATGTGTTTTAACTTGTACCTATTGCCTCTCATCACTGGGAGCTCCTGAGAAAAATCTGGCTCTCACTTCTTCATTCTCTCCCACTGAGCATTTATGCATTGTGAAAAAATGTCCCTGAGCCTTCTCTTCTCTAAGAGGTCCAGGTCTCCAACCTTTTCTCATATGAAAAAAGCTCTAATTCATTTATCATCATGGCTAGTGTTCAAAAGTAATCCTTTCACCACAGCTGCCAGTCTCCTTTCTGAGCCCAAAATAAATAGGAAAAAGGGGCAGAAGAAAATCCATGGTGCTTGGGGAAAACCAGATATCAGCTCACATTTTAGTCATCTTTCCTTGGCCGGTTCACTAGGTCACTGGTGCAGGACATTGTGCAACGATTTTCTCTCCAGGCTCTGGTGGAGGATCTCCTTGTTTGCCTGCAGGGGAACATAGAACTGGACACTTCTCAGAACTTTTCTTTCAACATCTTTGTCTATCAAGTGTTTGGAGATTCACAATCCTACTGATCTGCAAATAAGAGTTCGTTATTACTCCCCAAGCTTAGAAGAAACCTTAGTGAAACATAATTATGCTGAAGTCAGGGAAAAAGTCTGCTCAATTACCAAGTGCGAAAGGAGTCCTGCTGTCCCTCAGCTCAGTCACTGGTGACCTCAGCTCTCTTCTTCACATGCCCACCTTCTGGAGCTGCTTGCCTTCGTGCAGGCCTGAGGTCCCCTTTTCTGTAACAGATCATCCCCTGCCTCATGTTCCTCTGCTATTTTTTCATTCAGGTTTTATTTTATGGTGATAGACGTATTTTCCTGGAGCAGATGATCCTCCTTTCTATGAATTTGGAATGATTCACCCAGCAAGTGAAATACAAATAAGACTAGGGAATGGAGTGCAGACCCATGGCTCCCTTTCCTGGGTGAGATCTCCAAAAAGTAACCTGAAAAAACACGTCTTTCTTGCTTTCTCTCCTTCTGGACCTTGAAACCTCTCCTGCAGTTTCCAGTAGCTACTCCTATGTACAGCACTCCATGGCTCAGCGCAGAGCTGTGGCCCTGAGGGGGGCATCTAGCCTGAATCTCCCACTTGCTTCGTGCTTCAGTAACAAGTGGGCGGTTGCACAGAAGGTGAGCAGCAATGGAAACCCTCGTGTCTATTGCTAGGATGGAGCAAGACTACTCCCACCACAAGAGGACTCCAGGAGCCTGTTGGAAGGCCTGGGGTTGGTACCCAGATACAGTCCTCCCTGGGGCATTTCCCAATGCCTTGGGTGGACAATGGGGTATTGACAGCAGGTGCTGGGAGGATTTGGACCAACCTCTCAGAAAGCCACCTTCACCCTGCTCACGATGGTGCGTATCAGAGACAAAGAGCCTGGTGCTACTTCGTGCCCTTGACATGAGTTGGCACATCCTCTCTTTCATTTAAAGAAATTAATTGCAACAGCACCTCCCTGCGCTGTCCTGTTTGCACTACGGGCCATTTGCTGTGTATGAAAACAGAAAGTTGGAAACCCAAAAGTCATTCATTTGACTCCGTTTTGAATGTCCCTTTGGGACCGCAGTCAGTTGGTTCTCTCTCCTCGGCGCTGATGCAGCACCCTGTTTTGACTCCTCTTCTGCCTAATGAAGATAAGTAGCACCCCGTGGCCTCCCAGATATTTGCTGTGCACCGTCAGAGGGGGATGACTGAGCACTAGCAGAAGTGTTTCGTAATGGTATGGGAAAACAGAATAAGCAGATAAACAAATCAAATCATGTTTGCTCTGAGGGAAGCGCATTTCCTTCAGGCTCTTGAACAGCCTTCCAACAGGGCCTGGAGCCAAGGGCCAGAAGTTATCTTCTTTTTTAATACTAATTTCCAAAAAGAACTCTACACCTCACTGGTTTCAATAGTGGGACTGGTCGTGCTGTGAGGAGTCCCCTCTGGTCCCATGTTCCTTTGTCCTCGCAGTGCATGATGCTCTGAGCAGCGCTAATGAGCCTCCATTTAATGGAGTGATATTTGCTTCTTAGTTTGTGAATGCTGTTACTCTCCCCTCCTCTACAGTCACTGAAAGATTGGGGTTTTTTTGGTAAAACTGCTTGTCCTACACTCAGTGCAAATGGCACGAGTTTCCCAATATTCATGGTTCCATCTCAGGTCCCTGGGTTTGCTGATGAGATGGAAACAAATGTCCCAAATGCCATATAACAGACTGTATTTCCAAAGCTCTTGTCCCCCGGCTGCTTCCCAGCTGCTCCATTTCCCTCTCCCACTTTAATCCATTCCCAGTTTTCCCCCAAACAACATGGTTTTGGCCCTGATCACATCTTTCCCAGGAGGTTGCTCAGCCCTCTGGATTGTGCTGCCAGACCAAATAAAGATGAACTTTGCCTTCAAACAAAAGGCAGAACATTTTGTCTTAATTTTTGTATAACTCCTTGGTTAATTGCATCACACTTCCACAGATGGAGTTGATAGCTCTCCCAAACAGTGTAAAACAAAATAAAACCAGTAATAAAAATAACTGGCCTAATCTTGTTCCTGCCATCAGTGCTGGCAAAGAGATAATTTTGTTGTTGTTCCTTATGATAGATGCTCCGATCCTGTGGTGACTGCTGACCCCAGGCTCCGTGTCTTGAGAAGACTAAATTGGCAGCACCAGTTCCCACCTCCTTGCTCCTGCTGCGAGTCACCAAGTTCCCAGTTATCTTCAGGGAGATGGGATGTGACAGGAGGCGGCACTGCCCTGCCTCACCTGTGTCCAAGGAGCATTTTTAGGGCAGGAGGGTGCCTTTGCCAGGTCCTGACCCCATGTGACAGCTCCGTGACCCCCTCACTAGTGTTTTCAGGACAGTGCTACTTCACACCCATCCTGACTTCTCATCGAAAACACTGAGTTGCATGCAATGAAGAAACCCTTCAAAAATAAGAAGTCATTTGAATTTCTGAATGATGTGAATGCTTGAATGTGGCTGCAAGAGCAGAGCTTCTGAGCTGAGGCATGAGCAGCAGCAGAGAGTCCCTTTGTCATTCCCATCCCGTGTGCAGCCCAGCCCCAAAGCCAGGACTGCCTCCTGCCGTGGCTCATCTGCTCAGACATCAGCTGCGATAACAGTGCTGCCATCCTTGATGCCAACACAGCAGACGCGGAAAGAATAAACATTAACAACACATTCACCATGGCTTATTTGTAAACTCCTTTGCCTGGAGATTAGGTATGGATGATCAAAAATGTCTAGTTCTGTTGGAAATCCATCATCACCAGTTTCCTTACCATCTAACCCAAATCAGAGTAGAGCAGAGTGGATGGATGGAAATGTCCAGTTATCAGCCTTTGTTTTCACAGGAAAGGTCTCCTGGATGTGGGGTTGGCAGATCAGCCCCCAGTCTTACCCTGAGGGTAAGAAATATGGAGGGACTCCCCACTTGAGCTGCCACATGCTCCATGGCTGTGGAGAGAGGATGGGGTGGACTCGTAGCAGGCGAAATAGAGAAAGGCAACAAAGAGCAGAAGTAGGTGCCCTCATAGACCAGGCTGGTGATCAGGAAGACTGAGACTGGGGGTGTTCTTACAACCAGCCAGCAGGACCTGCTCAAAGATGTCCCCAAACCTTCCAGTGGGTTTCTGTTTTCTATCCCTCCTCCTGATCCCCCACAACGACTGGTGTTGGAAGGGTGGGATGCGTTGAACTAATGAAGTCTTGGAAAGCAGATGCCAAATCCTGGGTAGGAGGTATCACATCAGGCATTGAGGCTGACCATCAAATGGAGTCCAGTGACGGGCATTCACCTTCCTGCCTGTTCTCATCCAAGAGATGGGTTCTGTGGACTGTACCACAGGGAGGACTGTGCAGTAGGGGAGTTAAAGCCCCAGGTTCCAGACTCATGGTGTTCAGAGGGATCTCATCTTTCATTGATTTACAGTTATGTTTTAGGGAATTGCCTGTCTTTCATAACTTCACAGAGAAATCAGGAAAGGACATAAATATGACCCAAAAATTCATACTCAAAAAAAGACAGAGACTGGATACGTATGGAGGTATGTGTGTATGTATAAGATATTTATAAACAATTGTATATATTTTTTTATAGATGTATGCTTAAATTAACCTTATAACTTCATAGCAAATCTAGATATCTCAGGAAGAAATGGGCTTTTGATATACAGGATCTGTTGGAAATAATACTGCCCTGTGTTTCAAAAAGCCTGCAGTAGAAGAACAAAGTATGAGCTTTTTTTGGTTTTAGTTTCCATTCTCTGTGAAGGTCTCAGCAGTGGTAATTTTTTTTCCCTGGGGTTTGTCTAATGGCTACCCTCGTGGCCTGCCTGCCTTTGTCACCTGGTCCAGCAGTATAATCAGAGCAGGCTCCACACATGCACCATCCAGTGGAATTAATACTCTCTCACATAAAAGGGTCACAGCAAGCATGAGGATGTCATTCTTTTCTGTGACAGAGAGATCAACACCTTTTGTCAAATCATAACATTGCACAGTGTTCTGAAAAATAAATGCAGTTTTCTGCCTGGTTCACCTGAGGTCGCTGAACTCCATTCAGAGCCAAGCGTCTTCCCCCAGCCGATGAATACGCAGCAGTGCTGGAGCCAAAGGTCCTTCTCATGTATGAACAAGTACCTCATCTCTCTGAGGCTCCAAGTATTGCTCCTCTTCTACTTCAACCTCTGCCCTCCTGGCGGAAAAAGCTCCAGCCAAGGGAAGGGGCTGGAACAGCTGGAGGAAGAAGCTTGTGTGACCTTGCTGAGAAACAAGAGCAGGAAAACTCTGTTTGCTCCAGCATCCCCAGCCCTGCTCCTGGAGGCCTCTGTGTCCTCAGCCAACTGCCCTTCACCCCAGGGGGCACTTTCTCTTCCACATCCACCAGCTTGAGTGAAAATGCTCACCTAAATTTTTACATCTATATTACAGTACTATTAGGGTGTGACATGTACAATTCAGTCCTTGGCTATGAGCTCACCTGGGCTCAACACAAGGACCTGTTAAAGGCTGCAGTGTGTGTGTGGGGGGTTGTGTCCTCCCAGCCCCACGCAACTCTCTTCTATGGTCAAAGCCACGGACACCCCACTGCTTTGTCTTGTGAAGACTTAATGAAGCACGCACATTATTTTGCTTAAAGGGAGCTGCTGGGGAGTTGAAAAGATTTATCTACAGGTGGTCATGCTGGTCCCTGCACTGAGTTCAGGGAGGGGGAATTCCTCTCCTGGGATCTCCGTGAGAGGTGGGGGAGTCCTACTCTGGTGAACCCTGGAGGGGTCCAAGTCTGAGATTGGGGCCAGATTCACCCATCTGAGCAAGAGTCTGAAGTTAGTTAGACACCTGAGCCAACCCAGTGGAGACACACCAGCAGAGAGTGGGTCATCTCAGAGGGCAGGAGAGTCACTCCCGGGAGACCTTCACCCCTCCTTGCCGAAGGCACAGAGAGCTGAGGAAACGGAGGTCTGATGGGAGACATTTCATTATTAGACAGCGAGAGGAGTGAGGTGAGCTCAGGACAATTTCCAAGGCAATGAACTCGCTCAATGGTATTTCAAAGAGTCTGATCACACTTACCGTGATAGCAAGCTAAAGAGCTTTAAGACTGGAAGAACTGTGCCTGACAAGCTGTGCTTATTACAGTGAGTCAGAGTAAAGCACTTGTGATAAAGTGTGTTTACCTCATGGCAGCAGGTTCTGCAGAACTGAGCGATTCATAGCCATGAATCCACTTGAGGACGATAACAGTCTTCAGCGTAGCAGAGTGCTCTTTGGAAGTTACTCTGTTCTTTAATTGCCATCCTTGTCAAAAGAGTGAAAAGAAAATTATAGCCACCTTTTTAGCTGAAAATCTTAGAGGCCTCTAAATAGCAATGAAGATGAATAAGGCAAGGCTGCTGGTTTTACTGGGCTTGTTCACTGCATTTAGAAACAAAAACCCTGAGCCATGGAAAATTGGTAAATATCTCACACTCTGCACACAGTGTGGAGGAATCGCGTTGCCAGCCAGCTCGCTTTGCATCTGAAGAGCTGCAGCTGAGCTCCAGCGCTGAGCCAGGCAGATCCCCCACACCAGCAGGCTCCTCAAGGACAGCTTTTGCCCTGGGGCTGTGTGCTTTAGCCATCTGGGCCAGCTGCCCTCCTCAACAAGAAGGGCAAAAGAGCACGCAGGGGCTTGGAGCTGACACCGTCTTGGTGACACACCAGGGAAAATGTCACAGACTGGACTCTCTCCTGGTGAACCTAGCAGGGCTGGAAACAATGGCCAGGGCTTGGAGCGGGGACCGTGCCCACATGGCGTGGCTCGGGGAGTGCACCAGTGGGCCAGGGGGACCACACACCCCCTTCCTCTTCCATCAGACCCAGGCTCGGGATATGCCAGATCGACACCTGGTCCCTCCCCTCACCAGCAGGGTCTGGTTCAGCGAGAGGTGGCCATCAGTCTCTGCCCACAGCCTGTGCGAGACTTAGGCACCACTCAGATTTTTACAATCCCTTCATCCTTATCTCTACATCCCTGGCCATTCACCCTCACTGGGAAGTAACTGGGCAGCCCATGGATGCAAGTGGTGGAAAAAGCTCTTGTGATACAAGGTGGAGGGTTACCCCTCAGCCCTGAGGGCAATCATGGGACTGTGGGGAGCTGTGTCCAAAGGGAAAATCCCAACTACTCCAAGCTGATGATGGTGTGCCTAATAGAGAGAGCTCACCTGGTGACAGCAGTAACCGGGGCCCGTGGGACAGTCTCCCTGGAAAGGTCAGTGGCCCTGGGTGGGTGGGAGCAAACAGGCACATAACCACACTGAGAGGCAGTTTCAGCCCAGACGATGAGAAGTGGTGTGAGCCAGGGATTTAACGCAGTTTCTTTTCTCTCTTCCTCAGTGAGGTTCATTACCACGGGCTCAGTCCTGTTCTCACGTGTGTACACAGCTGTGGGGGCACGGCAAGACCAGATACTGACATCTCAAGTGTCTTTGAAGCTGCTAGCTGCCCATCTTTATCATCTTTACCTTCTTTCTCTCTACTCCATTTGCAATAAACCCTTTTGTCGTTCCTTCTCTGACTTCAGGCAGGCAATGGTCTGAATTTAAGCAAGGAAAGCAAGCTGCGCACCGGCTCTCCATGCATGGGAGAAGAGGCACAGGATGGCACGCCAGGCTTGGAGACCTGTATCTTCCCCATGTCAGCACAAAGTAGACCTTCAGGATCCCACAACCCTTCTCACGTGATTTCAGTCCTGCAGCACTGAGGACACCAACTTCAGTCCCAGGGTGACCTGCAATACTGGAGGGAGAGGGGAGGGCTTAGATACAGGGAAACTTAAGGACATGTTGGTCCAATACCATGTGACTCAACACACTAAACAGGGGAGTACTGAGTGCTAATTAAACCAGGAACTATGCAAATGCTTATTTTGTAAGGCCTGGCTTCCTCCCATCTAATTTAGCAACTTAGGAATTTGCCGAGAGAAAAAAATCCCACCCTGTCAAGTGTATGGTGGATCTAACTTTGGGCTCTAAGGGATGCTTACAGCATCTATGGCTTCAGTGCATCACTTACTTAGGTAAAGAAAACCTGGTCCCAGAGTAAAAAGTACAGTTCTTAAGCCTATGCAATATGGACAGTCTCTGAAACACCAGGTCTCTCTCATTTCTGAGGTCTTTAGGACATTCTCTGCTCTATTAACTCTGCCGGACTTCTCAGGACATGCAACTGTGAAGAGGGACTTTTAACTATTGAAATACAGATATACAACATCTCCTGGGACAAATGAACTGCTGATGATGGAATGGAGTCAAGAGGAGAAGGCGGGCACCCACGTCTGGTACTTGAACCTTAAGACCTCAAATCTCTGCGGGAGGTTGGGCAGAGCTGTAGAGCTCCAGCGGCCCAGGAAAGGAAGATCAAGTTCTGTCATGTGGCTTGTATTCAGACATTTTTACTCGGTCCTTTTAATTTCTGACTTCATGAAAAATTCAGGTGGGTTGTGGCTGCTGCCTGCATCTTGGAGGTGAAGTGAGAATGAGAATTACACAGGAAAAGCTGGAATTTCCTTGCTACCTGCTGCTAGAGGCATGTGGCAATGTCTGCCAGGAACATCTTTGCCACAGAGCAAGCCAGGGGGAGGAACTGTAACTTCCCCATAGGCTCAGCTCCGCAGAAAATCCTCCCTCCCCTTGCCCCTACCCCGCCTCACTCCAAACGACACTGTAGGCTGTGAAAATGATGAGGACAATAAAATGTGTTGCTCAATTATCCTTTATAGGAGTTGATATAATTCCAGCCCACAAGCACAGAGAGCACAGCCTCCCGTGTCCCATAGATTAACACAGTGTGCATTACACTTGCTACGGAGAAGATTAGGGAATCAAGGGAGATGGAGGGGCCAGCTTTTATTTAATCTAATGGTTGTTCTATCCGATTTCCTGCAGGCTCTTTTGATTTTCAGTAAGCAGGTAATAGAGATCAGCTGGGTTTTTAAAGGCTTGTCGACACAACTCCTGATAAATAAAGATGAGCTTATACAAGCAAGTATTCTCTGGGAAACAAAGGAGATAGTACCCTGGGATCATTTGGCCAGGGGCACAGGAGCAGGGGGAGTACGACAGGGAAGAATTAACATGCAGAGACCAGAATCTAATATTTCCAACCATAATAAGCAACAGAAAAAATGTGAAGAGCTGCAGAAAATCAGTTCAAAATGCAAACCCAGAAAGGATGCGAGCACTCCGCGCTATGGTCAGTGTGCTCAATGCCTCTTAGGGGTATAGTGCTGTTTGGTGGCTTCTTACTCCTCCCTGTGTCACCAGGGGAGCCCCCAGGTGAGGGTCCTGCACCAGAAGGACACAAGCTCAGCTTGTGCCAGGGTGTGCTGATGGCACTGTCTGCCTCGTGATGATCCTAGCAGCACAAGGAGAGGCTTCCAAGATCTCCTGGGATAGGATTTCATTTGAGATGACTACACCTAAACACAGGTATTAGTGCCTTAGGCATCTCAAAGGCTTTACGCCCTCCACAGCTGTGCAGCCAAACTGAGTCCTAACAGCAGCGTGGAGGGCTGGTTTAGGTGTCTAAAGGCAGACTACTACAGTCCACTGATAAGTTCTCGTCCCAGAGTGAGAACTGCTGGTGTCCCAAGGTGGGCAGTTCTAAATTGCAATGTGGAAAACGTCTTGCTGGTTCCCGCCTGAGCCAGGAGCTGGAGGGGATGAACCAGTGGGATGACAGGAACAAATGCTGGCTATAAGCATTCATCTGCTCTAGAAGGGTCCACGACTGAGCTTTTTGCCTCTCCTTGAAGTGTCTATGTCCAGTGCCACTTCTCCCAGAAATTGCCTCTGTTGCTTCATTCTCCCTAGAAGGGTATTAGGTCCTGAAGGGTGCTGGCAGGGATCTTTTCATGGAAAGGGGTAGGTCACTTAGAATGCTCTTGGACCACACAGGAAGGATCTGGCTGCTCCTTGTTGGTCTGATATCCATTTGATGTTTATCATACAAGGAGTTGTCCCTGTATCTCACCAGCTGTGCCTTTCCATGTCACACACATGCTCTTGTAGGACACTTCTCAGTACCATTTTTCCTGCTCTTGCACAGCATTCGCTGCTGATGTGATCATCCTCTGTGTCTCTGGAAAATATGTCTTGCTTGGCTCCCATCTCCTGTCAATGAGACTGCACATCTCTGTCATTTTCTTTTGTCCTGTGACTCTCCATCACTGGCTGACTAGGGCTCCCTGCCCCTGCGTGTGTGGGAGATGACTCATTAAAACAGTTGCTGAGGGGACTCGCATCTGCTCCCAGGCTGGCAGGGCTCTGACAACAATTTCATATGGCATGACAGGTTGTAGAACGGAGTAGTCCCAATCATTTCTGTCTGTCCCACGGCTCTTGCTCTGCATCATTATCTCCATCAACTGAAGACCTGTAAAACTGGGGAGGGGACAGCAGGAATGTTTTCCACAAAAGAGTTGATTTTTAAGTAAAGGACAGTATTAGACACATGACTTTCTTCTTGGAGGGTCCAGACACTCGTGCAAAAGCAGGTGTCAGACTCAACTGGGGTCCAAAGGGAGTGCAGACTTAGAGATGTGTTTGAAAAACAAGCAGCTCTTTATCCAGCGTGTGGAGTTAGTGCAGAGGTGCTATAATGAATTTGCCCTTCAGGGGAAGAAGTGAAAGAGAAGTCAAGATCTGGTGCTCCTGCCAAATATTTCAACAACTATGCACAACTTAGAGCAGTCCCAGACTGTCCAAGCTACTCCTGGCGTCTGCTGTACCCTCAGTCAGCATCTGGCTGGTGAAACAGAGAGGTTTAAAATCGCCCTCACAAGCCATTTCCCTCATGGGGCTCTGTGAATCCAGTTAGACAAGTTAGCTAGATCTGCAGTTAGTCAAAATGGTTTTGTGTTGGTCAAAGCTTGCAGGTTTGAGTCAAGAGACTCCGTGAGTGTCCTGGACAGAGGGTTCTTCTCCCTGGAGTCATCCTGACTTTCTTGAGTCTCTCCTAGCCCACTGTGCTGAATGCAGTGTCTAGTCCCCATATGTGCTGGGCTAATCAAGGTTTTGGGGTGTTTCATCTAGCCCAGAACTTGATGTGGACTAGACTCTGGCTCTTCCCTTGTTCTGGGCGGCGACTTCCTGCCCCATCGATCATCCTGAGTGCTGGAGAAAATCTTAATATCCGCCTGCTCTTCTCTGGGTACGTGTGATTGCCTCCCATGAGTGAATCCGGGGCAGTGTGGCAAGGTCACTGTCCACTCAAAGGTGATGTGCTGCAGTGGAACAACCTGAGGAGAGGTTTGTAACCAGCCTGATGCAGAGAGAGGCAAAGATGCCTCATTCCCCTTAATTAAGCATTTGCTTATGTTAACATTTGTTAGCTACTTGCTGTATTAAGGTCTCATCTTTATAATAAACTCCAACTCAGAGATCTTCTTGGTAACTATCTGCAAACATCAAAGTGTCCTCCAAGAGAGCACAATCACTACATCTCCTTTTTTTGTCACTGCATTGGGAATTCTGGATCCAGTGATCCCAATAGGCCCTGATTTACCCTCAGAGCCACCTTTGCTTTAGAGGTAGTAGTGCCAGAGCAAATCCCAACTGTTTTCCCAGCTGTGCTCCCTGCCATGTGGAGAGACACAGCAGCACACTCCCGAGCGTCTGCCCCCACAGCATCAGTCCGTGGAGCTGTTGCACTGGCAGGCAGTCCAGGGCATTTCCCAGCAGAAGCTTTCTGAAGTGTCAAAGAACTTTTATTTTTTTTTTGGTAATAAGTCATGTGACAGTACCTAGAAAAGTCTGGGGACAATGACAACTTCAGGATTTCGTCCCAAGAGGAAGTGTCGGGGCGTTGGATAGCTGCAGGAAGCCACAGGCTCCTCCACAGTCTCTGCCGGGTCTGTGCAGGGTGGCCGTGTGAGGGTCACCCCAGCTGGCCCGGCCCCGCTGTCAGTATCATCCCCCTCCGAGGACTTTGGCAAATGAGCTCATCAGATTTTGCCGCAGCTCTCGAAAATGTTCCTGCCTCAGCTGCCTGCTCTGTCCCTTCACCGTCTCCGCAGCACAGGGTGGGCTGGACATCGGCTGCTGCAGACACTTCAGGCTGGCAATTTGTGCAAACTTGCTTTCATCAGCAGCTTAATCAAGTAGGTTGAGGTGAATCAGGGTGATTGCAGTGTGGATGCACCTCTCCTTCCTTCCATCAGCTCTGATCCAGTGGGTTCTAACTTGTGGCAATGCAGTGGGGGCAAATGCCTGGACGACTACAGCGCTGATAACCAGGAGTAGATCTGAGTGCTGTGAGTATGACGGCGCCCAGTGCCTCACACAAGTATGTCAGCAGACTGCTCACAGAGGGAGCAAGGGCTGGGGAGAAAGGCTAGCATCTCCTTACAGCCCTTTTGTTTGCAGTCAGTGCAATGTGACTTGCATTTATCTTACACCTGTACTTGATCAGGCTCCTTTCCGCTGATGATCGTCATCTCCCTGCTAAGACAACCAGGAAAACCCTGAAGATTGTGGGTGTCCTGGTGCTCAAGGAGATCTGTATTGACTTGTGAGTTGACGTGTGAATCTGGCAGGGTTGCAAACCCTCTCCTGACTTTAAACCTGCTCAGCAGAGAGGCAGAATGGTTCATAGACTGAAATGGGAGGTGTTCAAAATGCTCCAGCTATGGGACACATTTGCCTGGCAGAAAGGCAAGGGCCCTTTGCCCTGCTGCCCTTAGAGGACTGAGCTCACTTCAGGGGTCAGCCTTAGCAGTACTCAGGCACAGCTCTAGGGTTTTTAACAAGAGAAATGAGAGATGGCAAAACAGGATTGAACAGTGGTCTCTGTCCCCACTTCAATGTGCAACACACCTCTACCGACCAGTCAAGCAGCATTCTGGGCCCATAATGCGGTGAGGGGACAGTGGCAGGATCCCTTGGTCTATCTGTTGGCTTTGTTGTATCTTATCACATACCATCAAGTACCTTGGGTGACCAATGGAACCAGAGACTGAAGAGGGCAACTCCAGAAGGGCTGCTTCTCCTCACTGAGCTTGTTCTGGAGAAGCTGCCCAGAGGAAGAAATGGGTGTCTGGGGTGGATCCTGCAGCTTATGGAAAACCCACTTGTATCTGCCTCCAGATGTTTGCTGAATTTATTCTGAAGTTATTCTGATATCAGTGGGGAGTTCTTCCCCTCAGAGTGTTCTTTCTCACCTGTCCAGAATGGCCAAATGCAGGACAGAATCCGGGACACTTCTGCTGCAGTTAAGCCAAGGAGTCATGAGGTCCGATTTACTGGACACAGTCAATGCTGCCCCTGCTGCTGTCAACAGCACAAGGAGGTCAGTTTTGGGGACTTCACCAGCCCTCGTGACTGTACAACATTACTTTTGATTCCTATGTTTCTCCGTTGGCATGTGTTTGTTTAAAACTGCAAACTTCTTGACTATCTCAAGTGAAAAGCTCTTTCTGAAAACCTCCAAGTCCCTGGTGAAGCAGATGGCTTTAGCGGGGTGTGGGACCAGCAGCATGAGTTGTTTGAAGTCTGGCATACAATGATGAGCTGTCTTTGTGTACTGGGGACTGAGTGAGTGCGTTTTGCGTTACGGTAGAAAGCCACTCACCTTTCCTTCTGCTACAGAGGTATGGGCTGTGAATAGGGAGTGTCGGCAGGATGGGCTGTGTGCTGATGGAGCTCACTAGGGTCCCAGCTGCAGCTCACCCTTTCAGAAGAGACGAGAGACCTCATCTTAAGATACTTGAGATAATAAGTCACCTTCTTAGTTGCCTGGGGACTAGATGATCTCCAGGCTAATTTTTTTTCTGATTTATTCTAAATCATGTTAATCTCATGAACTTCAACAACAGAAAATACAAAATCCTGCACCTGGGAAGGAATAACCTCACGTACCAATACCTGTTGGTGGCTGAGTGGCTGGAAAGCAGCTTGGCAGAAAAGGCCCTGGGGTAGAGGTGAACAGCAAGTTGAACATGAGCCAGAAAAGTGCCCTAGTGCCTTTATGGCTACAAAGGCCAAAGGTGTTCTCTTCTTGGGTCCTTTCTACTCTCCAGTGCAAGGAGGAGAAACAACAGGCAAGGCCAACCCTGGCTCTTCTACGAAAACTTGTTGGTTGCTGATCAGACTGCTATTATTCACTGCTTTGGAGAACAGGAAGGAAAAGACACCCTCACCGAGGCCAGACTGTGTTAGCAGGAGAGAACCTAACTGGGGTCTTGGGTCAACAGAGTGATTCTCTGGAAGACAACCCCAGGTCTGGGATGTCTTGGGATGTCAAGGTGCTGAGCAGAGCAGCGCTAACTGATGGCTACACAGTTTTCCAAGGAGGTCCATATTCCCATGTGATATAAATCATCATCCTCCCTCAATTAGGATGGGACAGCAATGAATGGCTCCATCATCCCCCTGCCTCAAACCAGTCCCCATGAGTATAGGGGGAGAGGTGGAGAGAACTCCACAGTTAAGGCACTGTGACAGGGCAGGTAAACAAAGGATCATCTAGAGATAAACGGGGAGTAAATGTGCAGGGCTGGAGGAAAAAGAGACTATGAATTGCATACAGGAGCATACAAAGCTAGGTAATGGCAAGAGAGATAAATAGTCTTACATTCTGAACATCTGACACACAAGAGAGACTGCCCCAGCTCATTAAACACCGCCTCTGCGCGACATCATTTAATTTCCCAAATGACTTTAGCCTTTCCACTGAACACCGCTTCTCTGTCCGCTACAAGACACAGGTGAATGGCAATCAGAGATTGCCATCAATGGGAGTCGGCCACTTTGTCACAGGCAGCATGCCAAGGTGGGACTCCACAAGCGATGGGTCAGCCATGGATTCAATTGGTTTGGCATGAAACGGTGTACTTTGTAATTACTGACGCTGCTTTTAAACTTCCTTTAAAGGCCAAGGGAACAATTTTTGATTTATGAAATAATATCTTTTCGTTTTCTAAAGTAAATATTTGTTGTCTGCTAAGGTTAACTCTAATTCATATCTTGCTGCAGGGTAAGTTCTGTAATAATGTCACTGTGATTGCGATAACAGACAATAGCTTTGTTATAAACTATGGGAATTCATATACCAACCAGTGTTGCAGCAGAGAATCCCAAAGGAGAGGGACAAGGGAAACGGCTACTGTTTATTGCTGCTGGAACATTAGCAGCAGCTAGGTGAGGTCACCTAAAGACTTCTGTACTAGATGCTTTCTAACTGCTCGTAACTTTTTAAAGCTTTGCAATTTTCTGCTTGTCATCATTTTTTTCTTTATGTGATCCTAGCTGTTCCAGCCAAGTTTTTCTCAGAGGGAATATCTTATGAAAAACCATAACTTTTGCAAGCATTCTGATGAAACGTGGTAGATTGACCACCCCTGGTCAGCAGAGTGCTGCTGTATCATATTGATGGAAGGAGTAATCTACCAACTTATAGGAGACCCTTCCATTTTCAACAGAACCGGTAATTTCTCCTCTACTGCTATGCAAGATATTCAACTTTGCAAAGCCTGTGCTTGCTAAAGCAGGCACACTGTTGTGGAAAGGGTGCAGGAGCTGTAGGAAAACAGCAGGATTGTGTCTTCTGAGTGGAGCTACATTGTGAAGGATTTCTTTCAGAGAGCTATAGGCAGGAGAACAAATGTACAAGCTTACCCCTAGATCAAAAAAATGTTCAGAATTACTTTTGTGGAACCTAGCATTGCACCCTCTTGCTGAAGGAGATGAACAAGCCTGACTGAGGCACGCAAAGAAGTCTTGTGAGGGACTCTTTATTAGGGAATGCAGTGATAGAACAAAGGGGAACGGCTTTAAACTGAAAGAGGAGAGGTTTAGATTAGATCTGAGGAAGAAACTCCTCACTGTGAGGGGGGTGAGCCCCTGGCCCAGGGTGCCCAGAGAAGCTGTGGCTGCCCCATCCCTGGAGGGGTTCAAGGCCAGGTTGGACGGGGCTTGGAGCAGCCTGGGCTGGTGGGAGGTGTCCCTGCCCATGGACTCTTTAAGATGATCTTTAAGGTCCCTTCCAACCCAAACCATTCTGTGATTCTATGATTCTGTGACTAAAAAGGCATCCCTTGAAGAGGAAGGTGGAGAGAAGGGTGTTGAAAGCTGCAAGAGCAGAATGCTCTGTTACCTGGAAGTAGAATGTCAGGATAAACTTAGTCAGCGACCTTAGTTTCAACAGTTTCAATCTGGTGTCTTTGTCAATAGCTAAGAGCTCTTCTGACTTCTGCTCTTCTCTGTTTGTTTGGTAAGACTGAACAAACCTCTGTTTTGACAATTTATTCATATATCCCAGTGTCTCCAGGTCCCACAGAGCAGTTCAACTGGACAGCAAAGTCCTGTCACGCTTGAGGAACAATAAGGGCTGATAGATAGGAATGACACCTTGATCCCTGTAGGAATAATTGCAGACATTTGCCTGTGAATCCCACAGTGCTTGGATTCAATCATGGAGAGCTGCAAGATGTAGCAAGCTCAGACTTGTCTCTGCTGTTGTTCAGACCCCTCTCTTTTTTATTTTCCTTTGAAAATTCTTATTTCGTTTCCTCATTTGAAGTCTCTTCTTTTTGAGATCATCATAGAAAAAAAAAAAAGACATGAATGGCTTAAGCATAGTTTGATCTAAGGACTCAGGAAGCTGGTGGGCTGCTTAACAAAGACAATTTCCTTCTGGCTTTGCCTGTATTACAACAGTGCACAGCTCTTTAAAGTGTCTGTCTTCAGGTGATCTCAAAGTACTTCACCGGCCTTATGGAGCCACTGTCACAACTGTTGTCAAGGCTAGAGGAATCCACTGTAAGCTTAATTGTAAATGCGTTGTTCTTCTAACTTTCTGACGACAGCCCCAATCTTCCTCTTATTTTTCATGTCGAGGCTCATCCCAGAGGAGAGCGCTTTGTCCGGATGAGTAAGTGCTGAGTTGGACAGGCTATTTTTGAGTTATGGATATCTGAGAAAGCATTCTGCTTTTCCGTTTCTTGGAAGCCTGCTATAAAGCTTTTATGTTGTTGCTGCTTATATATTAGGAAAATGCCTCAAAGCAGAGATTTCCAACTTGTAGCCATTTGTCTTCAGGAAGAGCTCGCAGATGAGATTATTTTACCAATGTTGAAATTGATAAACTTTTTGCTATCTTAGAGGATCTATGTACAAAGCTGGGAATTAAAATAGACCCAAGCTATATGAACATCTGGGCAGACTGTTTCTTGCGACTGAGATAATTAACATATAGTGTCCCTCTCTCCTAATTAGTAACCTAGGAAAGCTCATGACTTGCTTAGATGTACTTGGGAGTTGAAGACAGCTATTGCCCCTTTGAAAAAACAGAGAAGTCACTCATGACATGATGCTGGTGAGTCCTACCCATTGCAGCACTTTTCCAGACAGATTTCATGGTTTTATTCATTTCAATAGGCAGTGATAGTGATAGTCAATCTGCAGGGGACGCAACATCAGCATTGAACTCTTTACTAGATACCACCATCACCGGTGTTCATGTAGCATGACTGGGTACGTGAAGTATCTTCAGCAAAGAAGGGACATTGCAGCCTGAGGAGCCTGGGCTTCCACTGCAGCACATTTGTTATCTGGGGAACAAATGTGCAGTGGAAAATGATGGTATGATTAAAGGAAATCCAAAGAAGAGAAGACATTTTGAAAATGTCCCTCTGACTGGAGTGGAGAGACAGGGAAGGTGAGTGTGGAGGCAGCAAACACAGACATTCGGGCTCCCAGACCGCTCCCTTCAGAAGTGCTTCGTTGTTGTATTTGGAGACTCCCATGAACAAGTTGAAAATGATGCAAAAGAAAAGGAGTCCATACAGCACCATGTCTTTGTCTGATTAATCCTGCCCCAGCCACCAGGACTGACCTTTTAGCCCCTTGCTTTTGGACCAGAGGTCAAGTGTGCAAACCCTCCCTTGGCAATAGCTGTGGCTGCACACTGAGAAATACCAGCAGGAGCAGGGGTATTTGTCAGTGCTACTGCTGCTTAAATTAAAAGACATATCAGGAGGCGTTGGTTCCGGAATTGCCTATTTTTTCAAATCATTTTGCAATAGCTGTACAGTGCACGCAGTTATTAATAGTCTAATGACATCTCCACCTTCTGCTTCTCCCTCTTTGCAGTTGCCCAGGGTTGAATGCCAAAGTCTTAACTTTCCCAAGAGGTAATTGCTCACTTGCACATGCCTTTGGCAGGATTTATGTTACACAATCACAGTTCTCTCCCTCCTGAGGGTGACAGAACATGTTTCTGTGTGCCAGGTTGCAGATAGATTGTCCCCCCTCTCTGGCTGGGTAGTCTCTGTGGTGCTAAACCATGCCTTCTGCATTTGATGGTCCCCAGACAGCCCCTCCCTTGCCCCTCTGCTCCTGCTACCTTGGATCAGAGGACAATGGCAGGAAGCAAAGGGAGACAGAGGATGGGCAGAAGCACACAGGACCCGTCACATCAGCCCGTGATGATGCTGTGGGATGTTCTGCAAAAGCACCTTGCAGCAGGAGCTGGATCCATGTGCAGCAGAGATCCATGTGCAGCAGAGATCCATGTGCAGCAGAGATCCATGTGCCCCACTGCGAGGGAGAGGTCCTGTTCCACGCTCATGGCACTGGCATCCTAGCACAGTGGTCCTGTGAGCCTCCTTGATGGTCGTTCAGCATTCACCGTGACACGACTCTGAAGGAGTCTGTGGAGCAGCCAGTGAGAAGCTCGTCTCTCCAGCTTGCTGCAGGACTAAGACCTTTCTCACAACCCCTGGCATGGGGCTGTTACACAGACCCAAGCCAGAGAGGTGCAGATATAGAGTGCACACATTCATGTCGCAGAGACACTGGGGTGGTCTCAGAGATGCTACAATGGTTGTAACCAGAGCAGGCAATCCCATCTTCTGCTACCAATGCCTCGCACATGCACTGCAGTGAAATTACTGGGTTATTCCATGGCATTTCGTAGACTTGGGAACAGTCTGTCACTGTGTACTTCCCTAGGACTTCCCACAGCAAGTGAAAGAGGATGTGGATTGTGATGATCTCTCTAGATGATGGATCATGTCTGGGGACATGAAACCACGTACAAAAGTTTCACTTTGTCGTCCTGCATGCAAACACTTATCTGCAGCAGCATCTTTTATAGTGTTGTCTGTGGGTCTAGAAGGGGCCAGCCACAGACTGAACTCATAACTATGTGGTTTCCTCCTGCTGGGAAGGTCTCTTTCCTCTCTCCATCAGGTCTGGGTTGGATGCTGTTTGGAGGGGCCAGACAGGAGAATCTAAGTGTGCATCTGACATGCCTTTGTGCCCCTTGGAGAAGTGGGGTGTGGGGACCTCTCGTTCTGTACAAGTGGTAATAAAGTATGAGTCCAATGGTTTATTGCTGTGCCCTGCCTGGCACAATCGGCTGGGGGACTAGCATGCCTTGCCAGCTGTTGGTTTAATCCCCAGACCTTGTACTGACAAGGACGGGATGGCTGGGCCCGGTGTCTGTGCCTGTGTGTGGTCCCACACAGCCCGATGGAAGTAACAATTCCTCCAGGTTGGTGGGGTGCCCCCACGTTCCTTCTCCCCATGGGATGGGACAGGACAGGTCTCCTTGCATCTCCCTCTAATCTCTGCAAAGTTTATTTCCATGGAAACTGAAGGAAATCCTGCCTTTGAATGAAGGAGAAAAAAGGCTTACACGGACAGAGGCTCGACTCCCCAGGATCCCAACTAAATGTGTTGTGGGCAGTGGGAACAGGGGGGCCTTTAATCCAGAGCCCACTTCTTGCAACACCACGGTGAGAAGGCTGGCAAAGACCTGTCTGCTACTGCTCAGACAGATGTTATTGGAACCTGAACCATGACAGGGGAGCAGGAGGACAGGGCAGGGACACAGCACTGCTTCTACTGATTTTGATAAGGTCCCTCCCAGCAAATAAATGTTTTTCGGCAAACAATCCATCTCCTTTCTTTAGGGGTTAATGGAGGGGATGAGGGTCACTGCTTCCTTAGTCATCTGAAAAGACTCCACTAATTTAACTGAGCATTTGACTTGGTCTCACGTGCTCAGGTCTGCTTGATGTTGAAGCAATCTAAGGCTGGGACTGCATTTACTTTTTGTGCAAAAGGCTGGGTACAGCGGGAAGACCTGAGTAGGTAATTACCAAGATGTCTCAGGAGGAATTTGGAAGGAATCAGTGGGCTGCTTCTGCACAGAAAGTATGTGACATTCCATTGCAAACGGCACGTTAAATCTGAATTTCTTGTACCAGTGCAGATGTTGATCTAGACCCTAATTTGCTAGGCAAAGCCTGGAGAATTTTATTTCTTGCTCACTGTCTACCATGTGCTTTCATCACACTGTATTAAATTATGGGTCTCATATAGGTGGAGGAGAATACCCTCTGTTCATTCAAGAGCTCCAAAAAGTTATTATCAGCTTTCAAAGAGGGCAAAATATAGAAAAATGCCTCGCAGAAGACAGTTCTGTCCCCATTGAGTGGCCCTCAGTGTGTCTGTCCAGCTTGGCACACCAGTCACAGCAGCCTGTCCATGTGTTTGCCCATGACCCCAGAGACTGCCCTGCTCACTGTCTCTATTGTCCTGGGTCCTCCATCCCTGGAACTTTTATCCTGAAAAACTCATCAGCCCTGGCATTTGCATCCCTCTAGCTAAAGGTGATGTCATTTGAATGAAAAAAGAAAAAGCAAGCTTCCCTCTACAGGGACGATTCATACATAATTTGGCATGTTCTGCCTAGAAAGAGAAGGACATGGAAAATGCAGTATCTTTCGTCATCAAGGTGGAGAAAATTCCCCTCGGGATTTCTAATGTGTTGCATGCTGGATCTTCTTCTGACTTCATTTTTTAAAGTCTATTAGCAAATCCTGGTTTGCTCTCTCCCTATTTGATACATTCCAAGGAAATTGTGAAAAGTGATTTGTAAACAATGGAGTCTTCTGCTGGGATGGGTGGGTGGAGAGGTCCTTGGCCATCACACGCTGTTTCAGGTTCTGCTCCAGCTAACCACTGCTGAAAGGTGCCCCTGAGGGTGGAAAGGAGGGCAGCTCCAGCCGTCTTTGCATTTACAGGAGGCAAAACCAGTGGCTTCATGGACATTCTTCAGATTTTCCCTAAACACATATAATTTTTCCCATGCTGGAAGAACATCCATATGGCATTGACGGACTGAGGCCTGAAGCAGCCACAGGAGAACGGTCAGAAGTGGGCGAGGACACTGCAATGTAAAGCTTGTTATTTCTTAGCATCACAGATCAGTGGTGAATGTACCCAATCCTGCCTCCCTTGCAGAGCTGAGGGAGAAGTCTGAACCCACCAAACCTGGCATTAATGCAAATCATGTCCAAGCCATGGTGGCTCCAGACCCTGACAAGGATATATAACCCTTTGCTGTCACGCACGGCCAGCCCTTCCCTGCCCCCATCCCTGATGCAGCTCGTTGGATCAATCTGTACTTTATACCTGGGGCCGATCCCCAGAAACTCCTTCACTCGACACATTTCAAGCCTCAGCACTTGCAAGTGTCTCTGTGCAGCCTTTTGATGTTGTCCCTTCAAACACCAAAACGACTGTGGCCAGAGGGCTGAGACTGACCCGGATCCATCCAGAGGAGAAACTGCTGAGCAAGCCCCAGGTGGAAATGGCTGGAAACCTTCTGAGCTTCCCCTTCCTCTGCAATTCCAGCCTCCCTGTGCCAGAAGCACTCACAGCCCGGGTCTTTCCCACCACTGTTAGTCTTTCCTTTCTTCTTTCTCTCTTGGAAGCAGCAGACTTTCCCACTGCCTTGCCCTGTTTGAGGCCTGTCTGGATCAAAATAAGTCCCCCAAGATACCACTGGGCTTGCAGAGCTATTGAGAAGCAAAGCCCAGTTTCCTGATGGATGCAAAATACCTTTGTTCTGTACACACCAGTTCGCAGTAGGAAAAAAACCCCAAACAGACTTTTATATGTAGATGAAGAGTTTTGCACAATGTCTCTGAATACGGATATGGAAACTCAGTGGATGTCCCTGTTTTCAGAAAGCAGCTTGGGTCCTTCTGGGATGGATGGACTGCAGACACTCGAATTGCACGTTCAAAGAGCCACCCTGCAGCCTGGTCCATGCCAAGGATGCTCCTGCTGCTGCCTCGTCTTTTGGATACTGCTTAAAGGTAAAGAGGTTCATCCCAAGGAGCCAAATTACTTTAACTCAGCATTCAGTAGTCCATAATGGGGAAAAACCACTTTTTTTTTAAAGTATGTAGATAAATATATATAAAAAACACATATAATTTTTTTAAAGTAATTCAAATTTAATTAGGAAATACAACTAAAGTGATTGGCTCAAAAACTGTGTTCACTGCAAGGTACCTCTGCAGGGCAGATGGTGCCTTTCTTAATCATGTTTGTCCTTCTATTATCTGCATTGATAAAGCTGATTGTATTTTATCTCAATCCCTTTTGTTTAAAATGCACCTAGGACTGGATAGAAGTTGCTAAAAAGGCAATTTTCTGGGGGCTTGGGAGAAAATAATCTCCCTTTTCACAAAGGAACAGTCATGAGGGACCAACAGGACTCCAGTCCCTCCTGGCTGCATTTGAAAATCCTGTTGTGCCAAGGTGGATCTTCGGGCACCACTAATGCCCCAGCCCTGTTAACGAGTACACAGTGTTCAGTGTCCCATAGCTGTGCCTAGAGTGACACCTCTCTGCTTTGAATGTCCTAAATATCGTTAATGGTTAGTTGGGTCCTGACTTCTGCAGACCCAGGGGCTGGGAGGGTGTCCTGGTTTGAGATAAAACACAACCAATTTTCTTTTCAGTTATTTTACTTTTCAGTTAAGCCTCTTCTAACTCTCTGAAATTAACAGTATATTTTCCAGACAGTATCCACTTCTAGCAGATGAGGTCTGGTGTTCATAGTGAATACTTAGGAATGGCGCGCAGAGAAGCTTCTGCTTGTGCTTTTTGCTGTAACAACCACGGTCAGATAACTTTGGTATTTGCCCAGAAGACAGTAGAGGGGGGACACCTGTGGGGAGGAGTGGACAGGACAGGTCACCCCAACTGACCAGCGGGGTATTCCATCCCATCTGCATCATGCTCAGTAAAAAAGCTGAGGGATCAAAAGGTCAGTGTCTTTCTTCAGTGGCCGATATCCGAGGAGGACTCTGTTCGACTGCCTTTGGTCCCGATCTGTGTGTTCCTGAGTCCAGATCTGGAATCCAGTTCCCATCCATTGCTGAGTCCAGTCTGTGACTTTCACAATGCTGCCGGTGATGTGACTGTCACCCTGGGAGCTCAATATCTTGTATATGTTTCATTATTTATTGATATTATTATCTTTTTTATCATTTTATAATTCATATTTCATTAAAGTAGTCTAATTTCATTGCAACTCATAAGTCTCTCTCTCTCTATTTTCTATCCTCTCCTCTGAAGGGGAGAGAGGACAAAGAGAGCATCTGTTGTTCGTTCAGTGGCCAGTCCAGCCCAAACCACGACAGAGTGGGTGACACCGTGGCAGCAGCAATAGTTAATGGGGATGTCTCCTGTGACCCAAGGGACCATCCGCACTTGGCTTCATCAGCACCATTTGCACAGAGACAAAGCTGACTGGGGCCGTGTAGGACACACTTCCTTGACCTGTGTTTCCTTGAGCACCTGCCTCTGGAATTATTACCATGATTAAAGAGGTTTTCCAAGCAGTCCAGCCACGACCCTGTGCCCAGAGCTGTGAGTTGTAGGAAGCCTGGTGATCCAGGCTGCAGTAGCACTCGTATATCAAGTCAGGGGAGGTCCAAAAAGCACCTGTAACCAGCCAAGAGACATTGCCAGTGTTGGCCCGAGGAGGGGATGTGCTGGGGCTCTGGAGAGGGGGTGGAGAAGACTGGGCCATGGAGGTGGATAGTCCTGCTGGAAAGGAGAACACTGTCAAAAAAGTTGACCTTGCAAGAAAAGTCATAAATTTTTTTAAAAAATGAAATTATTGTGGAGGCTTATTTTTCTCCACTCTTCACCATTCTGGGTGCACATAAAGCTGAGCTTCAAGCTGTCCCTGCTGCTGTGAGAGACAGAAATGTCTGGTTTTTGCCCCCGGGGACTGCTGCCATTCTCAGGCAGCTCTTCCTCCCAGCAGCTGCAAGCTGTACGGATCGTCCTAAAAACCACAGGGCTCATGATAAAAGCTTTGCTTCAGATTGTATCATGTACCAGCAAGAGCTCTGGTTCCAGGCCACTGTCACGGTGACAGTCACGAGGGGTTATCGGCAGAAAGTGCCAGCGTTCACTTCCTTGGAGAGGGACATTATAGTAATGAGAAAATAAGAGATTTCAGCTGCCTTGCCCAGCTGAGCTCTCAGCCTGTATTACCTCAGGCACAGAGAAGAATGTCTTTAATATCATCAGTAGAATATGAGTCATCGGGGCTTTTTTTTATCCTTTTTTTTTTTTTTTAAGAAAAAAAATAATCAGAAATTCTGCTTTGTATTTTATCGTGAGGAGAGAAATGGGTTGAAAGGTAATTGGATCCTGTTGCTTCCTAAACAGCTAAATATTTACATATAGGCTGGGCTATTAATCACGGCCCCATATGGCAGGAAAGCTTGCCATAGCACTCTGGGGAAAACTGCTGTGCGCAAGTGTGTTTGTCTCACGAATGTCTCCCTGACAGCTTCACTTTCATCACAATCAGCTGTGACACCATAATTACAGATTTGGGGAGGTTTTCAGCCTCCAAGTGATTGATTGTTTGATACACACAATTTAGAAGATAGATGTTCTTATTTAAATCAACTACTTAGCGAGGGAACTGGCTACATGGAAAACAAAGTGGAAAGAGCCCGTGACTGTGCCAGTGTCCAGGACAAACCCCACACTTGCATTTCCAGCCCTCTCTCCGCCCAGGGTTTGTGGGCAGGGGTGATGGCAGACGTGGAAGGGTGGTTGCTGCCCATTCAGCCTCTCACCTCCTGCCTCCTCCTTGCTGCTCCCACCCCACTCCCTCACCTGAGTACCCAACCCTGCTGCTCCTGGGCATTTCCAGATTTTGGGTCCCTGGAAACACCCATCTTATGTGGCCAAAGGAAATGATCCCATCTGCTGTGGTTATTACTGGCCACTGATTCACTGCTTTCAACCTGTGGTGGCACTGAACTCCGTGAACTCCAGCGCGGGTTGCCCTTGCCCTGGTGGTAGTAAATCCCAGGGAGGGACAGGGTGGATGCAGTTTCGTTCCATGTTTACCAGCTGTCAATTTTATGGAGCATTAGCACTCAGGGTCCAGTTCTTTTGTTCCAGGGCTGAGCATTTTTTATGGCCTTTTTTGTAGGTCCCAGTAACTCATCCTGGCGCCTTCTGCCTTTTCCCATGCTGATCTGTATTTACAGCATCTCTCTTTTGCTAAGGGCATGGGAATCTATGGGATGGCAGGAGAGGCTGGGAAGGTGAGGAGGATTGTTTTTTATGTGAGAGAGCAGCCGGTGTGATGGAGCTGTGCCGTGGATGGACGATGTTGCGGCTGAGAGGTAATGGTCCGGGATGGACGGGCAGACCACATGGATGCCTGTGCACACACACAATCTATCCATGTGGATTTTGCATGTTTGTCTGTGCCAGCCTGCTGGTGTTTGCCTGGATGGAGATGTTGAGATTGGCATGTTCAGTAATTACGATTTGCTAATGGCATTAAGAAGACTCGGGTCAGCTGCTTGCAAGGCCTGCAAGTTGGCACAAGCTGGCCATCCCTCCTGAAAGGAGCTGCTTTAACAAAACCCAAAGATGATCCTTTTTCTTTTTTCTTTTTTTTTTTCTTTTTTCTTTTTTTTTTTTTTTAATCTGTTATGTGCCCTTCTGGCTCTGCAGCTTCTCTCTAATGAAGCAGACAGAAATCTTTGACCTGGAATAATGTCACATTTCTGACCAAGTGCCACATGACACTCCTTGTTCTTCTCCAGAGGGCTCTCATCACTGGGACAAACCATTAACCTCATTCTTGTGCTCTCTCTCTCTCTCTCTTTAGGATCTTTTCTGGAGTCTCACTCTTCCAGATCCATGAATTTTGTGCTCCTCCCATCACAGTGGTCCCTGGGAGGGAGGAAGGATGGAGAACAGCCCCTCCAGAAAGTAACGGAGCAAGCAGGGCAACTCTGTGAGAATTATAATTGAGCCCTGACAAGGGCTGGAACCTTGTGTGCGAACACAATGCTCTGCTCAGCCCGTCCAACAGCCTGATCCTCATTTGAGCTCCGAGGAGGGGCTTGGGGCTCTCTGAGGTCCTGTCTCCCAAAGTTCTTTAGCCATTTTCTGTCAGATCCTTGCAGGGATCCCAGGGATTCCTGGTCTGATATGATCCCTCACACCAAGTGGCTCCTCACAGTTTGTCCCCTGAGCACAAAGCAGATGTGTTTATTCTTCCTCCAAACCATTTGTGCAGCCCTGGCAATACCTGTATGACCATGGAAGGAGCCAAGGTGACCAGTTAGCTGAGATCCCAGCTTGGCAGTGCCTGTGTGGCTCAGCGACAGGACCGCATGGGGCTTTGCTCCTACGATTCGCATCTACATTGGAGGGATAAATTGTGACTGAATGTTAATTGTTGCTGATTGTTATATCCACAAACCACATTGAATATGCTGATTGTTATATCCACATAGTTTTGATTTCTTGGGCATCAAGGAAGACAACATAGCAAAGGTCATGCCTCTGTTTTCAATCCTGGGACATTTCCAGGCACCGCTCACCCCCAGAGGTCTGAGGCTGTGTCTGGCTCTTCCTTTCTGCTCTGTCTCCTTCTGTGTGGTCTCTCTTACATCTGCCCCCCCTCACACTTGGTGATGGGCTACCCCAGAAATCTCTCCTTCTTCACCCACTCAAAGTCCTGACACATTTTGAAGCTGCTTCTGTTACGGGGGCTGTAAGTACTCCCACGCTTGCCTGGGAGCACCTTCTTCTGCCCATGAACCCAGTGGAAAATAAATGAATGGCAGAGCTCCAACAATCTGTCTCTCACTAAATTTTAACCCAGTCCATGATGCTTCAATTAGTATCATTGTGGACAGGGAAATGCTGACATGAGGTAAAGGCTCTCTACTTCAGCATGTTCTTTTCAGGATTAATTAAAGACAAACAATTTTAGCATCTTCCATCAACAAATCCCTTCCTTAACTGTAAAACGTTGTTGATGAAATGCAAAGACTTGTGAAATTTACTTTGCAGGACATTTAATATGAAATAAAATTAGTAATTAGTATTTATATTCTAAATGGGCCTTTCAGGGAACCTTTCCCAAAATGCAAGGAAAAGGTAAAGAGGGAGGCTTTTAAACTTTGTGCATAATGCTTGCCTGAGAGTTGAATAGTAAATTTTAATTAAGGTAGATGGGCAGAAATAATTGGCAGAAGCTAATGAAACTTTAGTTTTTACAGAAATCCTTTTTTCTACACGGGGATGGACAGGTGCAGCCGGGGGGTTGGCTGTTGATACAAGCCCTCTTCTCCCTGAAACTGCTGATCTGCCTTAGTTGAGGGTATAGAAGATGTGCTTCATCCTGCGCTTCACATGAGTAATTGTGAACTTATCCAGGGAAAGGATTCCCTCTGACTCAGGCAGGGCCTGGATCAGGCCAAGGAGGTGTTTGCTGTGCTGCTGGGCATTCAAAGAGTGTTAAAGAATCTGAAATTAAAGTGTGTCAGGCACCAGAGACAGCAGGGAAGGCTTATTTATATACCTACATTGGCTTCTTTATATGTTTGATTGCACCCCAACTCCTGTGCAGGAAGAGTTCAGTACAGTTGTACAGTGACTTTGTTTGAGCAAACAATTCTGAGCACATTCCCCAGTAACAGCACAAACCCCGAAGTTACTGCTCCAATTTTGCTGCCCTAAATGCTGTCTCACAGCCTAAATGCTGCCTTGTGGTCAGAAAAGGAGGCTGTGCAGAGCCTGAGAGATGTTCTCGTTGAGGTAGCGAAGTCTTGGTCCCTCAACCAGGCCAGAATAGCTCAGACAGCAGCAGGGATGCTCTCAGATCACTTAGACCTATCAAGATGAGAACTATCATTGTGATCCTGAGGGTTTCTGGAGTGTCCCTAGTGCCAGGTGTTATACACATGTGGAAGTCTGTAATTTAAACAGATGAATGATTTTGGAGGAATGAGGAGCTAACATGTCCCACCCATAGCCAGACAGCGCATCAGAGGAGGAACTGATGGAGGAATCACAGCCTGATGGTCTGTCTTTCCTGCAGGGAGAAGCGTGCAATGAGGCAGTGGTACATGTGCTGGGGGTTGCTAACAAGGTGGGAGAAAGCCCATAGCACTGCTCACATAGGTGATGGTGGTGAGGGGTCTGGAGCAGGAGCCTGGTGAGGAGCGGCTGAGGGAGCTGGGGGGGTTCATCCTGGAGAGAAGGGGGCTGAGGGGAGACCTTCTCGCTCTCTGCAGCTCCCTGAAAGGAGCGGGGGGTGGGGTGGTGGGGGTGGTGTCTCCTCCCAAGGAACAGGCGATGGGACAAAAGGAAATGGCCTCAAGTTGCACCAGGGGAGGTTTAGGTTGGAAATTAGTAAAAATTTCTTCCCAGAAAGGGTTGTCAAACATTGGAACAGGCTGCCCAGGGAAGTGCTGCGAGTCCCCATCCCTGGAGGGATTTAAAAGCCGGGCAGACGTGGTGCTGAGGGACTTGGGTTAGCGGTGGGTTTGGCAGTGTTAGGTTTGTGATTGGACTCAATGGTCTGAAATGTCCCTTCCAACCTGGGCAATTCTATGACTCCGTGCTTTGGTTCCCCACCCTGCACTGATAGCTCTGCATCAGGGCTCAGTTTCGCCCCTGCACGTGTCACACCAAAGCCTCTTCTGCTTTTAGCAATGAGGTTACCTCCTTATGGAGCCTGCTCATACCAGGCAGGAGCTTTTCCGTTTCCACAGCAGAGCATTGCACATTATGGCAACATTTTTGAAGAACATGGGCACAACTTTCACATTGCTCCAGTACCATATGCTTCCTCCAGTCCTTCATTTCTATATTCCTAATTCCAGCGGCTTCAGTGGAGCTACTTTGGATTTACACCATCTTAGAGGAGAAGAAAATAATGAAAGTGAAGTCCAAACTCAATTAACAAGTGCTTCATAGCTCTTACAGAATTGCCTTTGTAATTAGCTGTGGAAGCAGCCCCTGGTTGGGAACAGACATTGAAACTGGGTTTCTAAAGTTATCTGGAGGTCTCAAAATGTAGTCAAGGATTAGCAGGATTTTCAAAGTGTTTCACCCTCTGTAAATACCAAAGACACTCAGAAATAGCTTCTCAGTGTCGTAAGACTGTCATTTTGCAATTACAGGGACTGATTTAAAAATGTGAATACATATTACCTGTAAAAAAACCCAACCATGTGCAGGCATGTGGATGGGTGTGTTAAGCAATATTTTTACCTTTATGCGTTAATCTAATGTAAGAAGAAATACTAACCATTTCTACTAAGGGACAGAATTTCAAAGACAAATAGACCTTCCCAGTTTGAAATTTGCAATAGGCTTTCATCTCAATTTATCTTCTGGCTGGCAGAATTTAGCTTGTTCTTCTGTAAAAAAATCCAGATGAGACAACAACAAAAATAAGTGTGGGGTTTTTTTTCTAGAAACCTCAAGGCAAACATGATTTAGTGTTGGTGATATTTGCTCTTGACAGAGCTAATGCTTTGGTAGCCTTTCCCTCGACCTCTTTAGAGAGTAGCCAAAAAATACTTAAAAATGCGATTTATGATGTGTTTTGTGCTACTTTCCTGGGTGTACCTCAGAGATGGATTTGGAGAGAAAAATGCCTCATCTGAAGCCTCTCCGCTACCTGTCCCCACTCTGCATCCCGAGGAGATGCAGGTTCAATACAGGCAGTATCGAAGGGGATCCGATTATTTCCCAAGTGGGATATCTTTGCAGCAAACAGTAAACCACTTCCAGCATCCGTGTCAAAGTAAAGACCAAGTTAAGTGCCGTGGGTGACTAATTGTTACCACTGGAAAGTGCCATGAACGAGAGGGTTCCTGGCCAGAGCCAGGATTTGAGGTTGTATTTAGGGTCTAACAAAGGAATCTTCAGGCTGCCTTTCAGTTTTGCCTCCTGGCTCCTCTGTGTCCTTGGACTCTCTCTGCCTTAGGTTCCTATCTCTAAAATAGCGATGGTATTAATCCCTGACCATAGCGGTGTGCTAGGAGAACAAATCTATTGATGATTACAAAGTGTTTGAGTAACTATGGCAACGGTGTGCCAGCGTTACCTCGGGTGGTGATTCTGTGTCTTTGCATTTTGCAGGAGGAGAAGCCAGACAAAGTGCTTGAACGTGCCCTGAAACCACTCTGTGCACTCAGTGCTGACTCATCAGAAGCTGCCAGCCCCTGCTTCCCCTGAATTGTTTCAGGAAGGTTGCTTATGCTGGGATTGAAGCAATGGAGGGAATTTGTAAAAAGCGCCTTGCGTTATTG
Organism: Rhinoptilus africanus; assembly: GCA_013400135.1. Classification (NCBI taxonomy): domain Eukaryota; kingdom Metazoa; phylum Chordata; class Aves; order Charadriiformes; family Glareolidae; genus Rhinoptilus; species Rhinoptilus africanus. The sequence goes on from VXBO01005121.1 coordinate 129,625, forward strand.
CTTGCTGGACAGAATATTCCCAGCATCACAGCTTTAACTTGGAAAAAGTCCGTTAGGTTTTATGGCAATAAAAAAGAAAGCCGAATATGAAATTTATTGCCATGAGATAATGAACTGTAGGGATGAACGTTCAGTGTATCACTTCTCCCCGCAACACGCAGCAGCTCTGCTCTCGCTCGGTGATCGTCCTACCCACATCCTTGCAGTTTGTTTATATGATGAAGAAGCCCTGAGCCTCCCTGGTAATACACCAGCATTTTCATTTAATCAAAACAATTTAATCCACTGCAAAAAGAAGCCAAGACAGGCAGGGGAGAAACTTATCCATGAAGAAAACAGCAATGTCATGAAGAGGAAAAGCTTGGACAAACTCAGGGGAAATGTGGGTGATCGTTTTTATTATATTGCCAGATGAAAGGCATTACAGAGACAGGCTGGCACAGGCTGTGCCGATCAGCCCTACTCTCCATGTGCAGCACTGGAAGGTGCCCGCAGCTCCCAACGCAGCCATGGGAGACGTGCAGGGGATGGAGGTGCATAGTGCAGGGAATGGGAAGGGGGTGGAGGGGCCCCTGGGACAGCCGGGATCTTGGCCGGGATGAGCTGAGCACCTGCAATGTCGTACCATGATTTTGGTGTTGGGCTGGCTTCCAGACTCCCTGCAAGGCCACGGAGACACCCAGCCTGGCTGGAGCTGCTGGAAGCGATGAGTGGAGATGTCTGTCCCTTTGTCCAGGAGTCAACCTCATCCTCAGTGTGAAAGAGCTGGAAACCCCAGCAGCCAGGGTGGTCTTGTTCCCTTCTTTTCCTGGTGGGAGCAATGAGGAAGCCTCATCATGCCTCAGCTTTTGTGTTTGAATTACAGACCTGTTGAGGTCTAAGTTGTTCCTGTGTGGGAGAGATATCTCACACATTTACCACCGTGCACAGTGTCCCTGTCCCACATCGAACCACATCCTTGCAAAAACCACTGGGGAACACAGGATCAACCTGTCTGTACCTCTGCTCCTGCTCCCAAGAGCAACAGAAGGTATTTCCAACAGGTCTAACTCTTACTTTAAACAGGAAGCTTGATTTTCTATTTGCATTTCCCCCAGTTGTCTTTGGGCAGAGATGTATTGTATTCGTATCTGTATTTGTATTTGTATTTTTGTATTGCATTGTGTTGGGTTTTTTGACACACTATTTTTTGTGTTCAGTACCTTGGAGTACTACAAGCAGAGCAGTTAAAAAACATTCGTGTGAAGCTTCTCCTTACCTTTCCTTCACCAGATCCCAGTGCTCCCCAGTAAGTCTCGTTCCCAGTGGATTCCCTCTGGCATGGCAATGGCTCTGCACTCCAAGCGTGCTTCCCCTCCAGCCAAGGACACTTGTCCAGTAGCATCATTTAGGGAAGCTCCGCTGGCACCTGGCCAGGGATGCAGTAAAGCTGGCGAGCAAGTGACCTCGGCAGCTGACTTGCCTTCCTCACGGAGGGCAGGGCTTGCATCAGAGCATTTTCTCTCTCCACAGATGTAGGGAGCTGAGCTGAGCTTTTCCAAAGTGATTTAGGAGCCTGTATTAAACCTTCAAAACCCAATGAGCTCTTATAATTGATGTGACTTGTATACCTTTCCCTGTGTAATCACACTCTGAAAAGCTATTGTAAAAGTCCCCCAAATGTTTTAGAAATACAGTTCTCCTTAACTTTGAATGAAATTAATGTTTTCACTCAACAGAGTGCCAGATTCTAGGTGCTATTTTCACTCAAACTAACACCAAGCCAAAAGTTGCCCTGGACACAACTCCAGATTAGTCTCAGGGAAAGCCCCAAACTATTGTGTTTAACTTGAAATGAAATGCAGGTGAGAGTAATTGATGTAATGCTGCTGTAAACCGTGCCTCTAAAGGCCACGCCCACCTTTTTCCAGCAAAAAAATATTATTATATTCAATTGCTTTTGTCTAGCCAAGTTGTTTCGGATGAAGTGTGAAGTTCCTGTGTCATCCAGAGCCACGAAGGGCTAGAGATGTTGCCAGAGAAATCTGCCACAGAAGCCACATTGGTTTCTGCACTGGAGTTTGAAGCTGCCCCAAAAGCTATTGCAATAAAAAGTCACCGCAGGGCAGGTGAGTTGTCTGTGGGAACTTTTGGTTCCCTGATCTCAGAGCAAAAGATCCTCCAGCTTTCGCAACCAGGGTCCCCTTCACTCCTCAGTTGTGACGGGGTAACTACTGTTCTGCAAAACACCCCGGCTTCTGTGGCAAAAGGCTCTCTGCTCCTCTCACTAAAGGCTCGTTAAAGGTTCCTCTCTTGATAGACTCACCTGAAACCACATTTTTCTTCCTGAAATCAGTAGAGTGGACAAGGCAAGACCCCAAATCAATATCCTTAGAGAGGGTGTGCTGCCCATATGTGTGTTCAGAGACAGGCATGGATATACCTTCCCAGTGCCTCTATTTGACCCCCGTTATTTTACCAATAATTGTTGAACATGTGATGCAAGAACAGTCCGATGAGCCAAGCCTCTGCTCCCGGGTAAATGATCTGACCCCTCCGCCGCGGTGCCTCGCATGCCTTCACTTGCTTGTGCCCGACTCATGTTGTGCCAGACCACACTTCCATGGGTACAGAAGGTGACCACAACACTTCGGACTGTCAAGAGCTTCCCCATGGGGGAAAGAAGTAGGAGGAACCTGCTAAAATGGGATCTTTCTGAAGAAATGGTGACTCTACAGCAGGGTACAGGTTGTTCATTTGCCCCAGTACAGGGGGGACAGGATGAGGGTAGAACTGCCTCCCGCCGGCGGGGGGCTGGAGGCCAATGAATAAAATCATTCAGCTCATCTACTTCAGCAGACGCTGGCTGCAAACCGGGAGCTCAGGTCTTGCTCGAGGAGGCAGGCTTGCCTGCACCACTGTGTTGAGATGCAGCATCGACCCGACGCACTGAGGTCTTCGTTGTGTGCATCACCGGGCTTCAGCCGAGCAGGGACTACCTCTCCAAGGGAACGAGCTCCTGCAGCACCAGTCGTACCATCCCTCTCTTTATGTAATTGTTTTCAAAGTTTGGCACTATCTCAGGAAAAGTCCAGAGATAAGTCTGGTGACAAAACAGCCCTCCAGAAACCAACGCATTTTGTCTGTTTCCAAGGGAGCGGGTTTGCTCTTTGATCTGGTGGCTCCAAGGGGAAGGGAAGGACCTCTCACATCTTGTTAAACGCTTTATTCACACACATGTAATTAAGATATCCTGTATCTACAACTCGGCATGCCTTTAATTAGGGACATTTCAGCACTAGAAGCGCTGTCAGAAACAGATAATGGTGCTGCCTTTGCGCACTGCCAGGAGACAAAACCGACCACAAGAAAAGAAAATTTCCCTATAAATTAACTGTGCGCTGTGCCTTGCCATTTGCTGCTCGGTCCCCCACAAGGCTGATGGAAAGGAGATGAAATGCGATCCCCGCCGTCCAGAAGTACTCGCCAAGTTCACAGAAGGCGAGAGCAGCCGTGGCGGCGTGGGGAGGCACAGAGAGGCACAGACAGACAGCCCTTCTGGCACAGCTGATGGCAGAACAAGCAAGAGATCCTGGCTGAGGACCTTCAGGGACCTACCTACCCTCTGAGAAGGCTTAGCATAAGGTAGAAACAGGAAAGGCTTTACCCCACACCACCATACATTGCCAAACCTGTGTCCAAACCTGTGTCTTTCTGTTATCCAAGCACTGCAGGAGGAGAGCAAATCCTTCATCCTTCTACCCTGTGCTGCTTCATTCCCTCTGGACCTCATGTTTGGAGCCACCCATGAGCCTGGTTTCGAAACATGCCCACGGGAGGAGGATGAGACTTATGACACTTCCCCAGCTCCTACTTCTCAAGTGATCTCAGCCTGTTAATCCCTTATGTAGTTCAGGATGGTTTCCTGGTTTTGCCCCCATCACCAACTGCTGATGGGAGACCTGGGACTGAATAGAGTTGTACAAGCCTATAGCAAGCCTAGGAGTTAAGATGACAATGCTCAATGATGACTTCAGGGTGGATGACACAAGGGGAAAGTAGAACTTTCTCAGGCCCCAGGGCTGTGCAGTCAAAAAATGTACAGATCCATCCAATGTGAACCCTAAGGTCATGCCTCTTCGAGGCTTTCCAGAAACAAACTTCACCGAAATTTTAGGATCCAAATTTACTTGTAGCCAGACAGTAGTGAGTGCTGATGAGGTTCATCTCACTAGTCTGTGAGCTGATCTGAGTGATCTGTCAGAAAGAGCATCAAGGCAGAGAGAATAAATCTAAGACACAGACAAATCCTGGAGCGCAGAGAGGAGAAGCAGTTTTAAAGCCATCTCCCAGGGTGAGGCTGGGTCTACTGGGGGCAGCATGGTCCTTGTGTTTAGAAGTTGCGTTTAGAACAAGGAATAGTAGGACAGAGTTGGTGATACCTCTTTGTTTGGGCCCAGTGACATCTCTAAAGGATCCTCTGTTCCTCTACAAGGAAAGAAACGTCAGAAAGGAAAGTCAGAAAGGTTTCAGAACAGAGTCACAGGAAGGACTGAGATCTGGAAAACCCTGCTCAAGGAGAGATGGGAAGACATAGTTTCTTAATGACAGACAGTCTAACAATGAGTCTAACAGGAAGAGATTTCCAGTAGCTGAGGGCATGAACATTACTCGAGAAGGCAAACACCAACTGAGAATAGTGGCAAGCTAAAGCCAAGGAAACTCAGACTAGAAACTAGGTGACCATGTTTGTGACACCATGCCTAAGGACATGGGGCTTTCCTCAAAATATGCTCATTTCTCAACCATTTTTCAGCGTCTTCCTGATAACTCTTCCATCCCTCCAACACAAGCTGTAACTAATGAAGAAATATCTGGATTAAGTTTCCTAGTCTGTGTTATCAGAGTTAAGTCAGGATAGAAATATGGTCCAATGCTCCTTTCTTAACCACCACATCTAAGATAATTCTTGCCCCTCCATCTTATTTCAGAACTGTTGCTTTGGTGTGGCAGGGCTGTGACCCCAGAGGATTACCGAGGTGATTCATGAAATAAGGCCTCTGATGTTGTCCGTGGGCTACATACATTTTACGTGCAGCTTTGTGAATTTCTCAGACTCATGGGCTGATTTGGGGGAAAGATACAAAACCAAGCAATAAAGGAAGCTGCCACTTGAGAACTCTTTTTTTTTTTTTTTTTCTGTTATCTTATCTGTGAGTGAGAATTGTTTTCTGCCAAAACAGCCACCCTCCCCCTCAGCAGCTGGGAAAATGGTGTTTTGCCTTCAGTGGTATGAGATATTTAGCTGTTTGTAAAAGCAATGAAGAAGACTGTTTTCTCTCGTGGACAATATCTCCCTACCAGCTCATTTCTCCATTTTCTGTGTGTGCAGAGGAGCTGTGCCGCTTGGCCAGCTGCTGGATGCTGTGCCTGGAGGAACCCTGAGGGCACTGGCAGAGCCCCAGCCCTGGACCTCAGGTCAGACAGACAGGAGGAGAGGGCAAGAGGCATAGCCAGGAGGCACTTGGCAACACCAGCAGACACTGGGAGACCACTGGGAGGAGCAGGGAAACAGACACACAGAGAACAAAACCAGTGACCTGGGCTATGCAGATTTTAATGCAAATCGGGAAGGCATTACAGAGTTTTGAACTGAGAACAAGGCTGGGAAAGGGTCCCTTCTCTACTCTTGAAAGGGCTGAGAAGCCGGGATGTTGTGCCAGTCGCAGGTAGTTTTTTCTTCACATTAAGCAGAGCTTCCCTCATTCAAGTTTTTATTCTAATTTATGTTCAGGAAACGCATAGTTCAAAGCTCAGGGACCATGGGTTTGTGTTTTGTTAAGAAAAATGTGTGAACAGATCCATCTCAAGTCTGTTGTCTCATTGGAGGGCTGCTCCGCTGTCTCAAGAATGGGACTCATCTCACCTGCCTTCAGATGAGCTCTGTTGATATCTTCATCTGTTGTGGTCATCCGGAATCCCTCTTAGTCAGCATGGAAACAGCACTTCAGCTTTACCGCCTAATGAACTCCTTCAGAAGCCTGCCAAAGGGTGAGATGAACTGCCTTCCAAGAGCACTTCTTTCTCTTGAAGGACTACTGGAGGGGCTCAAAGACACAGATTTAGATGGGAAAGCCATGGCTGAAACTCCACCCGAAATGAAAGGAGGTGACACATTTACCGGACAAAGGATTTCCTCATGGGTTACTAATACCGCAAATATTTCATCAGTTTTGGTGACAAAGACACTAAACAGTTGTAGCCACTAATCGAGGGAAAAATACATCAATCTATGGGTAAGTTAAAAATAAAGAAATAAATAAAGTTTAATGAGTTTTAATTCTACAGAAAGTTGGAGAAGGATGGGATATTTTGATTTTGGACTCATTACAGGCAACTAAATGGTTTGACAAAAGATGCTAAATTTCCCAAAAGGCCATACTTCAATTAATTTAAAATCATAAACCAATTAACATATTTAATACTAACCACTCATACAATTAATTTTGTACTCAGAGATGATGTATGGTATTTAGGGAAAGGAAAAGCTGGATTTCTCGTAGATAAGGAGGAAGTTAATTCACTTAGGCACAAAACTCCCATGATGAACACCCTTTCAGGTGCAAAACTCAGCTCTATCTTATTAGCAGAGTCAAGATGGGGTGAAAAGTGGCCACAGATTTCTGGTTTTAAGGAAGGCAAGTGGGCAAACGCTTCTCCAGACCCACCAGACCATAGTACCCGGGTCTAAGCTGGGTCTCGACCATCATGGTCTCTTGGCAACAAGTTGGGTCATGCACGGGAGAGGCAACACTGCCTTCTAAACTGTCTGGTCCTGAAGACCCCATCAGGGCTGGGTGGAGAACAGGGTGTCAGGTTGATGACTCCGCCTAAGTGGGAAAGCAGCTGAAGTGGAAAAAAACTATTTGTAATGAAAATATTGCTTTCACTATGTCATTTTAATAAAAATATAAATTTGAGGCAAATGCTTGGAGTCAATACTTCCAAATAAAACATGTTTGTTCAGAGATGACATTCAGAACAACTCTTCCTTTGCTGAGAAAAAAAAATTATATTTGTATTTCTATTTGCTTGTTTTGCCAAAATCAAGCATATTCTCATGGAAGATTTTCTTGCCTGGTATCTTGTAGTTAACCTGTGGCTATAAAACCATTCTGACAATGAATTTGGCATCTGCTCCAATATATCTTTAATGTTACCTGATGATACGGGCTCCATTCTGCCCTCCCATAAACCTCCTGTCCCTTCCCTCCAGAATAGTCTCCCACAGAAGGTTTGAAAGGCTACAGATTTCTTGATGGAGATTTTAGATATTGTCGTCATCTGAATGATGTCTTCCTCTATCTACATACCTTGTGAAAGTGGGATCTGGGTACCGCTGACCTACAGATGGTACCCAAGCATGTCTCAGAGGGCTGGCTCCCTGTTACCAGCATGCCTTGATGAGCTGGATGGTCTTCAGTGAACATTCCCAGAGCTTCAACATATGGAAACCAATACTTCCCTCTCTGAATGTGTCCCATATGTGTCAGTGGAAATACAGCTCTGCCCTGGCTGCCTGAACTTATTTGGCTCCACATGCACCTCAAAATATTTTTGATGGCTGCCTACAGCACCTCGGCTCATAAGGAGATAACTTTGTTTTGTAGTTTTCCTCAAAACTTCTGGGCTGGCAAAGGGCGTCAGACTGCTTTAAATATGCCCTAGTTTCAGGTGTAACTTCAAGTGTTCATCCTGCAGTCTAAAACCACTCCAAATGGTGTGACTAAGCAAGGGAAAGAGGTTCGTTTCTATCTGGAGATCAAAGATGTACCAGCTCAATAGTGCCATGTAGCATTGCTGCAGGGGCTGGCTAGAGCGTATTTTTGCTGGAAAGCTTCTTACCTAGGATTCGTGCCCAAATATCTCAGAACATAAAGTTATCTGTGAACTGATAGACTCCCTCTGGGTGTGGAGCTGAAGGAGAAGGCACTCAGGTAGGAGGACTCATCTGGGTCTCACCTAGCGGGAGGTTTTGGGTGACTCCCCCAGGAACCCCCATGGATAATTTGCGTGCATCCTCCTCTTTCTTCCTTTGATGGACAATTGTGTATTTTCCTATTTTTCAGCCTAAGCGGGTAGAAATGGAAGGTGCCTGAAGCAACAGTTCATGTTTGCCAGGTCATTAGAAATCAATCAGAGAGGGGATGAGGCTTTGGGTGAAGTTTTCACTGGCATCAGAGAAGGAGGGCATGGCCTGCCCTATTCAAGCAGTTCAAAGAATTTTTCACTGGGGGAAGGAGGACTAAATATAAGGATTGGGAGGAAAAAAAGAAAAAGATCAAATAAGCTTTAAAAAACCTGGCTGTGTGTAATCTCAAATGCCTTCTGACAATAACAGGTTATTGCTCATCATTATTGCAAGACAGAATTAAAACTACTTTAGTACTTCAGCTGCACATTTCTGGACCATGGCATGCCAACATTTCTTCTATGTGTAGCAGAAAACTGAATTTCTGGGTTTATAATAATGGTTTGGAGGGCAATGACCAGATCCCTAAGTAGCAGTTTATCCGCAATTCCTGCTGTGAGCTATCATAAGCCTAACCCCATCTAAGAACAGCTTCCATTTGTGAGCACATCAGTTTGTGTTGGGCTCTGGATTTGGCACTGAAATTGCTGTAAGCTCGTATTTTAATGGTACTTCTTGCCTGTTTTTGAAGGCTACAGGACAGTGAGCACAAAAGGGATTGTGAGGAGAAAGTTTTTTAAACATTCCTGATCACAGAGGCTGTGACCTGTGGGTCCATGGGGCACAGGAGAGCTTCAGCTCACCAAGACAAAGCTCTTGCTATGCAAAAGCCTTGGACAGAGTCTGGGGCAGCACGGCCCGAAGCTCTGCGCGGTGGTCCTGTGTGAGGAGATGAACGTACAGCCAGAAGGAAGGTGACCATCTTCAATCCACCCAGCAACCCTTGCCCCTCATTGGGAAAGACAGGGTGTGGGGTCTGTGTCCCCACATTACCTGGACTTGGGTCTCTTTTCCCAGGTAACAAGTGATAGGACAAGAGGAAACGGCTTCAAGTTGCGCCAGGGGGGATTTAGGATGGATATTAGGAAAAAATTCTTCACTGCAAGGGTTATGAAACATTGGAACAGGGCCAGGGAAGCTGTTGAATCACCATTCCTGGAGGTATTTAAAAGATGGGCAGACGTGGTGCTGAGGGACATGGTTTAGTCACGGTTTGTACCATGTTAGGTTCATGGTTGGACTCAATGATCTTAAAGGTCGCTTCCAACCTAGACAATTCTGTGACTCTCTGACATGTGGAGACGGTTCAACTGGATGCAGATGGTTTTGCACAGCCAGGACATCTGTCTCTCTGTCCAGGCTCCTCTCTCAGCGTCCCAGCCCCTCAGCTTGCTCTAAACCAGTGTGGGAAGTGCCGTTAGACTCTTTTCTCCAGGTAAAAGGTCTGGGCTGTTGGTGGGACAACACCCAGATGTGCAGATTCACCTCATCCAGGGATAAGCATCAAAGATGTGCATCCTTTGTAAGGACTTGTTTGGCCTGTGCCCCTCCTCTGGCTGCAGCGAGGGCCCAGGGCAACCAGCTCCCAAATTTGGACGCCCAGAGTCAGCAAGGCTGAAGCCTGACTCTGCTGCTACAGTCGTTTGTTACTTGTGACTGTTACTGTTTGTTTCTTTGGGAATTGCCTCACTTATTCTAAATAATTTAACATTTTGTACACAAAACCTAATCAAGAACCCAAATTATCTCCTTTTTCAGCATGGGAAGATATGCAGAATCAGCCTGAAATCATTTCGAAAATAATAAAGGCAGATTCGGTGACAGACCAAAAAGCATAGTGAGTACAGCTGTGAGCTGGTCTAGGTTTATCTCAGCTACTGAAAAGCAGACAAAAGGTACTGCTATATCTCATATTTAATTTTTTAAACTAACAACTTGGTTGCATGCAGATTTGGGAAAATAATGAATGTTCTGCTTCAGCTGCTGAACCAAAAAATTCAGAAGAAAAATGGCATATGTCACACTGAGACAAAATTGGTGCTGTTTCTTTTTAAGCAGAATGAACATCCCCTTTAAAATCACTATTTTTAGTCAATGAAGATTCACCATCAAGATGAAACGGAATGTTTGCCTCCTTTTCAGAACTTAGTGCAGAACCTGTTCGATCTTTTTCCTTCCAGGTGGGGGGACGACAAATTTCAGAGCATTCCTTGTCACTTTAAAATGTATTTTGCCCCTGCGAATTTCAGGTTTCTGGTACTTTACAGTAAATGTTAAAACAAAAACAACAACAACAAAAGTCTGAAGATGTTTTTGAGATGACTTGGATCACTGTGACCCTGGTCCGCGGGTGCCATCACCTCTGTGCTCAGACGGGCACACAGACCAGCTCAGCACCAGCCCTCCCCAGCTTGGCTTTCATTGACAATCAAGAGCTTCAGGCTGTGAAGTGACAGTCGCCCTCAGACAAAGGGCTCATCCTGGCCTGTCGGGGAGCAGGGAAAGCAGGATCGGTGTCACCTGGCGGGACACACTGCTCCATCCCGCGGGAACACGTCCCAGGTTTGGCACCGCGGCGCGCAAATGAATTAAGGAAGGAGGTGGTGACAAATCGAACTATCTCTGCCATGCCAATTGTCTGAATTACGTGTCCCTTCCCCAGAATGCAGTCCATAATCACAGCAATTATACATGACAATCATTAATAATTGCATTTCACTTCAATCAATTTTTGCTAAAATATAGCCTTTGTGCCAGGTTTCAGTTAATTTTTCCTATATATGTGTCTCAGGCATTTGCAATATTCTTGTGTGAAGATCAATCAGGACAAATGGCAGGATGACATGCTACATTTCTTGGGGGAGCCAATTTTTAATTAATTGTTATTCATAAACTAATTATTGGATTTACAAATGAGTTCTGGGGAAATTCATTAGCCTTTGGAAGCTGCGTGTCAGCCATTTGCAGAAGAGTATGAGTCTGCTTTTCTTCCTAAGACTGTAAATCCATATCTTGAAATGCAAAATGCATTTTTTTCCTGGAGATCTGGGCCCTGGCCAAGGTCATCTACCATCCTCCCTCTGCGAAGTGCTGGCATTTGTCCTGCCTCAAACTCGGTTTAAAAGCAGTTTTGAGAGATGATTTCCTTACAGAACTGAATGAAGAGAGGAGTGGATGCCTGCAGGGGTATGCTCAGGAGCAGCTCCAGGAGAAAGCTGCAGCGTGACCTTTGCCAGGAGCCAAGAAAAATGTAGCTTTGACTTCTTTTCATGGTGAGTACCGCACCGACCAGCAGTCCCCGTTGCATACCTAGCCAGCACAGAGCACCCAAGAGTGCGAGTTGGGTCTTTTCTATCTGAGCAGCAGCATTTCCTTACGGACACTGGTGCAGGAGCCTGTGCACAGCTGCTGCCTCCCATCCCTCTGCCACCCTGCACGTGGGCACCTTGGTGGTGCTGCGCAAGAGACCCTCAGAGAGAGATGGAAAAGGAAAATTGAGTTTCCACAGCCCCCCTGGAGCAGCCGTCCTGGGATTAATGGTTATTGGCTGCTATTTCTCTCCATAGCTGAAAGGATACTATTTAAATAAGAACCTTTTAAATAAGGTCAGGTCAATCCCAAGCACAAATCCAGGCTGGGCAGAGAATGGATTGAGAGCAGCCCTAAGGAGAAGGACTTGGGGGTGTTGGTGGGTGAGAAGCTCAACATGACCCGGCAATGTGTGCTTCCAGCCCAGAAAGCCAACTGCATCCTGGGCAGCGTGGGCAGGGGGGTGAGGGGGGGATTCTGCCCCTCTGCTCCACTGGGTGAGCCCCCCCTGCAGTGCTGCCCCCAGCGCTGGGGCACCAACAGCAGAAGGAGACGGAGCTGTTAGAGCGGGGCCAGAGGAGGCCCCGGAGATGCTGGGGGGGCTGGAGCCCCTCTGCTGTGGGGACAGGCTGAGAGAGCTGGGGGGGGTCAGCCTGGAGAAGAGAAGGCTCCGGGGAGACCTTATTGTGGCCTTTCGGTGCTTAAAGGGGGCATACAAGGAGAGATGTGGAGGGAGTCTGGATCAGAGAGGGGAGCCATAGGATGAGGGGGAACAGTTTTAAACTGAAAAAGGAGAGATTTAGATTAACTATCAGAAAGAAATTTTTCACTCTGAGGGTGGTGAGCCCCTGCCACCACTGATGCCTGGACTGCCCCTGTTTTCTGCAGAAGTGAGACGCTGTGGGAGCTCTCCCTGTGAGCCGGCAGCAGTCACAGGCTTTGCACACCAAGCAGAGCAGGGGCTGTCTAAATAATTCATCTGTCCTGCAGGATTCTCTCTTCCTGTTCCCCAGCCCAAGTAAACGCGCTCCAGAGGTTGCACCAGGACGCGCTGCCCTTTGCCGTGTCCCTCAGCCTGGCTGTAGTGGAAGGCAGCAGAGAAGCTCCCGTCTTCTCTCCAGGTTATTGCAAAGAGGCGATGGCTGGGGGAGGAACAGAGGAGACATCCGTCTGGCTCTGGGGACAAGGGCGAAGTGGAGGGCCCTAGGCAGCTTGGCTTCTCCTCTTGCTCAGAGAAGTGCTGCTGACCATCTGCAGCACTTCCTATCACAGCTTGTCCCCAGGAGCAGGAAGGGGGGTCAAGGGCAACCCCTTCGATGGTGCTTTGTCCAGGTTGGCCCAAAGCTTTGCAAACCACAGATTTCCCATTACTGGCTCCAGTAGGGACTGAGATGGGCCATACCGACCTTGGAGAGAGCACGACCGCTGACAGTCTGTGGTGGGGAGGGATATTTGTGGCAGCAGGAGTGCTGGGATAACAAGAGACACACATAGCAAAATTGAATGCACATTGAAAAAGTGTTTCTCTAAGTAAGTCACAAGCCTGTCTTCTGTCGTAGAATCACAGAATGGTTTGGGTTGGAAGGGACCTTAAAGCTCATCCAGTTCCACCCCCTGCCCTGGGCAGGGACACCTCCCACCAGCCCAGGTTGCTCCAAGCCCCGTCCAGCCTGGCTTTGACCAGGCAGTGCGGTCCCTGTGGGGAAATAGTGCTGGACTAAACCTTGTGCCTGTAATATGGGGAATCAGGGAGGGCTTTTTTGGGGACAATCAGCCAAAATGAACTGAAGTTTGACTCTGTGGGAAGAGGGTAAAATACAGTTTCCTTGGAGAGCCAGTGTTGATGCTCTGATTGCTAACAAGGACCGTCGCGCAGGAGCTGTGGTCACACACTTCGATCTGCTCTTGGCACGTGAGCGCTGCTTCGTTGCAATAAATCTTGCTGCTCCCATTTTGAGTGCTGTGTTACAGAAAAAACATGTGAACCTGAAGTTTGGGGCAATGCTTCTGTTATAGCAAATTTTCTGTATTGCAGGCAGCTCAACTGGGATGTTTCTAAATGGGTGACAATGTGGGATCTCAGCTGGATCTCTCACAGAGTGTAAGAGGAAATTTGGGACTATCAGATGGGCAGGGGGAAGAAAAGCATTGCTCTCAGGGAACAGACCGTGTTGACCACTCACCAGCATTTGCTCAGCCAGCAGCCAGGGGCCGTGCCAGGGCCAGGACTCAGCTGTGAGCCTGCTCCTCACAGCCCCGGCTCGTGTTCTGTCCCAGGTCTCATCATCCCATTTTTGACTTAAACCCCTCCACTGTTATACTGGTAACAGTATGAAGATAAGAAAAACACAGAAGGGAGCTGGGAATACACCAACAGAGCCCACTCTTCCCTCTAAAGATGACTCTCTGAATTTTGGGGGGGGTTTGTGTGTCTTCATCATTTTATCCTTTTACCAGCTCTCACTCGCTCGCTCTCCATCTTCCAAGACTTCACCTCACTGCGAGATGCTGGCAGCTATGCAGGTCAGATAAATCCACATCACATTCATCAAACAAAATAGAGGAGAAATGTCTTGACTTGTCTTGACACATTTTGACAAGAAATGTCTTGATACATTGACTTGGGCTCTGGATCCTTATGCAAATACCTCTGGTGGGGCCCCTCCGTGACGTTGCCTTGGCTGTGGGTGCTCCGTGGAGTCTCACATGGGGACGACACTGCCCTTGGGCATCTTGCAGTGAAGCCGGCCTGTCGGAGCCCGTCTCCGGTGTGTTTTCCTGTTTAGCAGCCTGTCCTCAGTCAGGGGTATTAATTGTTTTCAAATGTGTAAGATGTTTGTCTTGTTCTTGCTGGAGGCGATAGTCAATTTTATTAAGTACTGCCGATTCCTGTCTGTGTGCTAATGCAGAGATGCCTCTGACTTGAGGTTTTTAACTGAGAGGGTTCGAAGATATGACTTTGCCTGAAACCCTGAAAATCGGTGATTGTTTGAAACAGTTATCTCATGACCATGTCACCTTTCAACCTGGCACTGCATTTGGAAATTCAAACATGCAGGGATGGATAATCTGAAGAAAGCTTTTCAAAGACCTTGCAGACAAAACTAGAGCTATAGATGTCAAAGGTTTTATTACAAGGAAAATCTCAGTTCAAGCTGAAATCAAAAGTTGCTATCAGTGCTCCTAAAATGAATGAAAAATGCCCTTGTTTATCCTACTGAAATTTGCAGAAGCAGCAAAAATTTGTGTGCTCTGCAAACCTCTGTTATTTGTCAGCTATCACAAAACCAGGCACTTAATGGATGGGAAGGCAGGGCTAGCATTCCTGATCAAGTTCCTCAGATGTTCAGAGGAGGGATATGTTGACTTTGGGGCATCTGTGAATGAACCAGGGCTACAGCCTCTCTGCCTGCTCTGTTCATGGGCCCGTCCTGGCAGCCCACACATTTCCTTGCCAAGTGATGGAAAACCAGGAGGAAAATGGGATGCTGGCAGGAATCAACACTGGCAGCCTCTCTGCAAGAAGCCTGCACCCCTGCCCAGAACAGGAAAATGTCAGAAACTAAATATGAGCTTAGTTGTCCACTCTCCTGACCACAGAAGCCAGAGCTGTGACCCCACCTGCAGTAATTGCCACGTTTCTGGGAGGTCCATAGGAGCTGTGTGGGAGGGTGGTGGTGGTTTGATGCAGTGACAGCATCCCAGTACACAAACCACATCACTTTGGGAATACTCTAATGGGTACTACGTCAGGCTTCTTTTCTGTGTTCACTTCCAGATGCCTTGTCTCAGATGTGATGCATTAGAAAGGAGGAGTCGCACGTGGGTGAAGAACAGAGACTGAGCTTGGAGCAGTGGAAGAAAACAGGACAACAAATCTGATAACACTCCGTGGGGTGCCAGGGGGCAGGAACGGGGCATGAAAATGAAACAATGCCTAGATCACACAAGCATTGCCATCTTCCTTCTCCTAACCCAGGGTTATATCGACAGCTGAGAAGCTGTTGGTAGGAAGTATCCCAATACCTGGGACATGTTTCTTGACAGAAGGGACTCGGGTGCATTTCAATCCCTGAGCCATTTTCCACTGCCAGGAGAACATCCCACCTCACTCTCCAGGGTTTGGACAACCCTTTCAGCAGTGCACACCTCCCCTGTTGGTGCCTGCATGGGGCCCAGGACCGTCTGAACCATTACTGTAAGAAAAACTGGGGCGAGTCTCCCCTGTGTCAGGCTGAATCAGGAAAACCACAAAACATTTGGCCCTTTAGAGGATGAAACAAAGAATTTTCCTCCCTGGAGGTTCTGTTTCTTTTGCACACTCTGAAGCAATTGCCGTTCCAGCCCTGAGCAATCCCTGCAGTGTCACCATGTGCCTTGTCAACAGAGGCAGCGAACACGGGGAAATGCCTGTTCTGCTTTGTGAGTCTCAATCTCTTTGTGAGATGCACTTGCATCTCAGCTTCACTCCCTAAGGCTTTTGCCTGTGGTTTACTACTGGCCTGCAGTCAGACAGCCACCAACAAGGCTCCTGCCAGGTACCTTCCTCTGGCTCCATCTCTGCAGTCACCTGCTTTAGTTGTGCTCCTGGGACGAGCTCCGTGTTTGCTCTGCTCTGCTCTGCTTCCCTGCGGGTGTTCCTCGACTGCAGCCCGCTGTGCTTTGCAGGGTCATCTGCAAAACTCCCCAAGCCCTGGTCTGCACAGGTCATGGCCTTGTCTGATGTTATTTGAAAGTTTGCTAGGCTCCTCAGGCTTTCATAAGCTTGTCATTGCAGGATTTGGGATACGATTCATTTGACTTTCTCTGTCTGAATTTTCCACCTTCTCCTTTCAGGCCAAAAGTTTGTTGCTCCTTAAAAAAGGGCCTCCTGGTGTTTGTAAAGGCACTGGTATGAGTTGTACCCACCCTGCCCCTGGACCTCCTGCCAGTTGGGTGCTGCTGAAGAATTATCTCCCAGGGAAGATGCAACACCACAGAAGTTCTTGCAGTTTGCTGATTCGAGATGAGGAGCCTCCAGGTCACCCAGCCAGTCCCTCTCCCCCCAGCTTGGCTTATAGACAGTCAAAAGGAGGAATCATAGAATCATAGGGTTGGAAGGGACCTCGAAAGATCATCTAGTCCAACCCCCTGCCAGAGCAGGGTCACCTAGAGCACATCACCCAGGAACGCCTCCAGGCGGGTTTTGAATGTCTCCAGTGAAGGAGACTCCACAACCTCTCTGGGCAGCCTGTTCCAGTGCTCTGTCACTCTCACAGTAAAAAAATTCTTCCTGATATTCATCTTGAATCTCCTATGCTCCAATTTGCATCCATTACTCCTTGTCCTATCACTGGTCATCACTGAATAGTAACTTCCTTTGACTGGGAGGGCTAAGGCCCAGAGATACTGTGTGTATATATTACAAAGCCAAGACTTCATCACAGAGATCCTAAATCCTCAGAAACCTCCTGAGAAATCTTTTAAAAATATCCAGCACAGCAAAAGACACAGTTATGCTTCAAAGAAATTTGGAGGCAGAAAGATGAGATTCATCTCATCTAAGTTTACCCTCTAAAAGTTTGGAGTCTTGGCCAATGGGCCTTTGGGTACAGGGAGACAGAGACACTGCCAGGGTGAGGTTCATCCCACCTTATGTACNCGGCCAATGGGCTTACATCAGGACACCTTTGGGTACAGGGAGACAGAGGCACTGCCAGGGTGAGGTTCATCCCACCTTATGTACCTTTTTTGGGACAGGATGAGCCATCCCTGCACATGGTACGTCTTTCCTTAGGCTGTAGAAAGGTGCTGTTCAAAGAATTTGGGCTACTTGCTTATTGCTGAAGAGGCAAAACCAAACCCACCAAGCACGAAAATTACAAATTTTGTCACTGCAAGTGCCCAGGCTAGCAAAGGGCAAGTGCCCCAAAGTGGGGTTGAGTGACTATCAGTGAATACCAGCATCAGTGAGTACCAGTGTCAGGGATTATCAGCCCCAAGCTTCCTGCTGCCGCCCCGTCTCTGCTGCTGCCCACTGACCTGAGCGCCTGGGAGCTGCCTCACCCGGGTGTGGAGAGAGCAGAGATGGCTCAGATGCACCAAGGATTTAGCAGAGCCATGGACTGACATCCCTTTTACACATACCAACACAAATCCTTAAGTATTTATTTTTCCTAGAAGATTCCTCTATGGATGAAACTCCTGACTAACAGATAAATGCTTTCATTTTAGTCACCATGCCTTGCACTTTAAATAAAATTAAAAGATTTTTTCACATTAAACTTTCTGGAGTTTCTGAGGTGGAAAGGCAAATAGCTGAACAGAGGAGCATGTGACAGCAAAAACATACACAACCTCTGAAGATATTCACCAGTGAGACCGTCCAACTCCATCAGCCCTACGCTTACGTTAACCTACTCACTCCTCGCCTTGATGTTTTCTTAACTCTTACACATCAGAGGTTTTTTTTTCCCAGACAAATCTGGTCCCTGCACAGGGACAGAGACAGCATTTTTTGTGCATGTTTTATTGTTTCTGATCTTCCTGCACAAGCAGCTGACTACAACGAGAACTAACCAACTACTTCTTCATTGTGTCTTTTGTTGTGTGTCCATCTGTCCCTGGGCAAGATAACTTTTGTTCCAAAGGGGCTGGGCTGGTGATGTCTGCCTGACCCATGGGAGGTAACTGACCCCACACTCAAATCCAGCTCCAGAGAGCCATATATTTCACAAAGTTTCACATATTCCTGTCTCTGAAGGACACGTTCTTTTGGTCATGGTCTCCAAGGAGCTGGTCTCCAGTGCCTGATCTCTCTAACAATAGGATTCAGCCTTTCCTTAATCACAGGCACTGGTATCTGACAGCTCAACCACGGGAGATGTCTCCCCTCTTTGAGCTAGCGCACAGGGAGCTGCAGGGAGGGAAGCATCAGTTCTGTTCATTCCAGTTTGGGAGGGCTCCTGGCCCCACTCACGCTAGCCCAAAGTCACTGCTGCTACCAGGATAGCTGTCAGGCAGAGGGAACCTCTTCTGCCTCTCTCAGCTTCCCTGGACTGGCTTTTCTTGTGACATCTGCTGCCAGGTGCCTCCATGCTCAGCCTCACAATGCCTTGTCCTCAACTTTTCTCACTCCAAAAATCATAGAATCATAGAATCACAGAATTGTCAGGCTTGGAAGGGACCTTAAAGATCATCTTGTTCCAACCCCCCTGCCCTGGGCAGGGACACCTCCCACTAGATCAGGTTGCTCAGAGCCTCATCCAGCCTGGCCTTAAAAACTCCCAGGGATGGGGCTCCCACACCCTCTCTGGGCAACCTGTTCCCGTGTCTCACCACCTTCATGGGGAAGAACTTCTTCCTAATGTCATTCTGAATCAACGCATCTCTAGTTTTAATCCATTCCCCCTAGTCCTACCATTACCCAACATCCTAAAATTCCCTCCCCAGCTTTCTTGTAGGCCCCCCTAAGATCCTGGTAGCCCACAATAAGGTCTCCTCGGAGCCTTCTTTTCTCCAGCATGAATAACCCCAGCTCTCTCAGTGTGTCTTCGTAGGAGAGGTGCTCCAGCCCTCTGAGCATCCTCCTGGCCCTTCTCTGGACACATTCCAACACGTTCATATGTTAATGTGTCCTTCAGATTTTCCTCCTCCACAGGATCTCTGCGGAGACAGATTCCCATTTCACCCAGTGACGGGCAGTGCCAAGCCACGTTTAACCCTCTGCATTTCCATGTCAGCACTCCCAGTTTAGGGTGAAGCTAAGGATAGGGGAGATAGTGCCTGGTTCCCATTAACACTTAGTGCATCCTCCAGGAACTTGCTATGGGCAGGAGGGTGCCTGCCTGCCCTCCCAGCACACAGAGAGCCTCCAGTAGCCTAGAGGCAATGGTGGCATGTGCCAGGCACTGCCCTTGCTGCTGGATTCCCCTCTGCTCCTCCCAGTGAAAAGGAGGATTTGGAGTCTCCGGGGACCCTGTTGCTTTTTAAGGTATGTGCAGTAATCCCAGTCATTCCCCATGCCTCTGGGGTTAAACTCAAGCCAAAAGATCACCCCAAGCTGAAACATGTACTGCCCTGTTGGTTCTTTGGCTTTATAACTGTGATTAGATTGAGACACTGAGACCATATTGATTTTGGCTGTTAGTGGAGTTGTCATTAGGTTCAAAGAGGCTTGAGCGATGGAGGGGAGCAGAGGTGACTGCTGCCTCCCAGCACAGTTCAAGTAACTGAATTTTGGAGAAGGGTGTCAGCTCCTGCCTAGAAAAGGGAGGGATGAATTACACCAGCACGGTTTCACAGAGATGTACCAGTGCTAAATGTATGGATCATCATTTGTTCCTCACCGGTGTGGGAAACGTTTTGCTTCAAAAGTGAAGGTTATTGCCTGAAGCTGAGCCCTCTCCATCGCGTTGGTGAGGCAGGGTGTCCGTCCTTCAGCAGGCGCTCCGCAGCCCTGGAGGGGAGCCCTGGGGGTCAGGGAGGGTGTTGGGGGGGTCAGGCCAGCTCTGCTGCTGAGGGTGAGGTTGTGGTGATGGAGGTGCAAACCTGATCTCCTTGCCCGCCCTAATCTTGCCAAGCAGGGAGCCACAGTACTGATGCTGCAGGCTGTGAGACAGCCTGGCAGGGTGGCAAGAGGCAGGCTGTAAGCAGGTTGGAGTCCTGCAGTGCAGCACCAGCATCTTTTACATCCCTCCAGAGAGAGAGGGTTTAGCTCAGGGCACAGGCAAAACAACCTGTTGTCTCCAATCTCTCCATGAAGACCTCCTAAGCAAATATTTTTGACCAGTCACCAAGACAGTAGCTACTTCTGGTAACTCAAGAGATGTAATTGCCTTCACATTCTCCTCACAAAAATCAAGGGACAAGCAACAGCAGCAGGGAAAAAAAAAAGACAACTCAACAGAAACCACCAAGTCTCCACCTCATTGTAATTAACCTTGGTGCTTTTTATTCTTGCCTACAATGATAATTCATAGCCAGACTCCAAAACAAAATGGTGTGTATAGAAAAGTTGGAATGAAATTATTTGCCTTTAACTTGGGCTGTTTCATCTCTTTCTCCCTTTTTCTTTTTTTTTTTTTTTTCACCCAGCTGAAACTATTTACTGATTCACAAAAAGTTCTGAAACTGCATATTTTAAGCACATCAACTATTTGTTAGGGGGAAAAAAAGAAAAAAAAAAACCCCAACCACAAGACTAATGCAGAATATCACCCAGCTGTCTGTCTCACATTCTGCTATTCACCCCCTACCTGAGCTTATCCGACCTGCGATAGTTTTTCTTAAACAAAGAAAAATTGGTTTGTATCACACAAGGTTTCTGTGGCCAAGTTCCTAGATCATCTGGAGGCCAGATTTTACTGTATGGGCCATGCATTTTGCTTCTCAGGTCATGGGGACTGTTTTAAATCCAGTTTAGGCAGCAATTGGTGCATTTGAAGAGCAAGGGCTCCTGGTGACCCACGCTGGCACCCTAGGCCATTCCCTTCACTCTGAGACCACTCGCCAAACCTACCTGAAGCTCACCCTCAGAGTACGATGCAAAGGATGCTCGAATGCCTACTGGTCCTTCTAGAGACCGTCCCCCCTGTGAGAGATGCTCGGGGAGATGTTGGATGGGAGAGATCCCTGGGAAAGAGCATTCAGGATACTCTTACAGCCCCACCAAGCAAACAAGGGTGTGCAGGTTGGCGGGGGACGACCAGTTGTGAAGAGAGGGGTGTGATTGCCCTTCTGATGGCAAAACCTCCCCAAAGAGAGGAAGTAAAGCCCTTCTTACCTTTAAAGGAGAAAAACAGCCTTTAAAACACTAGTGCAGGGAAGGACCATCCCACTGGGTGGTCTTCCTTTAACCCGAGTTTGTGGAGCATCTTTAACTGGGAGTTGCAATTGATTTTTACACTTCCCTCCTACACCTGATGCTAAACCTGCCTGCAAAAACTAATTTCTGTCTCAGTGAAGGGCTTTGAGGAGCCTTGTGATGAATGTCGAAACACTGCAGCCCATCATTAGCCACTGCCGCTCTTGCACTAGAGAAACGGAGAAATAATTGATAAGCAGAAAGCAAGCCAGGAGGGAAGCAATCTCCCACTCTCTGCTGGCGTCTTTAACTCCTTCAGAATTGCTGTGAAACAGGATCAATCTTCCCTGCTGCCTAAGCCCACGTGGAGGAAACTACAACGGCTGCTAAAATGGACATTTTTTTAACACACCTGATCTAAATATTAGCAGTGTCCAGGGAACAAGCCCGCTTGTGCTGCCCTGCTTCGCTGTCCCATGAAGCTAAGAAACCCCTGCTCCGGCAGAGCAGTGGGGTCCGGAGCGCTGGGCCTGGGAAGATGCAGAGGTGGTGTGAAGATGGTTGTTTTAAGCAGCTCCACTCTGAAAGGCACTGAGGACAGACAGATCTGGGATCTCACAATGGCTTCTTTTTTTTTTTTTAATAACGCCTGTCTCAGTGTGGCTGCAGTGTTTAGGAAGAAACGTACAGAAATATAAAGAGTTGGGACACATTGCAGATGAAAGTGAGCAGAATTAGAAAAGGTGGATGAAAATACTTATGTAAATGAAGCTTTCAGCCTTGTCAAGAAACTCACTACGACACTCATTTATTACTTTATTAAGACAGCAGATGGCAAGCTGCTAATGAATGTGAAAGACGTAAAGAATTTTTATAAACAAACAGAAAGATGCTAGAGGAAGCTAGAAGGGGAGAACAGCTGGGTTTGGCAACAAAGCTGTGCAGGCTCTCAGGTAAACCCCCCGTGGAAGGCAGGAATAGCCGTCAAGCTGCAAAGGCTCAAACCAGGAAGACACCTGAAGAGTCTGGGTATCAGAATTTTCCAAAAAAAGTCTGTCAGGAGTCTGTGATGAGTGCGCAGCTGCTCCCTCCTGGGCGTGAAGGAGAGCAGGACCAGGGAAGTGGCCGAGATCATGCAGAGTCCTGCCAGGGAGAGGGAGGGAAAGCAGAAAAAAGGGACTTGGACCAACCCATTTTATGAAATTACACAAAGCATTTTGAAGGTCATGATCCATAAAAAGAGTGTGATTGCAGCTGAAATCCAGGCCTTCAGCAGCTCCGCTCTGCGCGTCACACGCTGCAGCCCACCTAGGCAGGGGCTGAGCAGCGAAGCAGGCTCAGATGGCGGGGAAGGTGCCCCCGAGGCCACCTCGCAGGGCAGTGCCAGAGCCAGAGCGGGACATGCTCTCCTGGCTCCCAGCCCCGGGGTCCCTCCCCAGTCTGGTCCCTCCAGTCCAGGATTGCTCCTCAGGATGGCCACTCAGTGTATTTTTTCAGATGCAATCACCTAAAGTAATAGGCATGTTAAGCACCACTTCTAGGTAAGGAAAGTTCTAAAAATCTCTGAGAATCCTCAAGTCTTAGCCCACAACGCAGATTTCGTTTGTTTGACCAGACGATCTGTTGGTTTAACACCAGCTTTCATGCCAAGTTTATGCAGAAGGGTATTATGGACATCAAGCAGACTGAGGAACACTATAACTCTGCGTGGAAACCTGACATAGATCTCCTTCCTGGAGAAGATGGTCCGTAAAATCCTCAGAAAAACGAGTCCTCTCCTTTTCAACTGCTGCTAAAATCAGAAGTGCAGACAGGTCATTGCAGTCAAATGAAACTTCCCTATTTGGAGGATAACCTTGGGGGAGGTGGGGGAGGCTGGATGGCTTTACAGCTAAGGCAATTTGGGCACCACAATAAGTATAACAGGTCTCAAAATACTGATCTGAAGGAAAGAAGCATTGCACACATTTCAAAACGTGCCCTTTCCCTGTGACAGTGCTTCTTTAAGCCACCTGTGACAGCTGCAGCGCTCAGGAACGCCAGGGGAGAGCTTATATGATTTTTCTCTAGTTCTTCTAAGACACCATGTGGTGTCATGAGGCAGATGAAGATAGAGCACCTTTCGTTATAGTACCAGCAACACTGTATTCCCTGAAATGCAAATAAGAGAAAGATCAGAATTAGCAACATTTTGAACCAAAAACCACAACTACAGAAGCTTCAAGACTAAATGAAGATGGAGATTATATTGAGAATAACGGAATCCTTACTTTAAGAGAAAAATCACCAGAGAGCTGGTACCCACCCCCAGACCACCTTATGAGTAGTTCCAAACAGCAAAGCACAGACCTGCAGCACAGCAGCAACCGTAACCCTGTCCCGTGGGAATGACACAAAATGCAGAAGAAGAATGCTGGAGAAGCGTGAGTCGTCATGGTGGGAAACTTCGGAAAGTTAACCGAGGAACTCACCGCCACAAGATATTGTTGAATCTAAGGCTGTAAAGGGCATAGACCTTAGGGAATAAAAGGGATTGAGATGAATCTTCCCTTCTAAGGTGTTTGGTGTGTTGCTGTTTTTCACTGCAAATTTTGCCTCTTTCTCTGTAGTGTCTGACCACAGCCATGGCAGGGGAAAGCTCTCAGGTAGGAGAGAGATCATGGTAACTACTCAAAGACATGTGTATGTGACACATGTCAGTAATGGAGCTGATTGCCAAGGCTTTCTCCCCACTTCTTGGAGAAATACAGGCACATTGAGGGCACAAAAAGAGCCTGCTCTCACAGGAGGTTGAAAAGGAGCCTGGAGCAGCTCATGCAGATGTTGATGATGCTCAGGGAGGAGTCTTAAGCCAGGAGGGACCATGTACAGCAGCTCAGGAGCTGGCATAGCAAAGCTGGGAGAGAACTGGGGGGAGCTGGCTCAAGAACCTGCACACGCTTTCTAGTGCCCCATGGAAATTAGAAAATAGAAAGCAATTCCATAACCAGCCATTGAGTTACTGAGGAACAGAGGAAGGCAAGCGGGTTCAGAAGTAGGCCTTTTTCCATCATTAATAAGCTGATCTGACGTCTCATTGCTTGACTTGACACTTACTACTGGAAATCTCAGCTTGTTTTTTTTTACCATCAGCGAGTCCTCTCTCATAATTTCCTCAGATTTTCTCCTGTCAGGTCACTGCAGAATTTCTTTGAAATAAAGACAGCCTTGTAAATAAACGATAGCCAAGATGCTTCCCAGTGAGATAAGACAAGCCCCGTCAGGAGAAGAAATGAGGATTTGGTGCAGAGTCAACAAGAAGCACGTCTTTTGTTGCAATTGCTAACTAAGTGTAATTAACTTCCTGATGAGGTACAGGATCTTAAGAACTGATTGGAGTTATAGACTAATAATTATTCATGAGAAATTAAAAGACACTACTTACAGGGAGCTGAATGCATTATGAAAAAATTTTAAAAGCTCACTGAAGCAAACACATCCATGATCCAAGGCTACAAATGAATTGTCAGAATAATTGCTTCTGGGCAGGGCGCTGGTGGGGAGCGGAGGGAAAGTAGCTCCCCCATTTTCGCATCTCTGTGTGAGATAACCAGCCTCAGGGAACTGCCAGGCTCCAGAGGTGCAGCCCAACCCACGTCAGAATTGTCCTATGAAACTCCTGCTCACCGAGAGGGATATTATAGAGGTTAGTAGGTGGATCCCATGGGTGTTTCAGGGAAAAAAATGGTCTTTTGTGGGGTTATTCCTTCCCCTCTCTGAGATATTCCATCATATGACAGGAGATACAGAGACTGGGGTGAACAGGTAGAGGGAACAGCCAACACATCTTTACTGGGATCTTTACCCACACGCTCCACAGACACAAGTAATAGGATAAATAAGATAGTACAAAATAAATCTTTTATGGGAGTTCTTACAATGAAGCAGAGTTTCTTACAATGAGCTCTTACAATGAAGCAGACTTCCTAGTTTCTTCTTGACTCTTCAGCTTATGAAAAATGGTGTTGTCCTTATATTTCTATTTTCCTGGAAATGGGATCTGGTGGACTGGTGGTGTCACATCCTCAGCCAGTTTAGTAGAAAAAAGAAAGCACAAAACCACATCTTGGAGACTGGGACAGCCTGGTGCTGCGCCAGAGTGGGTCTGGCTGCAGTGCACTACCCAGGCTGCACAGTCACTGCAGCCACCGAGATTTTCCTCCTACTTCCATTGCAAGGTCCAGTTCCCTATGTCCAGAGGCTGCTTGTAACCATCTTCTCCCAGCAGCAGTCTTGAGACCCTATGTTTAAAAGAGGAGGAACCCTAGAACGAGCTGGCACAGCGGAAATGTCCACGGCACACGGTGGTACAACCAGCCCACTCATCACCCTGGACTATGAACCCAGCCTGGGGGGAGGGATGGGATGACTCTGCTCTTCATTTCCACAAAGACATCTCCACACCTGGGAGCTGGCACACTGTAACAGGAAGAGAACTTGGAGCAGAACCCCCCATATAGTGACTCCCACTGATATACTCTTTCATTTCCCTCTCCCTGCTTGCCTAATCTTTTCCCTGTGAATCCTTATGCCTCCTTGCAGTGTCTGTCTCCAGGGAGTGCAGATGATGCTACTTTCCACACAAGCAGCCTCACAGGTACCCATGCTGGATGTGCTCCATCAGTGACCCCTTTTATCCGAACAACACGAACCATGTGTCATACTCAGGGAGCCTGTGATGCCTGGATGGTCCCATTCAAGAGAAGAGAGAATTCATGGCTCGGAGCTTACAGCCACCCATGAACGTGCAAGACTCGCATGAGTAGCAGTAGCTCTGCTCTGGTCAATGCAGGAAAATAGCCAAAGCTTAATTTAACCTTCAGCACCAGTAGCTTCCCTTTTGATCCAAAACAGGTAAGTCTAGACTGTCTCAGAACTGGGTTACTACTGCCCTGGCTCTGGGAGAAGATTTTTGGCTCTCTCACTGTCGTTATTCTCACATTTCTGAGCTGCAGAGGATTGCAGCATCATTGGGAATTCCCTACATTGGGCCTTAATTATAGAATTGCAAATTAAGGGCTTATCAGCAGCAGCATGTCCAGGTCTCTGGGACTCCAGCAGCTCCGAACAGATTCAGACACACCTGAATTGTCTGTACGCATTCCTTACAGAAGGGTCTGCCTGATTGTTATTTAGCTGTTGACGGTGAAAGGCAGGGTGGAGGCAGCCTTTTGGGCAGGGCTGTAGCAGGAGCACTGAATTCCCTGGCAGCTCGTGGCGCACGCTGTGTGCTGCTCGGCACCTGCGTCAGGATGACGAGCCCTCTGGCAGCTCCAGGTGTTCATGCAAAGTGTCAGATGTAAAAAGAAAACATTAATTTGGAAGGTACTGACCTAACAACGCAGTCAGGGCATTTCTAGTCCTCACGCACTCACCCAGGGAAATGAGTCAGCAGAGGAGAAGAAATTGCTTATGTGCAACAGACCAGAACTCGGTCTCTTAAAGATGAGCTGGTCGGATAGATACCCATCTCCCCAGGTGCATCCCTACATCTCTCTGGCACGTCACGTCCTTATGTTATAAATGGGCACCTGGCAGTGAGAGATAAGGTGAGTTTGTTTTACTCTTCCAGTCCTGGATCAGCTCACTGGGAATACTGCTGAACAGGAGGGGTTAAACAGGCTCTAAATCGTGTCAAGCAGAAAGTGTGTCAGTCTAAATCCACACAACCCACATCTGGATATGTGGGCAGCCCCTGGTCTGTGCTAGATGGCTCCATTCACACTTGGACACACTAATACCACTGTGCAACGAAGCACAGGAGAGGTGTGATGAAGGAATTGTGTAAACCAGCTCTCAGGATCTTGTGCTCTTTTTTCAGGGATGTCTGTTTAATGCTCCCTACTCTGTGCACCAGTCAAGAGAAAACATCTGAGGAAGAAAGGATAATCGAAAGCAACTGTCGGCACTCTTCTTCCTCTTTGGTCTTTCCTTCCTCAAACAGCAGCCCTCGGACTGAGCAGGAGCTCGGGCCTCTCACTAGGAGCCATGGGCAATTGAGGAGCCCCAGTGCTGCGAGACACACCTGGAAGAGTCAACCTTATCTCCAGATACACTCCCCCTGTGATGTAAAAATCTGGGGAAGCCTGAAGAACCAACTGGTTTGTACATCCTTCCTCCACGGCAGCCTTTCACTACAGGGGCTGGCAGCTGGAGCTGCTGCAAGGTGCACATCGACCTCCAGCACCAGTGCCTGTGCTCCGCGTCCACACCAGAGGCTGCGGATCCTCACAGATCCTCAGAGCTGCCCCCGTGCAGTGATCCATGACAGTCCTGCTCCAGTGACCGTGTGAGCCAGGTCTGGGATGGCAGGGGCAACCACAAACAGAGAGGTGAGAGTCATCCCGGAGCCTGTCCTCCCTGGGATGCCTTATTCCCCGACTCTGCTGGTCTCCCCACCTGCCAGTCTGTTCTGCTTCCTGGCATCAGGTAAATCTTACTCCTCCCATCACCTCCTTCTCCTCTCTGCCTGTGTTCATTGTCTCTAAGGTGACCAGAGATCACTGTGCTGGCCAGCAAAGCACACTGCCTGTCCTTCCACGGCATCTCCTCTTACAGATGCCCCTAACACTGCAGATTATGTTGTTTGAAAACTGCACCGTGCTAAGTACTGTCAGAAATCCCCTCTGGTTACTAGCGGCCAGCTTTTCTCTGTGACACCTTGTGTCCTGCCAACACTAACGCTGCTGCTGGCAACTCTCACAGCAGCCTGCGGTGCTGCATGTCGTGTGCCCCCTCCTTTGCTCCCAGGGCAGGTGAGGTTGCTGAATTCCTGCCCAAGAAACCATCCACCAACCTGAAGTTCAGGCGAGCATGCCCAGAAAGTGCTGGGACCACCTGGGAAATAACCAGATAGTATTATTGGAAGGAGGAAGGTAAATGGAGAGAGGGTGACACTGAATATAAAAAGTAAGTATGGTTAGTTTCGCCAGATTGCTGGATAACGAAATACTAATAAAACCCCAAACAAACAGGAAATTCAATTCCAGTCCCATCATATTCTGCAGAGATGTATTGAACTGGCATTTTTATAAAGTGAAAGATATCTCTGTTACCAGAAAAGTCAGTCTATATAACTAGAATGGAATTCTGGAAATGTGGAATTTATGGAAAACAGAATAAAAAAATCAGGAAACCAGTGTGCATTTTTTTGATTTCCTGAACCATTTCAGAGATCGTGGTGGGCAGGTCCCTCAGAGCCAGGCGGCAATTGCAGTGGCATCAGTTATGAGCGGGGAATATGACTGCTGTGCTGCTCGGCAGCGTTAAGGTAAAACCTACTTGGAGCAATTTATTTATGACCCAGTTTATCTGTGGGCCCTGATAGGGGTGTCAGCTAGTTCCTTGTCTGGAGGACACGGGATCAAAGGCATTCTTGATGTTCTTCCCCATCTAGCTCCTCAAAACGAGCATTCACTGCCTCCTTGTAGACCTGAGCTCAGACCCCGCAGGCTGAGTGAAGGGCATTCAGCCAGCAAGGGCAGGAGATGGCTTTGAGCCCACCATATCTCAAGCATCTCTCTGTGGCAGGCAGATGTGACACTGGAGGTGAGAGAAGCCCCGCTTTCCTCTGGTGCGGCAGCGGGAGCCAGGCAGCCCTGGGGGCACTTCAGAGGCAGCGGAATTGCACGCTTGTCCTGTCCCTGCTTCTGGGCGAGCTTGTGCTGAGCCAGCCCACTTGGGTATGTGTGAAGGGACTGCAAAGTTAGTGAAAATGCCCTTTTGAGGGACATTCACCCTTGTCACTCATGGTTGCCGTTTCTCTACCCAAGCAATCTTTGTGTCAGACAGTTCCTCTGAGAATGTGGTCTGCATTTTCTTGGCATGTATCATCCTCTGGGTGTAGAAGTCTCGTATCTTGCTGGGAATCAGAGAGATATCTGCCTTCCTCCAGCTGTCCACGTATTTTGCAGCTAAGTGTTACAAACACCATCAATTCATCAACCAGTCCATCTGTGGGCTGGGTGCTTGTCCAAGTCCGCCCCTCTCCCTTTCACTCCCCTCCCACCACATTAACCCTTGTCATTTCTTCAGCTTCTTCTTCATGGATGATTTGAATTTCTTGTCAAAAAGTTCAAAAAGGAAGACAGATTCTCACCTATAATTTATTTTCTCTCATTCTCATGCCTTCCCTAGCATGTCTTTGATCTTTGAAAGATACTTCTGAGGGCCTCTGCACTCCCCTTGACCCCTCCCTGTTTTATTCTCCCATTTTACAACGCTTACTTCTTCCTTTGACAATCTGATTCATGGATTATGTTATGAAAAAAACCCTCACACAGATATAATGAGGCAAACCCCCAAGGACACGTGATTGTATGAAGGACTGTGTCCAGCAATGTAGATGCACCTTAGGGTGAAGCTTTCACCCTCCTCCTGACCTCTGGGTTTTTCATTGTGAAGGTAAGCAGGTCTGTGGGAGTCTGTGCACCACATCAATGTTCAGACCTGATTATTTATTAGTTTGATGATGAGTGACAGTGCTGTGAAGGTCTGACAACACACCTCCCTTTATCTACGAACTGGGAGGTGGGGAGTGAAAGGCCCACGGGTGTGTGGGATAACGCAAACACTCTGCAACACTGGCAGCTATGGGTGCTGCGGGACCATTCTGGAAAATTTAGGTTCATGAAGTCCATCACTGAAGAACTAAACCCTTCCTGAGGGAACTGGCCACATCCCAATAGAGAAGGCAGATAAAGAGGTGTGTTGCAGATAAAGCTTTTCCCCTCCTTTTTTGTCTTGCTGCTTGGTTCTAAAAATACCCAAATCTATTTCTTTTCATGCCCACTGAATTCCATTCCTCCACTGAGAAAGACAGTTACTTGGGTACCAGGTATTCAGGTATAGTGCCATTTCGACAGGCATACCCTGCGTCATGATTGACTCAAAAGGACAGAAAACTGTAGATGATAATGTTTAGCAAAGAGACTCTCTGCGCAGCTCAGACTGCATAGCTCAAGGACTTTCAGATTTCTACAGAAACTCAGGAGTTTCTCAGCACCTGGGTATATCAGAGTCTTATCCCAGAACTCTTTACACAACATGGCTAAAAATGATGGTGAACTAGACAATGGATTTCCTTCAGCTAATTTGAGCTACTTCAATCTTGACCTTGAAGACCAAAATTGAACTATTGGCTGAGGTACAATGGAGTTTGAGGAGTCTTATACTCGGTTTCCTGTAGTCTTATTTGGATTCTGTTCCCATTTTCTTCTGCTTAATCTTGACGTACCACCTGAAACAACTGTGCAAACTGCTTGGCACTGGGGAAAGATTTCATGTCCTGCCCAGTCATTAAGGTAAGGCTGGAGATTAAACTTAACAGCTAAATTAAATCCAATCTTGATGACAGAAACAAACAACATCTAATGAGTACCTCAGCAATCCCATCACACAGTCCTGTCCCTTGGATTCGCATTGACAAAGGCTGATGATGCCAGTGGCAGAAACCTGAGAAAAATCATTCAGACATGAGTTCAGTGTATAAACAAAATTGTCTTTCTCCTTCACAAACTAATTCCTTTAGAGCTTATGCATATGGGTATAAAGTTGAATTGGAATTAACAGAGCATTATGGGAATAGTGACAAGAGGTCTGGTCCTCTGCAGAGAATACATAAACCAGATCCATCACTCACTGAATTTCGCCTTGGGGGTCTCCACATATTCTTTTCATTTCTGTCCAGCATCCATTCTGTTGGAGAGAAGTGATGTCTTTCCAAAATGCACTATTAATTAACTGATATATCCCGAAGCACTTTCTGTGGGCCCACAAGCTTTAAATCAATGCAGTATCAAAATCTGCACTGTCCATCATGGGTCTCTTAGGCAATAGATAAAAGGAACATAAAGGAGCATCTACTTTTATAGCTCTTGTAAAAATCTGGGTAGGTTAATGGCATGGTCTGGCAATGTTTTAACTGCTTAGCATCATGATTCTTTCACTCCTGTATTCCAGGAAATGTTATTGGTAATAATTGGCCTAATTGGTGTTCTTTTGGGTGACTGTCCTCAGAAGAGACTGTGGGTGCTGATAAGAAAGATATATGGTGCCTTGCACAGGAAGACTTAGGTATATCATACTTTTTTGGCTAGTTCTCATTTTCCTGTATCTGGGATGTGGGTTTTGAATTCTCCTCCGGAGAGCCCTCATTCATGCTCTGAGTGTTTAACCTTGAGCTCTGGATCACCCTGCTGTGCCAAGGGGCTCAATTTTCAAACATGGCAAAACTTAAAGCAGGATTGCCTAACTCAATTCACATCATTTTGCCTGTCCCTCCTACTTTAGTCTTCATTTGAACATTAACTTTGGTAGCATCCTCACAGACCTGACACATACTCTCCTCTAAAAACATTCCGCTACATTGCATTCATCTAATAAATCTGGCCAAGGGCATGGGAAAGGATGTATATGTTCTTCCCACACTTCTAAAGAACAGCTCCAGGTAGTTTTGTTGTGGGTATTTTTGATTTTTTTTTTAGGTTTGGGTTTGAGGTTTTTTTAGGAGAAACACTAGAAATGCCAAATGCAGACCTGATGGGGCCTTTAGGTGTCATTAGAAGGCAGCTTCTTCAGACCACCTCATTCCTCCTGAATGCTTCCACTGTAGGGGCTGGAGCAACACCTCGGTAAATGTCATTCAGAAGAAGTTACTCTGTATGAAAACTGGACTTACAACAGGTCTTAGATGATCCATTCTCAGTCTGTGCAACCACATGGCAAGGAATATTTTCAACTCCACCTTGGCTCTCCTATGCTAACTTCCTTGCAAAGACCCTGTGCAGGTCAGTGCTAACACTGATGTCCCCAGTGGTCTTATCTATCATCAAGCCCACGTGGAAGTCATTTCTCTTGATGTATCTGTTTCCGCAGTGTGTTTTCAACACAGTTCCCACACTGCTCTTCTCCCAGCTATGGACATGGCCATGCACTGTGGGGATAGAAAATGATGGGCACGCACACTCTTCACCTGCTTTATCTTCGGAGTGCTCTCAGTGACTCCAGGAGCAAAACAGGGTCTCGTGTCAGCCAGGATGGCTCCAGAACAGCTCTGCTAGTCAAATAGCCGAAGTGCAGCAGAACTGGGGGAAGGTATCAAACCAGCTTCTGAAAGGTTGTTGGTGCTGTGCAGCAGCGAAGAGAGGGAAACAGACATTTTTAACATGGATGTTCTGCTGAAGGCAGATGAACTCCAAGTAAATGATGTGTCAGCCCGACAGCAGTTTGTCTCCACTGTGATGGGCCATTGCAGACCGGCCACTGAAGGAGATGAATTGCATACCTTTTCTGCAAAACACTTGGAAAAATGGGCTCCACTGATCTGCCTCCCTCCCCTGTAAGCTCTGCCAGCTTCCTGTAGGGACAAGAGGAACTTTTTATTGCTTTCCCTCATGTCCAGCAAGGCACACCCAGGTAGGAGGAAAGGCGCTGCTGATGACTCTGCTTTGTGCAGAAAAATGCTGAAATCCCATGACGATGCTAGAGCTGTGAGTGTTGCCAAGGGCATAACTGGAAGGCAGAAGCAGACCTATAAAGATACATGAGAAGAGAAACTGTAGGAGTCCAAAAGGGCTCTCAAACCGCAAAGCTTGTAGGCAAGAAGCGATCTATTCTATTTGAAAATGAAGCCCCCTTTGAAGTCTGCATAGAACAACAACTTGTAGACCATGATGCTATGGCTGCAGTTTCATACCTTCAAGTGGTCAGACAGCTCCAAGATAGCTCTGTCACATCTGCTCAGGGAAATCACATCTCAGAGTGAGTCCACTGCAGTAGCTGAAAATATAAGAAAGTCACTCAAAGGAGGTAAGAACAGCATGATCTCTGCAAGGAAAATTGTGGGAGATCCTCTTTTTCATGCGCAGATGAATTCAGCATTCACACTGCTCTGCTTGGAGGGGAAAGAAAACAGTGGATGAAATAAATGAAAGAACCATGAACACTTTGCTATAGGCAAGATGAGCTGAAGACCTAATATTTCTGGGAAGAATGGTAGGCCAGATCTCAGTGAAAAGCACAAAAAATGTGTTCAGATACAGAGAAGCATGTTCATTTCAGGAGAGGATGGGAATGGGAACAAAGTCTGCTTTGCTTTTGCACATGCCAGAGCTGTGTTGAGATTGGTACCCAATATCTTTTTCCCGTGGACCACCAACCCTATGCCTGCAGTTCATTGAAGTTATCCTGCATAAGATGAGTGGTGGGACCTTTGAAGCTCATTTGGGAGACAGACACCTCTGGAAGAGCCACTTTGTTGCAGTGAAGGATAGGGAAGAAACTTGGACCACTTTTTGTCACCAGATTTCTTTCACAGTTTGCATTACTCTATACAACAACAAACATGGGATTTTGAGTGGTATTGCTCCTTTTTCATCCAAACTGGCTGCAACTCCTGAAGCTCCCCAGGTAATTCAGAAAGCCAATGAAGAGTTTCACTTTGTTCAGAAAACTAATGGATGTCTGTCCCCTGTACCTCTAATATAGAAGCACTCATCTTGCTCAAACAACTACTCTCACTCTCACCCAAGAGGTCAGCTCTCATTCATTAATTAATGAGGCACAGTAGTGGACAGCACTACTGACTGACGTCCCTTTGCAGCCCTGCCTGGATCTCCTGCAGAGAGAGTGCCGGGACCTTGACTCCCTGTCCTGGACCCAGTGGGACAGGCGATCTTGCTGACCAACAGGTCTGGCACACGGTCCCATCGGCTGTGCTGTCATGGGGTCTGGTGCTTGCAGAATCTCGTGCACAAAGGAGCCCTGTTGCATGATTCCCTTGCTAATAGAGCCTCCAAGCTGGGATTTAAGCCCTGCTCCAGCCTCTTTTTCCATAGGATTGATGTAGAGACCCTCCCTGTAGAGACCCTCACAGAGATCACCTTCTTCTTGTGTTTAAAGACCCTTTTGGCTTTGATAAGATCTTTCTAGCAGTGACAGCCTATTCCAGTTTGGGGCACTGGATAAAACCACCCTTAAAGCAGGGTATAAATCAATAAGATGGGATAGGGCAAAGGCAGGAATAGAAGTAATTGGACAATCATAAAGCTGGAAGTGAGACAGGCAGATTTCCCAGAGGAGCTAGCCAAGAGCAATACATGTGTAGGTTTACAAAAGAGCTCCTGTAAATGGAGATAACAGATGTGGTGGTGAATATAGCCTTTGTCAGCACAGCATAATTGGGATGTTCAATGGCTTCATGAAAATACGTGGACTCCTAATTGCTGTAGCACCTGCATTTCTCAGCTAGCACAAAGCTCCAAACCTTCAAGGAGATCAAAAATAGGCTGAAAGTTTCCTGGCTTGGAGACAGCTGCTGCTTTTTTTCAGCTCCCTTGGGAAATTGTGCAGTGACAGCTTGGACCAGTCCCAGCAAGTCCACTTGGCAACTGCTCACCATTTTGCTGTGGGAAGTGAGCAGGAGGTCACACTGTGCCCTGCAAAATGAGCAGAAGGTTGAATTTTTTCTGCTTCCAGCTGGTCAAGGTGGCAGTTCCTGAGGCAGGACTAGCCATGCTGAGAATGGAGAGAAATGATCTCGCTCACCCTTGATTACCCGTGTCTCCATGGGCTTCTTCAGGCAGTGGGGAATGACTGCTCCCTTTCTGCATTGCCTCCTTTGCTGCTGCAGTGGTTCCAAACCTCCTGCAATCACTCTGCACAGGACAGATATCGTTCAGAGAGAGCTCCTAGCATGTGAAAGTCGGTCCCATGTGCCTTGTGTTCAGTCAGGCCACGGTCCTTGAGGTTCCAAAACTCATCAGTGCTCTGAAAGTTGTGCTCCAACATATAAGGCTTGACAGTGAGTCCCACCAAGAGCTCATGGTTCCAACCAAGTGTCAGCCTGGGGCTAGGAGACCCTATTATCCTCACTGTCTGTCAGCCGTGTGCAGGCTGGCACACTGCTGACATAGACAATTGTGTTCCCTCACACTGTGATGGCATCCCATGGTGGCTGCATGGCACAGGTCTCCCCGGTGCCCAGCCCTCACTCCCCAGGGATCAGGGGTTTAGAATTACAGAATCATAAAAGGGTTTGGGTTGGAAGGGACCTTAAAGACCATCTTGTTCCCCCCCATGCCCTGGGCAGGGACACCTCCCCCCAGCCCAGGCTGCTCCAAGCCCCGTCCAACCTGGCCTTGAACCCCTCCAGGGATGGGGCAGCCACAGCTTCTCTGGGCAACCTGGGCCAGGGGCTCACCCCCCTCACAGCAAAGGATTTCTGCCTGAGATCTTGTCTAAATCTACCCTCTTTCAGTTTAAAACCATTCCCCCTCATCGTGTCACTCCACTCCCTGATTAAGAGTCCCTCCCCAGCTTTCCTGTAGGCTCCCCGGAGCCTTCTCTTCTCCAGGCTAAACCCCCCACCTCTCAGCCTGTCCTCATAGGAGTGGTGCTTCATCCCTCTGATCATCTTTGTGGCCTCCACTGCACCCGTTCCAACAGGTCCAAGTCCTTCTTGAGCTTCCAGAGCTGCACGCAGTACTGCAGGTGGGGTCTTTTGGTGCCTTTCTCAAGAGGATGTCTTGAAACTCCAGCTCCAATCTTCCTATTTTCTCTCACATGACAGGTGAGACCCTTAATGTACTTTATGGACTGTGATCCCTACATTCTCTTTGCGTTTTTCCCTTGTCCTTCCCTTATTTCCACAAAAGCTTAAAAACCCTTGTGGCAGAGAACTTTCCAAGGAAAGTTTTCGCTTCCCAGTATGTGTGGATCTCTACCTCAACTACATCATTTTTTTTGCATTCCATTGCGGACTGTCCTCTGCTGACCTTCCCACTCACTCTATTCTCCAGCCATCGGTGACACTCATTATTTCTGGATGGAAAAATATGAAAGAAGAAAAAGTTCTTTCAAGTTGCACAGGCTGGGCTATCTTGTCACTAATCTGAGGTGGGGGTGGTGGTGATGGTGGTGGTGTGGAACCAGCAACCCCCAAAGCCTCCCTACACGTCTCTGAGCAGTCTGAAAGGGACAGGACTCCCGTGATACTGCCTACACCCCGCAGCGCCGCAGGGGAAATAGGGCTACCTGCATCAGAGGTTTTAGAGGTGCAAGCTGTAAAGAAAAAATGATCCTGCTCTAATGAGTTACCTTAATTTCCTTAAACTTTACTTGCTGTAATCCCCTCTAATGACTGACTTCTCCTCAACAGAATGAGGGTTACAGATAATGTTTCAGCTCTTGGTTCATTCCATAAGTGAAGTAAAATACAAGAATCTAAATGTATGTTCAGTGTGGGTCTGCATAGGAAAAGCAGACTTTCTGGCTTACTAGAGCTGCCCCCACAGTGAGTATCAACCCCACCACCTCGCTGCTATGCCCATCAGGAGATCCCATTAGGAAGAATGCCCCGGAGCTCTGCCGATGCTGATCACCCAGCTACACTGATCCTGTTCAAGGTCGGTGATGGGGACGTGGCAGAGGGTGTTGCTGAAGGTGCGACTGTGAAGGACTGTGGTGGAGGAACCAGGTAGTGTGTGTGTCACCCTGCTTTGGTGAGGTGCACGTGCCTGGGTGATCCTACTTCTTCTTCCACAAGCCCCTGTGCTGAAACAGTGATGACTGTCGGAAAGGGATTGCATCAGCACCTGTGCCTGAGGCTTGCTGGGCTACCAGGCTCAGGGATTTAACCCCACAGAAATACGCCTCCAGGTTAAAGAGGTAGCAGGGATAAATCTTGCTTTCAGCTTTCAAAGCATAAATGATATTAGATGGATCCTGAATTCAGCATCCCATGCATGTCCAACTGGAAGACATGTACTAATTCTTTAAGGCTCTCCATAAGCCTTTTCTCTTATAACTGCTTTCAGGATCCAAAGCGTTTGCCAAACATACTGTGCACAACCCCCTCCCACACCCACACGTAGCATTTCATTTCAAGCTATGCTAATCCATAGCTCTTCCTGCAGTCATGCAGTGTTCACTGATATTTTATTTATCATAGGATTTAACTTCAAAATTTAACCTTTTTGTGGCTTGAAAGGTGTCTTCTTGAGAAGCTGATGTTTCTTTATTGCCTTTAAGCTCTACAGAAACATTCTTCCAATTCTTAAGCTTTTTCCATTTCTATTGGCTTCCATTTCTTTCTATTTCCTGTGTCAGGCCATTCAGTTAGACGTGGTGGCTCCTTCTTTTTGTTGTAATTAATTGCAGTCTATTAGGAGGATATTTCTTAGATTTCTATGCTGGCTTTGGATGGGGTTTTATGCCTCTCTTTGGATCAGGTAAAGCCAAGGAGACAGAAAAGCAAAACTATTTTGGGCAAGATTATTAAACTTTTTTTTTTTTTTTT
>VXBO01005121.1:167092-209368 GCA_013400135.1 Rhinoptilus africanus
CCATTAGCTTAGACTTTTTCCATAGACAGGCTTTTCTGAGAACATCTCAGCTCAGGAGACCTGTGTAGCTCAGTGGATGGAATGACCAGCCCAGAGGTCGGATGGTCCCTGGGCTATCCCAGATTTGTACTGCAGATGCCTGCCAGCAAAAGCACCGCTCATCCGCAGGGCGCATGCGTTGCAGTAGTCAGTGACTCGGGCAGCATGGGCCCTACAGCCTGAAGAATTTTTAGAGATAACAGAAAATGCAGATAGAATGGAAATAACTCGTCAGGAATGAGGCCGGGGCCAAGGCACAGGACACCAGGAGCCTGTGTGTGTTGCTCAGAAATGAGCCCAGCTTTGGGGATGACTGTTCTTGCCTCCTGGCCTGACAATGACTGTTGTCCGAGAGCGTGAGAGAAGCCAAACCTGGCTCCTGCCTGGTAAG
Organism: Rhinoptilus africanus; assembly: GCA_013400135.1. Taxonomy (NCBI): domain Eukaryota; kingdom Metazoa; phylum Chordata; class Aves; order Charadriiformes; family Glareolidae; genus Rhinoptilus; species Rhinoptilus africanus. Next base: position 167,523 of record VXBO01005121.1, read on the forward strand.
CTCACAGGGATGGGGAGCATCCACTGCTCTGAGAGCAACCCCCCGGCTTCACAGCGCTTTGGAGCTCTGCTTGTGAGGGAAGGGAAATGGGAACTACTTTTAAATAGCCTGAAGGGGTGACAACTTTCAATGAGAAGCCAACCGCTAGTCCTCAAGCTTCTCACTCACCTTGACATCCACAGGAAGTGAGACCTGCAGCTCAGATATTCGTGGGCACTGGGCACAGGTATTTGCCCATCAAACTGAGCTTTGTACCCACTGCTCTGCTGGTGCTGCTGCTCATATAGTGATGAATCCTTCTCTGCACAGGACCTGGACATCCTTAGCATTGCTGCTTTGCTTAGTGGAGTGGCACCATCTCCATCTCCAGAAGGTCCTCTGTCTACAGTGGAAGAGACGGTTTTGCTGCAGGTCTGCCCAAGGGCTTGACCCTAATCAACTTCTTGGAACAAACAGAGAGAGGTGAATCCCTGGAGTAACTGCAGAGAGTTTGGGACTAGAACATGGGGCTCACCAGGAACTGCCAAGGATTCAGAGCAATGTCGCATGATACTAAACTTGCCCCTGGCTTGAGAACAGCAATGGACCACTTAGTCCTCTGAGACTTCATGGCAATTTTCCAAGCTCTATTTACACAGGGAAAGGGGATGAGGGGCTTCTTTCAGGGGTCCTGTAGCCCCAGGAGGATAATCAAAGAAATTGGCACCCCATTGTCTTACATTTGTGCTTCTCATCTCTGGCTCAGAGGGATTAATGCCCCACTTCAGTCCAGGAAGACACTTTCAGCATGCTTTTTCAATTGATTTCATTCCTCTGAGAGTATCAGGTGTCCATGGCACCTGCATAATTTATAAAACCCCTCCCTGCCTGCCCGTGGAGAGGGGGGAATGTATCACTGAGGGTCTGAAAGATTATGCCGCCCTCCCTCTCTCAGCTCCTGTGAAAGAAGCCGAGAGACCTTGATACACAGCTTTTTGTTTTGCTCTTGAATGATGCTCCAATGTCAAGGCAGTCCATATGTGTTTCCAGAAACAGCTTTTGTCTGATCTCACTGCTCCCTTGCCCTTAGCAGACCTTTCTTGGGTGGGGTAGAGTTGTAGGAGGTTCCTGCAGGTACTATTTCACTTCTTAAACGTTTTAAAGTGGAATGGTTTTTATTTTTTTTCTTTCAATTCCTTCGTGAAGGAGAATACTTTGTACAAATGGCAAAGCTGTAGGCTGTCTTGGCATAAGGATTCTCCACACATCTCTCTGGCATGCATTCCTCCCTGTTTTGGTGAGGCAGAAGGAAGGAGGGAGCCTGGAGGACCCTGTCTCGCCGTGCTGCCGACTCTCTGGGCTGTTCTGTGGGCTTCCATGGGGTAGTAACAGTTCCCAGTAACAGTAGCCCATCCTCAGGGACTTGAGCCTGTATCTAGACTAAGAAGCTCAGTGAAGCTGGGAAATAGAATCATGGAATCGNACAGGGGGATGATCCCTTCCCTAGTCTGGCTCACCACACTATTCCTGATCCAGGCCAGGATGCTGGTGGCCTTCTTGCCCCCCTGGGCACATGCTGGCTCACAGTCAGCCGGCAATTGCCCACGCCATCTGATCGGTAGCCCATGTTGTGGCACATGTTTGAGCTGCACTGACAGGACCCTCCTGGGCAGTGCTCAGGGGTCAGTGTGGGCCAGGGACCATTCCCACCGAGCTTTATGGATTCAACCACCTCTTTCTGTGCAGTTCGGCAATACGGTTACAAGCCATGTTACGCCAGAGTCAGGAAACAATTCTGGGCATGTTTAATTTCCCAAATTCACACCATGGTTACCTATTAAGGCTGCAGTTCTGAAAAGTGCGATGGTAGTCCACTCAGTAGTCCACCCCCCACCAGATTGGGCATGTATATAGGGGCCTCAGAAGTCCACGCATTGTAATTACCCAGGGACAGCATATTTCAACATCAGATCTTTCTTATTCCTAACCCTGCCAAAAAAGCAAGATATCAACAGTGCAACACAAAACAAAGCCAAGAGAGATGTTGTTTCATAGCTGCCTGCAACACGCTCCATGTATTTTCACTGCTGTCAGATTGGTATGTAAAGAATATAAATTAAATATTTTAAAATATTGTATTGTAGAGTACTATTTCTCCATTTTCAGCACTCGTTATAGGCAAATACTATACCAGACACACCACACACCCCCCCTCAGCACACACACAGTCATCAGAATGCAAACATGCAGATATTCACATGTCAGCCGTGACTCACAGCAGTTTGGTGATATTAATTAGAGCTTTCCCGGCATATTTTAGTCCAACTGGGTAACTCAGGGAAGTTTCCAGCAAAAGGTGGAAGGAAATACAAAAACTGAGTAATGGTGGCGGTTTGTAGAAGGGGGTCCGACATGGATGATGCCCTCTGAGAGGCGGTTCAGGCGAGTGATGAGTAGCAAAGTGTCCCGGAGTATGTGAACCTGCCCCAAACTGCAGAGCGAGCAGAGACCAGGGGATTCCCTTTGGATTCCTTTCAATTTGCCTGCTAGGAATAGGGGTTTTTTTAACTGTAGTTAGGCATATAAAGATGCAAATAAGCACCCAGTAGGGTTTTTAAAAGCACATAATCCCTGGTAATTTTGTGGGAGGAAGGTGCCTGAATCCAGATAAGGATCTGGCTTTAGATTCCTAAGCATTTACAGAATAAATCCCAATAGGTGCCTACCTACTCTGTTAGACACCTACACATATTTTTCTTCCCTGGAAACAGTTTAAACATGAGCCTCTGCCAGTCCGCAGAGATGCTGTTTCAGTTTCTCTAGGACTCCTGGCAGGCGGCAGCAGCGCTGGGAGGGAAACCTTGAAGTTTCTGTAACGCAGCACTGGCAGTGATTGCTGTAAGGAGGGTGTCTCTGCTGAAGGCGTAATAACTGACTGCTACAGCACCAGCTGAAAGTTCTGGCATTGTAACAGTCAAATTTATCTGCAAAATGCATTCATAGTCATTACTCATTAATTAATCTAAATACTTGACTATTTCAGAAGTATGCCTGAACTGCCTCTTCTGCAGCTGCCTCGTTTGCTGATCTCTTGTTCTGCGGACACATATTAGAAATATTTGTGGAATGCACAAAATATTTAGTGTTTGAGTATTGCATGACTAAATATGCTTTTTATCCAAATACTCCAGAGGCAACTAATTAACACCATGGCCTCAAAGAAGAGATCTGTTCATAAATCATTGTCACTAGACCAACCTGTTCTGGTTGCTGAAACAAATAGTTAGTACTTTTATTTGCACAGCCATAAATGAGTCTTCTAGCCTTCTGTATGATTAAAGATGGAGCTTAATAAATGTCTTCTTTGAGGAAAAAAAAAAAATCTTCCAGGCATTTTACACACTCCAACAAGACTTGGAGTGCATGTTTTTCATGCTAACAGAGCAAAAATCTTCATTCTTGGTGAGCTCCTGGCTACAACATATGATTTGTGAGTCTCCCACTCTCTTTAAGAGCAAAGGGCTGGCTCTATAGGTACGTGCGTGAGGTTTAATGCTGCCAACGGCCCCGTTAAGTGCATTCTGTTGTAGCATGTTTTGCTCTCTGATTTACAGGACATACCTTCCATTTTCATTTTGGTAATCCATATCTCTGTGAGGACATCAAACAGTAACAAAAACCGAATAGCAATTAGAAAAATTAGAGCAGGCCATGCACAACTTAGCTGGGTGAGAAGCCCCCCGTGCCCGGTCTGTTTGGCACAGAGGCAGGTCGAGGGGTTGCACAACCCAGACAAATTCCCCCGTCTGTCCACAGCGGAGACAAGGGCAGACCTGAGCCCTCCACCACCTCCACCCTGCCCCGGTCCCCTGCACCACGCTGCTGTGCTGCGAGAAGAAGAGGATACCTGGCAGGACTCCATAGCAGGAAAGGTACTCTCTGGGCTGGTGGATCAGGCAAGGTTCATTAGCGGGGTTCATTAGAAGGCAGCAGTGATAATGGCCTCGATGACTCCTTGCTGATAACGTCATAGGGAATGTATGCCACCGTGGCATTGAGCCCTAGCACTAACATGGTGCATCCCACTTCACTTGGGGCAACAACATCCCTCACAGGGGGAACAAGGGCTTCTAGGCAGTAAGTTCATGGGGCAGGAAAGGTGGAAAGCTCTGCATCAAATACCAGCACTCAGCAAACATCTGAGGAGTCACAAGCTCTTTCCAGGCTCAGCTTTGTCATCTGGACATTTCCTAAACCCTGTAATGAAAGGAGAGGGTTTGTAGTACCTGAGCAGAAGAGACATGACAGAGGAGTACCTGAGCAGAGGAGCAACATGGAGGTCTTTCCCTACCTTAACTTAGGTCCAAAATGGGTTTCACAAACTTCCTCCTCTTTGTTTGAAGTAGCCAAAGGACTTAAGGATGTAGGCAACTTCACTTTTAATCCTGATTTTTCTCCTGACCCTCTCTGTGCTCTCAGCCAGGCCACTGTAGGGGTCTTCTCCACTGTGGGTGGCTTGTTTAGAGCAGGGTCTCAGCAAGGGTACTGCAGGGCCTGGTTCACAGGTAGTATTTTCAGAAGAATGACACTGACTTAGAGGAAGCTTAAATGCCTATGATTAAGCTTATCCTATTATAATTCTGTTTGTCTAACTTCCCTTTTACCATTCCAACACTATGTGATTATATGGTTTACATCCCGGCTTTGCAGATGCAGGCAAGTGGATAGTTTGCATACGATTTATGGGAAAATTGACCTATTATAGTTCGTTACCTGGTAATACTAGAGCCCTTCTTGATTGCAGAGAAAAATCAGTCTATTGTAAATGCAACGATCCCTAGCACAGCCTTTCCAAATATCACAGGGAGGGACGCAAGGAAATGATCACAGGTCCTGCAGTCAGTAGTGTGAAGAGGTTACCAATTGTGGTCACTGAAACAGCAAAAAAGGAAGAATATCTTCGTCCAAGCAAATAACTCCCTGCAAAGGAGGATAGTGTAATTTCTGAAGAGCTTCAATGTATATTTTAGAATTGAATTTGGGAATCTAGCCATCTGTCCAAATATTGAAATTCATCAGCTGTTTCAAGTGGGAGTTCGTCAAGAAAAAACATCCGAGGGAGCTCCCACGCCTGCTGTGTTACTGGGCTTGGGTTACAGCCAAGCGCCATTGACACAGTTTTCTTCCTCTTGTGTCTTAACAATTTTTTTTTGGCTGCAAATCATCTCTGAGTGTGAGCAAAACATAGCTGCCAGTTTGGCACGATCACGTGTCATGTGAAACTACTACAGGTGATAACAGGATTGTCCACGTGTGGATAGAGACAGAAGAAAGAAGGAATATTCCATTCCTCCATCGCACAGAGGGTCTTTGCTCCCTTACATATCCTTCAATGAAGGGCTGAAGACCCTCAGAAGTACTGTGGGTCCTACACGCACACAGAAATGGCCTGCTCTGCACCACTTTATTGTGCTTTCTTTCATACCTTCACCAGCAAAGCTAGTTATTTCTGTTATTGCAGTTATTTCAAGGTAAGGAAAATAATTAAACTGGGCTAGGGAGAAAAGTCAGCAGAGACACCTTTGTGAGAGGGCTCAGCAGTGTGGAGAACAAAGTGCTTTCAGTTTGTTCAGCAGGCCATCAGCTTTTAGAAAGCATAGTTCTGCCCTGGAAAGGTCACTGCCCTCTCAGCTGGATCCAAGTTTTCAAAGCTAGAACCACTCTTAGTGCTGATTACCACAGGCTTTTACCCAGAAACTGGGCTGTTATTGTGACAGACTGGTCCAAATATGCAGTCCTCAGGGACTGCAGAAGACGGAAGAGTCCAGGCCAAAAGGAGCATGGGTGGAGATATTCGTAATATTGCCATTGCCATGAGGGTACTGATTCAGCCCAGGCTAAGGAGTATTCCAGGTGTCGAGCTGCAGCTCTAGAGCAGGGATGTGTGCTGCTGCACCCAGCACAAGGCAAAGGATGAAGAAGGTCAAGGCCTGGCAGGACACAGCTTTTGGAAGTGGTGAGTTTTTAACTAGGTCTAGAGTCCGTCTTCAGAGGAATTCCTTCTTTGCTGGGACTTCCATCCCTTTAGTGCCCTTCAAATGTCCCAGATTCTGGCATAAAAAGACTTGTCAGGAGGCATAGAGACTTGCATCTGTCTCGTACTCCCCAGGCATGGCTGTTGTACTCTGACACAGCCAGGAGCAGGTAGACAGACCCCTCTTGATTCCACTCAAGACTTTTGATCTTCAAGATTTGGGACTTCAGGAGATGGTTTTGGTTAAAGCCACAGAGGATGGTTTTGCAGGATATAGTGGATAACTATATATAACCATATAACAATGTTCCTGTCCTTTGTAAAAACCTGTCTCTGTGTCATCCATTCCATCATTTGTTAGGCTTTTCTGATATTCCTGACCAAAAGACCTGGAAAAAGATTCATGGGAAGAAGGAAGGCAGCATGCCACAGGCCTGGGAAGTTTTCTTCGCAGTGAACTCTGTAAAGAAGCAGACTGGGACTTCTGATGTCAAATTAGGCAGGGTGTGAAATCTATACATCATCCAATTAGGAGAAATGTACGTTATTGCTCTGTACAAATAGTTACCATGTCAGGAGACCACCACCCGGGGCTTTCCAAGTGCTTGCTTCCTAGAGAGATTACTCCATAGCTGGGGTTAATTCCAGCAATTTGACTTGCACTGATAAACTCAATCTCTGAGAAAACCGTGTGCTGTAGCCATGAGCCAGGGGTGTTCTGCTGTGCCCAGCTCTGCATGGCCGCAACTGGTGTGAGGACAAGTGAGTCCTCTTGAGTATCTTCTCTCCATGGTGGGGGCCCCCAGGGCAAAACCACGTAATGAGGTCCCCCTGGCAGGTCACTGCTTGGGTGGACCTGCTCTGCTGGGGACAGGAGGTCACAGTGCTGGAGAGGGACCATGGCCCTCCATCATCCACCACGTGCCAAACAGAGGCATTAGCCAGCAGTCGGCAAAGACTGATAAACAGAGCTGCCAGTTGTACTGTGCAATGCATAGAAACCAAAACAGCAGTCCTCTATGTCCAGGAGATCTTTGAAAGTCAGAACAGGTTTCTGGGGAGCTACGAGCTCCCCACAGGCTTTCCCCGTACTGCAGATGGCTGAGGCTTACTGAAACACTCAAATTGCAGCTACGACTGACTTCTTTTGCTTTTCCACTCTCCGCTGCCCAACAGGACTCACTCTTCTTGCCTGCGTCCTCTAGATTTGGCTTTGTTTGGTTTGTTCATAAACTAAAAGTAAAAAGCGCTTTTTTTTTACTCTGAGGATTTGAGGAGTACATAACATTTTAAATCTCTCTATAATCTCATAAATATAAATGACAATATTGTGAAGAGTCAAAAAGGTGCAGACAAAGCAGGATCATTAAATCTGGGACTTTTGATGTATAATGCGTTCCTTCATCCGAGACCCTGATGAGGAAGCCATCACTTTCTGCATTTTGTCTCTGATGGAGAACTGGGGATGAGAAAAATGATATGCCTTCAATGATAGCTTTGTGCAGCACCAAACACACAGGGCATATTCTTAAGGGAACTGGATATTCTTAAGGTTTGGACAAGGTCTGACTAGGGCATGCTGGAAGATTAGTAAAGGAGCTTCTAGTTTCACAGTTATGGGGAGCATCTGGCAACAGATAAGCAACAGCAGGATCTAGCAATTGATTTCATCCACTGCTTTAACCAGTGACTGGAAAGCCAATATTTCTTCTCTGTATCTTCTCTTTCTAATAAGGAAAATTTCACTGTAGCACAGCCCTGAAACAGCTCACCCAGGGAGGGCCTAGTGCCAGTCCTTGGAAGCTCTCGAAGCCTTAAGCAAAGGCACAGCTGACCTGATCTGCGACTGGAGATTGTCCTGCTGTGAGAGGATGAAGGGACTAGAGACCTCCAGAGGAGCCTTTCCACCAGCACTTCTATGGTTCTCTCCGAACAAGCCAGGAAACTCTACAAATACCTTATTTTCTTAGCCCTGTGAAATTTTCTAGAGCAGGAGCTAAAACAGATTGAGGTATGAGCCAACAATTTATTGCCTGTAGCATCTCACATCTCCAGTGAGCTTGGTCTGCAAGGTGCTGTGTGCTTCCTCTGCTCTGAATCAGGCTTCTGTGGCGCACAAGAGGCAGCTGTAACCTTAGTCTTCCCTCTTCGACCACCTCCATTGTGTTTGTGCTTGTGCAGAGCAGCTGTCAGAATCTTTTTTTGGGATTTATCCTTCCTGCTCTGGACATTTGCACAGGAATGGAGCAAAAAGCCAAACATGCACAAGACAAGATCGCTAGCAGAGGACAATGCGTAATGGGGTTCTTCACGGGCCCCAGGCAGGCAATGTTCCCTGCGTTTCAGCAAGAGGGCTGCTTTATTTCCCATGTCCAGCCTGTCTCAGTGCCTCTAGCTGTGGAGGTGATGAGCAGTCTGGCTTGGAGATCTGGGACTTTGGTTTTACTCCTGACAAAGGGTGGAAGGACCTCAGCACATTTGGGTGGAGTGAGCAGAGCCAAGACTTGGGTGCTGCTTGCTCTTTTGGGATTGACTTTCAGCAGTAGGATCCCAATGACATAACTTTATGTAGCTCAAGCTTAGATGTTTGGGCCTGAGCTGTTCTTTCTCATTTTCCTTTACAGAAGGAGAAGGAGAAGAAGGAGAAGGAGAAGGAGAAGGAGAAGGAGAAGGAGAAGGAGAAGGAGAAACAATCCAAATGAGAGGCTTTTACCTTTATCTTGGGCATGTGAGCAGTGCAATGAACACTCATCGCTGGTTCCAAACAAGTGGAACTTAGGTGAACTAAATCCCTCTTCGCATGTTTTCACAGAAACTCTGCCGATTTTATGTACTTCTGGAGGTCAGATTGACCCACATTGGGCAGGCACGGGCAGAAGAAGCAGACACATGGTGAGGCCTTCAGGGTAGAAGACCCACATTCCCCCAGATGAAACACAAATGCTTGTGAAATGAAATCTTGACAATATGCTATATCTTCATACACAGAAGTACTTACTTCATGGGACAATTGCTATTTAGAATAAATTGTTAGGATACTTTCCCATCTAATTACACCCCCAAAACACTGTGGGGTGATTAGGGTAATCATGATCAAACACTGCCAAGCTGTCTTACAGCATTAAAGAAAATGTTTGATTGCCAGAAATCTATTACTGCGTAGACATCTGTGCACTGAACTCAGGCCATGAGAGCAATATTAATTTCTCACAGAGTGGGGTTCTGTAATATTCCTGCTCATACTCCTTACAAATACAGGATTTGCATTGACTTATGAAGTCCTGCAGCCTTTGACATTGTACATTAATTAAAAATGTGCCATTCACGAGAGAAGACAGAGAAAGTTTTTGCAGGAATTTTCACAGATCTTTCTGCAATTTTAGCAACAGATGCAGGGTCTGTGGCATTGGATGTGCCAGGGCATCGCTCCGGGGCACTGCAAACCCTCTGCAGCGCTGCCTGAGAAAGGCAGGTGGATGTTGGAACAACAGATTACACAGGGGTCGTTCAAAACTGCCCCTGTGCTGAGCGGTGCTACCTTTAGCAGACTGATACTCTGCTCAGAAATTGTGCAATGGTACTTAAACTGTATCGTTTTGACCACAAAAAATTGTGTGTCTTGCTTGCTGACTTCCCAGATATGTGATGCTCCTGTGCCTCTGGGAGTGGTCCTAATTCGTTAATTCTTCTCAGGGGTTGACAGGCCTCCCTACAGTCTCTTAAAATATTATGCCAAAAATAAGCTGCACTTTGTGATGATGATGGACAGTCAAATATAATTTCAGGGACCCAGAACCAAAACTGCAAATCTAACACCATCCCTAACTGAAAGTACACTGAGGCTCAGGTGAGTTTCTGGAGAAAGTATCATTCAGTTTGCATTTTTAAATACTCTGCTTGGAAATGCAAGGTCTCCATTTGTATTAGCCTCATGGAGACCTGTTCCTCATAGAACAAGCTCTTTGAAGCTGTATGAGGTGCAGCAGGGAGCTAAGGGGTCAAGAAAGGGATAAACTAGAAAACAGAGACACTGATGGGTCCAAGGGGACGGCTCTCAAGCCAGCTCCAGAAATACCTGGCTAAGTGAACATGCATCCATCAGGGCCAGGGAAAGCGATGTTCAGATGAAAGGCAACTCCCTGGCTCTCTGTCATGTCTGATTAGCTCCTGCATTCCAAAAAATCTTTCTTCTTGTATGAATTAAACCTGTAATCAGCAGGACGTGGGACGGTGCCACCAAAAGCACAATTCATCTGTTCCAAACTTACAGAGGTCGGATGTTCCCCCAGGAACATCCATGGTCCCTGCGGTTGTATATATAGATAAGCCAAGCCCCTGAAACTCAGTTTTACACCGAAAAGCAGAAAGGAAGAAAAGAAAAATTAAAAAAGGAAAGGAAAAAAAAAGGAAAAATAAAGATTTGTTTAGAAATGCCATTGCCAGCATGTTAAAACATAAGACTTACAACAGAGTCAGGAGTAAGCATGGAGCTGCTGGCCCCAGTTAGTCCCCAAGTGTCTCTCTCCAGATTTGTTAAAGCCAGACGTCAGGCTCAATCTTTCCTTCTGCCCTGTGGGGAGACAGATGAGTCCCTCAAGTCACAAGCTGAACCACAGGAGCAGAGACAAAAGGAAGACGCTGCTGTTAATATAGCTGTCCCACAGGTTGGAATCACAGATACGTGGGGTTCTGTAAAATTATTTATAAATATTAATTTCAGGATAGGTGCTTATGCAAAAAGTTCTGACTCCATGGAGTTTCATTAATCCTTGGAAATAGAGTTCTTGTTACTCATTCTTCATTATTTTCACATTAAAAAGATTCCATCATCTGATGGATCACATCTGGTCTCTCCCCAGGAACTACCAGCAGAGGAGGAAAGCCCATCAATCCCACCTGCACTGTGATTGACAGTTACCTCCTCCCTGATCCCACCCCTGTTTTTTTATTAATTTGCCTTGCTCTCTAAATAAACACAGAGAGTATCTGCAGTTTAGAAAACTAAATGAGTCTGGTGGCAACTTTGCTTATCCTGGTGCTACTCTTTTCCCAGAAGAATGACACGCCTGCTCACAAATCTGCCCTCTGCCCCAGTCTGCTCTCCCTTCTAACGCAGCAAAGGTGCCCTCCGAGCCTGGAGCCACAGCGGCATTTCCAGATGGTCCCTGTCCTGTGTCACAGCACCGAGGGCAGGAAGGCAGAGGCCCGCTGAAGCTGGGCAGTGGATGGGATGCAGGCTGGGAAAGAGCTTTGCTGCCAAACCTTCTCTTTGCAAACCTCCCGGGCCCAGGACAAGCAGCTTCTCTGATTCCTGCTCTGGCGATGTCTCGTGAAGAGAGCTGGGTCAGGAGAAGACACATCTCAGGCTTTGCTTGTCAAGTAGCAAAGGCTCCAAACTCATCCCGGAAAGCCAGAGGCAGAGAACGCGGCTCCAAGAGCAGAGCTGTGGAAACGCACTCTCCTCTGCTGCAGCCCCCCATTGCCTCCTCCTGAAGCTTCATGGGGAGGTGACCAGAACTAACCCCTACATGGTCAGGGAAGGTGACCTGTGGAGGTCAGCTCGGCTCCAAAATGCCCACACAGATGCTCTGGATAAAGAAGGACTTCACACGAGGCAGAGAAAACTCTGCAAACCCTCCTGAGCTTTGCATTTGCTGTGTGCTTTCAGATAACCCTGAACGCGTGGTTCCCTGCTCTGGCTGTGGCTGGCAGGCTCTCCGTTGGGCTTGGCAGCACAAATATTAAGCAGGGTGGGGGTAGGGGTTAGGTGCTCACCAGCCCTGAACAGATCCAGCGAGCAAATATGTTAATTTAAAAAATAATGCAAGCAGTGTGCAGTAAAGATTTGTGGAGCTCATTAACGTTTGAAAACAGCTTTGACATCTGTGCTTTGTCCAGCTGAGACTTCACCACTCCAGTGCCTGGGAAGGAAAATGCAGTAAGTGAAAGGCTCTCAAAGGTTCCCAGCGATCCCATGCTTGGGAGCAGGACCGTTCTTAAAGACCCTGGAACTTCCTTCTGCGACTTTTACAAATACCTCTATTCACAGTAGGTAATAGCATACCCTTGCAGAGTAGCATGAGGTTGTATTTTATGTTACTGAGTCTGTCTAAGAGTAATTACATTCAACATAATGTGTCTGATTCAGGTTTTATGACGAAAATGCAGTTCTAGAGACAGAAATATTTACTTAATTACTCCATACTCACAAAGGTGTTGCTATTCATGTTTGTACAAGCCTACACTACTCACAATTAGCATCTACTGCCAAAGTCACCAACAATAGCTATTTTATCGTCATCCAAGAGAGGCAGGTTTCCTCCCTCTTCCCATAAAACCGCAGTTCAGACAGCACATTTCCTCTCTTGCACGGAGGCTTAATTCTTGCAAGCATGTGAGTAGGTTATGTCAAGAGCGTGGACTGCTGTCTGTGTGGAGGAGACCTTACCGCAGGCTTATATTTACCCAACAAAAAGCAGGTCTTCAGTAGGCTACAGACAACACAACATCCTGCCGTCACCTGTTGGGTACAGTCTGTGCAGCTTAATTAGACAAGTCCTGAAGATGAAATCAAAATGCCAAGGGAAAGTGCCTGAGTGGCTACATTTCAGCTTGAGACCAGGCTGGAAATCCTGCTGTAAAACTCGTCTGTAGAAATTTGACAGCAATGAGCCATTTCAGAGAAGCAGGTGGCATTTTCCCGAATGCAGGACCAAAGCCAGGAGCTCCCCTCAGTTTTAAAGAAGAGCCTGCAGGTGGTTTTGGGGGTGGTTACCATCCAGGATACCAGCCCAGCTCTATGGAGGCCATCCCAGGAGAAGCCCGGATGTCCCAGCAAACCTGGAGCTGCAACCACCACGCAGCATGTCTCAGGGGTTGGACTCTATTTTGCTATATCTTAGAAATGTGGAACAATCATACTGGTGAGAGTGAGACTAAATTATGGCATCCCTTGTGAAGCAATACTCAATAACTTTTCCCATGCACTCCAGTTTGTGGGTCACCGCTGTGCTTGTGCACCAGCCTCTGGCTTCACAAAGGACACAGTGCAGTCCCGGGAATGTGCTTTTCCACATGGGGAACTCACAGCTGCTAGAAGACAAACACAGATCTTATTTTTTTGCCCGTGCTTGGTCTGAGGGAGTTTTATTTTTACAGGAGAAAAGGCCACACTATCTTTTCATAGAATAAACCACTCCAAAATATTTGCTGGACAGTCACAACTCATTGCACTTCATTGTTTTCAGCAAGAAACTTACTGGCATTCCCAAGGCAGAGGACACTATTTCGCCTTGCCATGCTGATGAGAACTTTCCGTTTCAAATCTGACCTGGGATAATTTTACTGTTTTGGATAAACATCTTCTGGGATCTGTAATGTGAGTGTATGAGGCACAGACCTTTCCGTGTGGTCAGATCCACTGTTGGATGAGTTTCTACAATGTCCCAACAGCCCTGTGATTCCCATGACGTGCAGAGTCTCTGCTTTGGCGCAGTCTGGGTTATGCCATGGGAAATGCAGTGTGGTAAATCTGCCAAAGCCAGAGGAGAGAATGGGAGCCACCCACCACAGCATCCCTTTGCAATTTGTCATTCCAAGAAAGCATAGTTTTACTGTGGACTCAGTCACACCAAAGGTTCAAAAATCCAAAATATTTTTATTTCAATTGAACTTAGATCCAATCAGCCTCACTATTGTCTTTTCACAAGGAAAAAAAAAATAAACACACTTTATCCCACTGAAAAATTTCCTTTAATCAGATTGTGGGAAATGGACGCCCATCTCCCTAAAGTTACTGTTGGGAACAACACTAGGCCAGTTTTGTTTGTGATGGATGTTAACGATGGGACTTCATGTGTTAGTGGATGGCACAGAAATGCTGCAGGGATGAGAAAGTGCCAAACGCCCGAACAGAAGACAGGGAAAACCTGTTACTGTGGGTGGAAGTGAGCACGGGGTGCAGCTCAGTGATACCCCTAATTTGTCAAAGCTTTATTTTCAGGGTTTCATCAGCGGGAGCTGCCACACTTCCCCACACTATTTCAAGTGAAGTTCATGTTTACGGAATATTTCTGTTGGAGGAAAGGGGGGTCTCCCATGTACCGTCATTCCTGTCACTGCGTGAAGGAAAATCTCACAGCGCAAGAGGAAAGCACAGCAAATGATATGTGAGAAAATGTATTTCCACACCAAAGAGATTTCCCTGTAAATAGGACCTTGGTAAGCAACATGGGCCCCGCAGAACATGTCAGCTTGTGCATTGGGAGATGCTAATAGCTTCTTGTGCAGCAGGGAGAATTTTTGGCTTCTGCTGATGAGGGGATGAGTAAATTTGGCAAAGGCTGGTTTTCCTTGGCTGTGGGGCCCCTACAGAGTAGGCACTGACAGACTTAAAGTTGCAATACTGTAGAGAACAGAGACACTATAGGCAGCCTGTGCATCCATCCATCCATCCATCCATCCATCCATCCATCCATCCATCCATCCATCCATCCATCCCTCCATCCATCCAAAATAAATAAAAAAACCCTAACTGTAGCCCAGGAGACACCTTCTCTTGGTCCTGGAGGCCCTTTGCAGGCAACAGAGAGAGATGCAGCCTCTTGAGGAGCAATTCATCTGCCTCAAAGCAATCACACCCCTAGGTGGGCCATTTGTCTCTGCTGGATGCTTAAGGCGGGTTTAATACTGAACTGTACTTCTGCTTACAAACAATATAAATTCTTGGACTAACTTGCCCTCTGTTGCCAGATTTTGTGGTGCAGGTTCTGTGTCGTTGTTCAAAAAGGGGGAGAATTTGCAGCCTGTGCTGCTCTCTGGTCAGCGCTGAGCGTGAAGACAACCACGTCTGTGCAAGGTGCAGACGCTGAGGTCTCTGTGAACAGACTTGCCCGCAGGCTGTGTGACCTTTACTACAGGCTCAAGCACACATGTAAAGAAAACAAGCTTTGCTTGAACCAGATCATGAAAAAAAGACTGTGACAGAGACAACTTAAAAAACCACTCCCTTCAGATGCGATCTATTGACCAAGTGCATCCATGCTGGCATTCCCAGTGCTACATAAGTTCCTGGATTTCCTCCAACTCACAAACATTTGCAAAAACAGTTCTTGGCTTCATAGCAAATCAAGCTCCAGCCTTTCCTTTGCGAAGCTGATGGAACATCAGGTTTGTTTTTTTAATAACCACCTCCCTCTCCCAGGAGGTAAAAGGTGCTCAGAGCTCAGCTCTTCCATCCACATCCAAGCAGGTGCGAGAATGGTCCATGGTTTGTGCTGAACCTCGGGTGTCAGGGAGAGGAGATGGGATGGTGCACGTCAGGTGCACTGATCTGTCAGGCTGTTTCCTAAAGAAAAAGGACTTTTGGAGTCAGGAACCAAAGGTGCGTTGCTCTTCGGCAGGCCAGGAGCTGTTCTGTGTATGTTAGTCTCTGGTCTGAGTAAAAGCAATAATAACAATTAATAATTGAATGCTTGAATTATTGATAGCAATAATTAATAATTGAATAATTGAATTCCGTGTACTACTATAGAGGCTCTTGTCAGAGAAACTCAAAGTATTTTGCAAACATTAATGAATTAGTGTCAGGATCTTCTGCTACAGGCAAAACTGAAATAAAACAGAATTTCCTCAGGCTGCTCCACCCTCATACAAACACTGCGCACATTTCCCTGAGACGGATCTAGGCAGGAAAACCCCCAGGCTATGGTGATGGTGCCGGCCTCTCAGGAATACTTTGCTCCTCAGGAGTCTCCTACCAGCATGTGGTCTCCGTGCACACACGTGTGGGCTGCCGGCTGGTGCGGGGACAAAAGCAGGCAGCCAGGCAGCAGCCGGGAAGCAGAGCCAGGGCTGGGCTGGGGACCTCTCCTCCCACCTCCCCGCTCCTCAGAGCAGGAGGGAGCATAGATGGGGGGACCCAGGTCACAGAAACTTCACTGTAGCGGTGGCATCAGAGGTGGGCCCTGCTGGGGACATTACCTGCATGTTGTCCCACTTTGGGGCAAGTTGGGGACCACAAGCCAAGAAGATGCAGAATACCAGACTTAAAAATGATCTTCTGTTTTCGTTCCCTTTCTCATGGACTGGAAAACACCATCCTTCATTTCACTCCCCTCTAATTTCTTTTTTGGTCAAAAAATTTCTTTCCAAGACAAACGATACTCACTTAAGATAAGGAAGAGAAGAAGATTTTGCCACGTCAGGATGCTTCTGGCCACTTGTTTCTTTGCCTGTCCATGGGGCAACACAGCTGGGAAATCAGTCCAGTGGGGAGATGTGAACATCCTCAGACTTATTCTTCACAGAGTATAAGAGCATCAGGTGCCTGCTCCTGTTTTAGGTGCCTCTTACAAGTTAAGGGTGACTTTGAACAAGGTCAGGACCCATCCTCTTCAGCTAAGGCTTTAATGCTGCTACTTTCCCTTCGAGACAATAGGTGCAAATCTTTTCTATCAGACCTCTGCCCTTCCTCCATCCCTGTTGGCATCTTTTGGATCACATCAGAAGGGAATCTCCTAGGCAGTGCCCTTCTTGTGCTGTTCCAGTTTGATCATTTGTGCTTTCTCCGTAGAAACTGCCTCAGCTCCAAAGCATCTCAAAGAGTCTCTCTACCATCTGTAATTGCTTGCAGTTCCTCTCATTCCTCCAACGGTCCTACCTCTCTTTCCAAGCAAGGCTTTGACTGCTTCTTTTCTGATTTCCAAAGATTATAAATGAGGACATTTATTTTACACCACAGCTAGAGTAGTAACATTCATAAGGATAGGCAGTGGCTGTTAAAGCCATTTCATTTTCTTTCTGAATAGCAAAAGTTTCTCATTCACTTCCAGTTTTGACACTCTGGAAATATGCTGCTCTTCAGAATTAAACTCATGTACGTTACCAGCAAAGAATCAGAGGGCTAAAGGAGGGATTTCTAGCTACATTTCACTTCTTCACATCAAAATAAAGGACTTAGAAAATACTGCAGACAACTCTTTCTGTAGCACACTGATTGGCATTGCCCTGTCTGAGTCACCATTGCCTCTCCCCAGCCACTCAAGAAGGATTTGATTCATTACCTTCCCAAAGACCGAGGTGAGGCTGAATGACCCATAGTTCCCTAGATCCTCCTTTTGGCCATTCCTGAAGACAGCTATGATGTTTGCCTTTTCCCAGTTATAAGGAACATCTCCCATTTTCAATTCCCTTTCCAAGATGTTAGAGGAAAGCTTCACAATGACAACGGCCTGACCCATCAACACCTTTGGATGCATCCTATGTGGCTCAAAGGACTTATGTCTGTCTTAAGTGCTCTCTATATTCCTTGGCAGTGGGTAATGCTTCACTCCCAGACTCTGCTAGCAGGCTGCGGAACTGAGTGGGGCTATGCTGGGCATGGGGGCAGTCAGGAAGTTTGGCGTGTGCTTAACAGCTTGGCTGGGATATAACTGTGCTGCCTGATGTTCTCTCAAACGCCACAGACTATCTCTAGCCATAAGAAAACCCTGCCTGCAATTCACCTTTGTGAGCTGAGTCTAATGTCATCCAATTTTTCTGGAAGCCCCCAAATATCACTAGACTTCTGAAAGGTGAGTCCCTCCTGCTGTGTCCAAGGGGGAGATGTAGGCGTTCAGCGAAGGGAAGGCTGGGGAAGTGACCGGGTCGAGCCAACCATTGCAGCCTGGATGAATAACACAGCTCCGGACATTCCTAACCCCTGGCACACAACAGTGCTTATGCTGATGCCACCTTGAACTAGAGCAAACTTATGGGATGTTTTAAAATCAGTGTGCATCTAGGTCAGAGGAATGAAATGAGGTTGTGTGAGTCTGCTTGATTAATAAGAAAAAAGACTTAAGAAATACATTCACTATCTGCATCCCTCTTTTTCCTCCTCTATTTTGGTTCATTACAAAACCTGGAAATAATTTGTTGCCAGAACAACAGATATTTTGCCAGCTGCTGACTAGTACTGCTGTCTCTTTTGGACAGGAGACCATACTGGTGGATCTGAACTGCTGGTTGGGCTGAGGGCTGCCTCTGGTTTAAATCAGAGTNTAAAGACTTTAGAAATACATTCTCCTCTGCTGCCTCTGGTTTAAATCAGAGTTGTAACCCAGACTGTCTCCCCTTAGGCTGCAGTCTGGTGTCACTCTGAAACATGCTATGCTTAACGTGCTGCACAACCTTGCATCTGTATCCCCCAGCCTAGTGCCTCCAGGAATTCTCTAGAACTGTCTGGGAAAACTAGGAAGGTCAATAGGAAAGGACTTCCACCCGGAATAGGGCTATTGCTGGATCAGATGGATATTGCTGGCTCTTGATAACTCTGGATCAGGTCACCCCAGCTTTGTCTGTCTGAGTCTTGAAAACCTCCAGAGACAAACCCCGCAGCCTCTTTGGGTGACCTCCTGCAGTTCTGCTCAGCACTCCTGAGCAAATGATTTTCCTAATGTCCATCCTGAAATTCCCCAGCCATAGCTTACGTGTACTGCACCTTTCCACACTGTCCACCACAATCAAGAAGTTTGAATTCGCTGCCTTTGTAACAACCCTTCGAGCAGTTGCAGGCTGCTGTTAGATCACTCACA
The DNA here is from genome assembly GCA_013400135.1 of Rhinoptilus africanus. NCBI lineage: Eukaryota > Metazoa > Chordata > Aves > Charadriiformes > Glareolidae > Rhinoptilus > Rhinoptilus africanus. The sequence goes on from VXBO01005121.1 coordinate 186,111, forward strand.
GAGAGTGAAGACCCCATCTTCAAAAGCGATTCACCTAACAGCCTTTGAGGACTACCCAAGCCCATTCATGGGCTCCAGCCTCAAAGCAAAGCCAGTTCCCACGGAGATGCCTCGGAGAGACCAGCTCTGTGCAGGGAAGCTCTGCCTGCATGGGGTGCTAGGCTGGAAAGCACACACACTGCCTACCTGCCACCCGGCCAGGCCTCCAGTGCAGTGGAGAAGAGGATTTTTATCTAACTTCTGCTCAGAATTTTTTTCAGGTGCTGTATTGACTTGAAGCAAAGGGGTGTCTTTCACCAAATCAATATGTAAACTTTTAAACTCCCCCCCTCTGCACACATGCATACATACACACATCTCATTTTCTGGTCTTGAGACCTCCTCCATTTCCAACCCTTCGGCACGATGGATCAACCTGCCCAGCTCCGCCAGGACAGAAACATGTCCATTTTAGTCATTTTAGTATGCTTCAAAAAAGAAGCATAGACAGATGCTCAGAGTCATCCAGGGGATCCACAGCAAAGAAAATCCTTGAACCCCAGTCACCTTGCTCACGAATGACATCTTAAGGGCCTGATAAAACCAAGGTGAGCTGGCCTTCCAGCAGGCTGCAGTCATCCTCTAGAGTCCCATTACAGCTGCCTGCCCTGTGCTCACATCAGAAGCACTTAATACTCAGGCCTGAACTCTCTCCTGTCGTTGGAAACTGCCATTCCCTCTCTGCCTTTCATCTTTAGGCTCATTGACCTTGTTAACATCTTGTCCGCTTCACCAGGCAAGCAGCAAACTGGCAAGTATTCCCAGTGCAAAACCTGCCTGCTCAGCAGATTCATTCTGAAATGTATCTGACTTCAAAGAGCCTCCTGGTAGGATTCCTTCACCATCTGCAGGAAGGATATTAAATCACACTGCTACAGTCAAAATGTTATTGTGAGGAAAAGGAAACACATCTTATATATGGAAGAAAGGATTTATTGTTAATTTAAGCAAAGTTTTACTAGTCTAATAGTCCAAATTATCTAAGACAGAAAAACCTCATAAATAAAATCGTTAAACTTGTTATACAAAAGCTCCCTAGTACCAATGCCTGTTTTCTGGGGCTACGTTCACACTTTCTGTGACCCTCAGGGTCCTCAGAGGAGCCCTGGAGGAGGTTATGACAATTTGCTGTTATCCAGAATCCTCCACCAAGAGGAGTACAGTGCTCATGGTGGAGATTTCTTCCTCCTTGGTCTTAGGTCTGCTTGAGTCTATTTTAACACGTTTTCATATCATAGGCTGCTCATTAACTCCCAGACAAAGCCTCAGCAGCTTCCTCAAGTCCCCTAAATAAAAAGAACTATTGTTTGTTGTGCAAACAGATGAGGGTTTGTCGGGGCTTTACCACAGAGCTGAGCTAAGCCAGGATAGATGACAATCACAGCACTATGTTTAAAGACAGAATAACCTAAGACTAGCTCAGACCAGGACAACTCCTGACCAGTCCTGAGACCCTCTTCTGCCAAACTAAACCCTACTGGACTGCAACAGCAGTGAGAAAATCTCTGCACAAAAGTGACAGCTTTTTGAGTGAAGCATGCCAGGAGGTTTTCAAGGTTGTCTCAGGACCGCTGTGCGGTACTGAATACCTTTCAGCACTCAAATACAGACATTTCCAAGGTCCCTCTGCCATTAGCAAGGAGAACTGCCAGGGAGTGTCAGTGAAGGAGCGACAGTTCTCACAGAAAGCTGGTGCCACTGAAACACATCCAGTGAAATTCATCTCGAGAAGCTTTAGCAGGCTAAAATTTGTGTTTTCCTGGGAGCAAAGAGCGATTCAGGTTTGCTCCACAGGATGTGGAGAACGCTACAGTCAGATAGCGCTCAGCAACCCTTTGAGACTTTTCTCTGAGGACTGTCACAGTTCTGGGAGAAGCTCAGAGCAAAATCTCCTTCCTTGAAAGTAAGATGAGATGGAGCCGAAGTCAGGGAGGTTGCAAAGGACCTCTGACGGTGTTCAGTGATGCCCACAGCCCATTCAAGTGAAGCTGTGGGTATACTCCGGGAGAGCGGATCCACGTGGAGTACAGTCCAGAGCGCGATGCCCAGCACTTGGTGCCTGGAGTGGACTAACTCCGCCAGCGCTCCCCAGCCCACACCTCTGCTGCCTCACCATCCTCTGTCCGTGCAGGGGACTAGTCACATCAGCAAGCATTGGTCGGGTCACCTCTGGAGGGGCAATTCTGAGCCTCTCAGGTCTCTGCAAAGTATCATCTCCCTGTTTTCTTTTGCCCTTGGCAAATCAGGTTTCGCATGTGCAGAGCAGCCAAACAGCCCTTCTCTGCTGGTGCTTCTCAGTGTCGGAGAAATATGGGTATGATCAGATCAAACCAAGTGCATGGTCCCCCCCGTTCTAGTTCCTGAACTGGCAGTGGATGTTTTCTGCTCCTTCCAAACCAGGCATTTCTTCCACATTTTCTCTCCTGCTTCTGCAGCCTGACCTGTTAACACGGGAAGCGATGAAACAAACGCTCTGAAAGGCGCAGGGAGAAGGAGGATTTGCACAAAGCCTTTTCCCGGTGTGTAACTCCTGTTCTGCTCACACATTGCTCGTGGGCAGATTGTTATTTTCTCACATTTATGAAATCACTCAGTGCAGAGTATCCGTGAATAATTTCCCAGCTGCAGTTGCTCAGCAGTCTGTTAGAGGAGAACATCCCTTGTTCAAAACCCAAATTGTTCCGGCTGTGTGCTGGTCATGTGGCATGTTTTTACATCTTGAAAGGATAGGTTAGAAGCACAAGAATCGCTTCCTTGCTGCACATGCGGCAGTGAATGATGACCATGCTTGGAAAGCATCCTTTAAAAATGTTTTGCTGAATGTTCCTATCAGGAATGCCTTCCTCCAGTCTGCTCCTGGAAAGCAGGAGGGATGACGCTTGAAGGTGTCTTCATCTGCGTATGACCCAGCTTCTGCCACTGAGGGGTCTTGCTCATGACTTGGGCTCCTTACAGGCACAGTAATGAACTATAATTAGTGGCAGCAAACACATCACTGACAATGCGTGGGAGTGAGCCTGTTCCTGCAGCAGGTAAACAGGGGCTTCAGAGGCACGGATCCTGCACCCCGGTGGGGATGCAGCTCTGCAGCTCCCATGTGACAAGTAAAAACTACTTCAAACCAAACCCATGCAAGGCAGCTATTTGCTCGTGTGTCTCCTCACATGAGGACCATGGCTTTAGGCAGACAATGGGGCATGCAAGAGGGGCCTGTCTTCCCAAGTAAGCTGAGTCTCTACTTACAATTTATAAATAGGAATTACAGGCTGTTGTATCTGTGGGACTTAAGAACACTGTTAGCTTGTTTAGTGCCATGTCAAGTGCAGAAAAAGACTGAAAGAAGAAAGGAATAATCCCTTTGAAAAGGGTTATAAAGCTATTAAACACTTTTAAGCTCTTGTTCTGGAATGACGAGGTCTCTCGTAATCTTCACACCCATTGCCACAACCGAACAAGAGTGCAGGAGTTAATATCATAAACACACCCAGGGCACAGCACTGAGTGCCGCTCTGTGGGTGGTAACAAGACAAAGGTTTCCTTGAGTCACCGGAGAGCTTTTCCTAAAGAAACTCGAAACCAGTCACAGGAGGGAGGGCCACAGTCATTTATCTGAAATTAATCCTGGTGAGAACCCGTTTCCCAGCCCCCGCAGTGAAACAGTGGCGGCCGCAGCATCAAAACCTGCTTGGCTCTGGCAAGACTCAGCCAAGGGCAGAAGTTGGCTCTGTAATTTCTTGAAATTACTTTTTTACCTGGGGCCTCATTCTAGCTGTTTCCACTTTGAAGAGGGTGCTCCAGGTAACATAAATGCGTGCTGCTCCCTGGAGCATCTCATCCTGTGGCCCGTCGGTGAGCACAGTGAAGGAGACAAGGGTGAACGCTGGGGCTGTATCAGCTGCAAACCCCAGTGACTCTCCACAGAAACAGGAAGATTTGGATCCATGGTGCAGACTCTGTTTTGAGAGTGTCCTCAGGTACCTAAAGCTCAATGACTGAGGAAATGTTGGTCTTTTCCCAGCCCCGTTTGCCACCTGGTGTGACAGTCGACAGTGAGCGTGTGTTCTAACTGGACATGATCTTAAATTACAGTTCCACGTCTTGGATTTCTGGGGGCTGTGAAATCTGCTGTCACCTGAGCCACTTTCTGCAGGCCACATGGGCTGCAGCTTGGTGACAAAGGGCTCTGAGGAAGGCGCCAGCCATTAGATTTCCTTCATGTCTCCATCCACACTTTATTCCCACCTTGTGCTGCAGCGCTGCTGCTCCCATCAGGTCTACAAAGGTGTTGCTGGGCCTGTCCTTGGCATCTGGTTAGAGACATGATCCATATTAATAAATCCTGCAAAGCCATGCTGGTCACTTAAAATTAGATCAGTTCGTGCTTGGTTTCAGCACAACCCCCCAAGCAGTTGTGCTGGCCCTGACGAGGGACGGTGATGGCAGAGATGGAGAGGTCACTGCTGCCAGCGTCCCAGATGTCAAACCATGGCCATAGTAAATGAGGAGTGGGAACAAACGCCAAGTGTGCCTGTTTGGTAGCTGTTTCCCACATACACATTCAATGCCTGTTGGCATGACAGACCAGGAAAAATGGATATTTGCACACAAGGGGCACAGGCAGAGAGAATCAGCAGCTGGAGTCTGCCCTTTAGGACAGGATGATGCTCTGCTGGTGTGTACTGGCTCCTCTGCCATCCTGCAAACCTTGATTGGGAGCTATATTGCAGTTTGTAGACCTGCTTCAAAGGCTATGAGCAGCCCTGTGTAGAAGGACTTGGGGATACTAGTGGACCAAAAAATGGATGTGACCTGGTAACGAGCACTTGCAGCCCAGAAGGTCAATCACATCCTGGGCTGTGTCAAAAGCAGCGTGGCCAGCAGGTCAAGGGAGGTGATTCTCCTCCTCTACTCTGCTCTCGTGAGACCCCATCCGCAGTACTGCGTCCAGCTCTGAAGTCCCTAGCACAAGAAAGACAAGGATCTACTAGACTGGGTCCATCGGAGGGCCATGAAAATGGTTAGAGGGCTGGACATCTATCCTACGATCAAAGGCTGAGAAAGTCAGGGTTGTTGAGCCAGGAATAGAGCAGGCTTTGAGGACACCTTATTGCGGCCTTTCAATATATAAAGGGGGTTTATAAGAAAGACAGAGGAAGACTTTTTACCAGAGCCTCTAGGGACAGGACAAGGGGCAACAGTTTTAAGCTGAAAGAGGGTAGATTTAGATTGGACATAAGGAAGAAATTTTTTAAGATGAGGGTGGTGGTACACTGGAACGGATTGCCCAGAGAAGGTGTGGTTGTCCCATCATTGGAAGTGTTCAAAGTCGGATTGGACGGGGCTTTCAGCAACCTGATGCAGTGAAAGAAGTCCCTGTCCACAGCAGGGATTTGACTAGATCATCCCTTCGAACTCAAACCATTTTATGATTCTATGATGTCACAGTTCTCTGAATTGCAGGGCAAGAAACCAACATCTTCAAAGAAGGAGAACCATGAACACGAAAGGCCAGGGTCTCTGGGAGCAGGGCCTGGCCAATTCCATGAGGTGGGCACTTCCAGAGATGTGGCAGGGAGGAGTCCCCTTGTGTGACCGTGCTATTGTCTGCAGCAATTATGCCATCAGCCCTGGTGCTCCAGCCCTCATCAGCTGCAAGGACATGGCTGCAAACTCTGCTCAGGAAAGTTCAAGCCTTTCACTTTGTGAGAAAGGTGGCTCTGGGCAGACTGTTTGCTATCAGCAAGACTCCATACATAGGTGTGTACAGAAGCAGCAGCAAGCTGCATCCCCACATCCTCTGGCTAAAAAGGGCAGAACAAAACACGGCCTTTGCCCAGAGGTAACAGCAGGAAAGACATTCAGACTGGGACTTGGAGCATCTCTGTCCTGTAGGACAAAGCCACTGAAGTCTGGGTGGATAGTAGGCTGTAGCTCATTGTCCAAAACTCTGACCACTGCTGAGTGAAGGTATTTTGCATCCAACAAACTTTCAGTAACCCTCAGGAAGTGTTTTGGTTTCTCTCTGCTCAGAGATCTCCATGTGCACAGGGAGCTTCCATTTCCATCAGGTACCTTCCTGCTTGCGGCTCACAAGATCTTCCCTCTGTCACCCCTTGATGGACGTCTGTGCCAGAATTCCCTTCCATGCAGCGTGCTTGGCTTCTACCATTGGAGAACAGACAAAGTCCCCTTTGGAAGCTTCTGACCTTCTGGCATTTGACTTTTCCAGAATAAGTCCCTTGATAATTATGGTATTTTTGCAAGCTATCTGAAGACAACTAGTATAACAGGTGAAAAGTTAAATTCTTCAATAGTTGTTATTAAAAAAAAGCAAACAGAAATAAATAAATAAAAAACCCCAACAGTTGGTGCAAGTAATTACTGTGAAAAGTCAGGACTGACTCAGCTGGGTGTATTTTTGGAGATGTGCTGGCCTGTCTTGACACAGCCATCTGTAGGGCCTGCCTCTGTGTGTCTTGGGGGACTCTGCACGGGCTCCAAAGAAAAGGAATAAGCTGCTCTGAATTCTTCCAGAGCTGCAATCTGCTACAGAGCTTCATCGGTTATCTGGGAGAGCAGCAGTGGAAGCCCTGAATGACATCTCTAATGGGTCCTGTTGTTAGTGTCTCATTTCTGGCTTCAAGAAAGGCAATTGGATTCTGGAGTCTCTTGGAGTGATGGATAAATGACAAGCAATTTCATGAGCTAGAACTGAATTGATGTGAAAGCGAGAAGCTAATTGGATTATATGCTTGTCAGGAGTCTTTTTTCCTGCACTGTCAGGATTGTTCAGAGATATGGGCTGCTTTGCACAGAGGCAAGTCAGAGCTGCAGAGAAACCAGCTTTTCTCCTCTTTTCCCAGTGAGAAGAGGACCAACAGTGACAGTATTTCATACTTCCCCAGGTTCCTACCCCTCAACTTCAGTAAGGCACCTCCAGACCACCACCAGACCAAGAAAAGGCGTTGAGTTCCCAGGTCGTCAGAACAATGTTTATTGAAATATGCTCTCCTTTAATGGAGATTAAACATCTTGGCTCCCTTCCAAATCTGAGGGATACCATTTGGAACAGTGGATCAAGAAGGCAGAGGAAGGCTTTCCATAGCAGTATGTGGTGGGATAAGGAGAAACTGCAGATATAAATTAGGATGAGATATTCAGACAGGATTTTACAAAAACCTTCGGGGCAAAGAAATCCATGAAAATGCTGCGATCAAGTCTGCCCTGCTCCTACGCTTAGGGAACGGTGACTCTTAGCAGTGTCACACTGGGTTTACACCCCTGTGACTGGGCGAATTCAGCACCAGCCTGGTTATCATTGACTAACCCCATGACGTGGACATGAGAATACCTGACATCAGAATAACTGCTTTGTCTGTAACTGATGCCATCCCATTTTGCCAGACACTGGGAATTCAGTCCTCACTGTTTATTTAAAAATGTAAAATAAAAGCTGCACTATATCATATGGAGCCTGGGTGCTTTGTCCCAGGTAGATCTGGGCAGGGGGTCTCTTATCTGCATTTCTGCACTCAGCCCCCTCTGCCCGTTTAAAGGACTCTCTGTTGGAACAGCATCTGAATGGTAGTGTCAAAGGAGTCTCTCCATCTATCAGACACTGTCCCTCACCCAAGATGGTCAGTGACAGGTCCCTTCGTGAAGACACCAAAAAACCTGGTGGGAATTATGCTCCACATGTCCTTTCAGCCTGGTCTGCCAGAGACAACTTGTTCAGGCTCTAAGGCTCTGCTAGGAAAGAAAGATAGGAAAAATTCAACTGGTGTGTTGGAGAACAGTGCCCTCCTTGTCCGTCTGAAGCTTGGCCTGGTGTGTCCACAGGAAGGGTGTATTAGGTAAAAGCAGCTGCCAGAGGATGTCAGTAGAACCAGCGTGGAGAGGGAGAAGCTCTGAGTCCACCGAAGTCCACAAAGCTACTCTGTGTGCTGATATTCACTGAGAGAGGCTGAACATCCCTTCAAACCTTCCCGAAACCAGAGCGCTGTGAGACTCTCAGGTTCAGGGTGCTGCAGTTCTGCCCTGGAGAGCACATGGTCCCCTGAGCATCCCGCTGCCCGGGAAGCAGGACTCTGCACCCAGCGGCAGCCTCAGGGCTGCTGCGTCTCACAGGTGACATGCTGGGACACCGCAGGGCTTGAGTCCATCCTGGGGACACTGTTATCCATAGGATGTTGCTGGCCAGCAGTAACTTGGGGTCACCTCATCTGTTTTCTTTCATGACTGATAGCTAGAACATTTAGACTCCAGGTAGAGAAAATGCAATAACCCCCAGTGCAGGGGGCAGTGGAGGGTGCACTCAGCAAGGGGGAGGTGAAGCCCTTGGTGAAGGTATCAAAGCACTTTGGATGCAGAGGGAGCAAATATATTCTGTGCTCTGAAGTCTGGCGAGGCAGCAGGTGAACATCAGAAGAAAGGGATCCAGGACACTGATGTTTTGCAAACTGACTGAGTCAAACCGAAAACACTTTGATGCTGTGCAGCTGGGACGTCATAGATGTGAGGAGATGTTGGTGGAGCGAGGACATTTGATTACATCTGGCTGTGAAATGTACTGCATTGGCTCGGTTCTTCTTTGCCCATATGTTTTGAGGGGGCCTTCAAGAGAAGGGATTGGACCGATGTGGGAAAGGACGAAGAGTACTCTGTCAGTGTGAAGTTCTGTATTGATTGAAGGATTTAATCTTGACTTTTCAGATGTTTATTTTTGCCTGTTGTAATCAATTTTAATCAAAATCTCTTTGTGGCTCTGCCATTTGGGTTTCAGGATGCTTTGTATTTTCTGGTATTTAATCAGTTCTGTTCACGGGCATTTTTTTCCATTTAAGATTACCTTCACAATGGGCTGTGCTGTTCAGAAAAATACAAGTTTATTAAACAAACAGGCATCTCAGGGGACCAAAGAACATTGCAGCTGCTGGCTATCATTTCCAAAGTGAACATTACCCAGAGCAGTTCACTGGAAATGTAGTGCAGGCTGAAACTCATCACTATCATTTAAGGAGTACAATGTGCAGCAGAGAAATTGAAGCCATTGATGCAGACAGGCCGAGCAGAAATGGGGGCACTAAAGTCCACTCATATGTGGACCTGCCCTCTGACTCACAGGTTTGATTTCCAGCTCTGCCTCTGCTGTGGGACGAGATAGAGCACTGGCTGGAGAAACAGAGCATCCAGGAGGCCAATTGCATCCTGGACTGCATCCAAAGAACCATGGCCAGCCCATCAAGAGAGGTGGTTCTTCCCGTCTACTCTGCTCTCATAAGACCTCAGCTGGACCCTCAGCACAAGAGGGACATGGACCTGTTGGAGCAGGGCCAGAGGAGGCCAGGAAGATGACCCGAGGGCTGGAGCCCCTCTGCTGTGGGGACAGGCTGAGAGAGCTGGGAGGGTTCAGCCTGGAGAAGAGAAGGCTCCGGGGAGACCTTAGAGCCCCCCTTAGGCCCTGAAGGGGCTCCAGGAAAGCTGGGGAGGGGCTGTTTGCAAGGGCATGTAGCCATAGGACGAGGGGCAATGGTTTAAACTAGAGCAGGGTGGGTTTAGAGGAGACATCAGGAAGAAGTTCTTTCCCCTGAGGGGGGTGAGACACTGGCCCAGGTTGCCCAGAGAGGGGCTGGAGGCCCCATCCCTGGAGACATCCAAGGCCAGGCTGGATGAGGCTCTGAGCAACCTCCTCTAGTTGGAGATGTCCCTGCTCCCTGCAGGGGTTGGACTGGATGGGCTTTAGAGGTCCCTTCCGACCCAACACAGTCTAGGACTCTGTGATTCTACGATTCTATGAACTCAGCGCTTGCACAGCCTTTGTGCTGGAGACACATCCAGAAAGGAAGACTGAGAATGGAAATCAATATGGCAGAAGATATTGGGTCTCAGTTGATGGAAGAGCTGGAGAAAGTTGACCGTGGTGTGGTGACATGATCTGAGCTCACATCCCCGTATGCCACCCCACAGGCTGTGAGCCTGGACCGAGCAGTGGGCTCTGTGCTGGGGGCACTGGCCAGCACTTTCTCAATTCTCCAGACTCTCTTAGAGAAAAGACAGGCTTTGGTTGTAATTCTGGCCTGAAAACCAGTTCCACCCACCCCCAACCATGGTGCCACTTCAACAGCGCATTGCTGTGGTGTAGATTAAGGCTTTCCACCAGACATCCTGCTTCTTGTCTTTAAGTCACAAACAACTGAAATAAACGCTTGCTCACCCTTGCTTGGCACAGTCGAGGCAGCTGTACGACAGCAGCTTTGAGGAATCTGTGGGAGAGCGTTAAACACCATCAGAGTGATATAATGTGAGACAGCACCAGCAGAAAACCAGAAGGGAGCAAGAAGGTTGCTCAGGCAATGAGGGCAATGCCAGAGGAGGAGTCTCTGCGCTTGAACCTCTTTTTTTTTTCCTGCTACATGCAGGACATGAAGCAGAGAGGCAGCGAGAGGGGGTGATCTCTCCGCCTAGTCCCGCTGTCACCCTGTGGGTGATGATCTGGCAGCTCAGGATGAGCTCAGGGTGGGCGAGAGCAGAGCAGGGTCCGGACAGCAGGGAGTGATGGAGCCAGGAGTGCAGAGATGCTCAGTGAATCCCGTATGGTCCATGCCCCAGGCACATTCACACAGGAATTATGTTCCCCGTGTCTGTGGGCTCTCACTGTAATGCCTCCTGCTTGCCTTCAGCTCTGTGGTCCGGGGCAGTTGGGGAGTGCGTTTGGGGGATGCCCAGATCTCCCTCTGTGGAGCATGCATGGGGTGAATCCCCGCGGGCTAAGCCTTTCCATGGCTCCGAGACCATCTTCAAACAGCACAGAAATGCTCTGGGGACTTCCATCACTGGGCCCTTAGTTTTGGAGGTGGAGAGAGGCTCTGAGCTGTGCTAAGGTGGCTGTTCTGCACCTTCTGGTGTATTAAAGTACAAGCCCTGACCTTGTTTGTTTGCATTTTTCCTTTTAGTCCCATTACAGTGAAATCAGATTGTTCGGTTTCATTTTAACTCCCTTTCTCACCCGGCAGCTCAACATAACCAATGATTACACGTTTGTGTTTTTTTAACAGGATGAAAACCTTCTCTATTCATAAACCATATGGGTTTTGTTTGGCTTTGTTTAACAAAGCTTAAATTTGAAGCTGCAGACTACCCAGTGCCTTCCCATGACATACGCAGGCAGCACACATCCCTTGCTGACAGCTCAAGCAGATCAGATATTATTTGCCAAGAGATTATTCATCCAATATGCCCGTTATTCACAGAGTAATTTTCCTATTATTCATCAAATTCTACCAGCCTACCAGCTGAATCCCAAACCTAGCAGCTCTTGCTGCTCTCCACTGTCAAAGCGAACTAGCCCATCTCCAGATATCACCCGTGTTCTGGGAAAAACGGTGTCTGAACCACTGACAGCGCCACTACCATCACTGGAGACCCACATGGCAGGTCTACATGGTCTACCTACATGGTCCCAGAGGACCAAGTCTATTGAAACATCCCTGCCCCAAGACACGTCCTCAGCTCTTTGCTCACACCATTGATGAAGAAAATGGTGTTGTTGACGGACACAAGCTCAAAAGAGCTGCTGCAGTGAGTGCTGTAAGATGTCCTGCACCGTGGGCCATCGTCCCTGCTCATCCCCTTGCAGGGCTCAGGCTCAGCTCATAGTTCAGCTGCTACAGAAGGAATGCTTGGTGTTGGGACCCTGGGGAACATGAGGGGAGAAGCCATCCACAGCTTGTCTCGGAAGCAAGCAATCACATTCCAGATGCTACATGTTATTTCTTTCATAAAATATTACCGGATATTAAACCTAACCTGGTTTCCTAGGTTAAAGCAATTTTCTGGCAGTGGTTACTTTATTAACATTTTTTTTTTTACACATCTTAATTCTTAGATTTATTTCTTGATTCATTTTGAAGCACAATTGTCATGCAGTTAATGAAATAAGTAATATTTTCTCATTGCAAGAAACCTCATTAAGCTAATTAGCATGCTCCACTGGCAGATGAGTTTGATTATACTCTATTAAATGTGTATGTTATTTATTTCTTTGCCTGCTAGGCCCTGTCTCCTCCCTCCCCATCTGAGGTTGAGGCAGGAATAAAGCGTGGATCTGTGTCCTCCTTGGAGAAGAGTCACCACTACCTAATGTAAAGGGCTGGGTGGCCAATGTCCCCCCGGGGCAAGGGGAAGTCTTCTGCTGCATCAGTGGGTGAGCAGCTTTACCCTTGCGAGAGGCCACTGTGGCAGTCCCTTACAGAGGCTCCCTCTATTTAACATGGGAGACTGAAGAGACACGGTTCAGTGTCACTTGTCCAGCTCATTGTTGTCTCTCCAGTTACCTTTTCTGGTGCCAGAGGTCCAAAGCAGGTTCTGCTTTTAGTGAGGTGCTCAGTCTATAGGATTTTTGCAATGTGAGGACGTTTGGTCCAGTGTCACTTCTGAGGGAAAGAACTGTTTGTGCTTGTCCTTCCTCGTGGGTCCACACGTAAACCAGCACAAAATTAAGTGGGAATATGTTGTTAAACTATGCAAAACCTTGTCTAGACACACTCATTTCTGTTTGATTATAATTCAGCTGAGATCAGTTACTGACAGAGTGACATTAAATCAAACAGAAAAAAAATACCTGGATGCTGTTTCCTCCATCTGTAAATCGAATCCAGTGAATCAATTCTGACAGCCACTCATGGAGGGCTCAGGCATCCTGAAATTTCATTTTGAGCTTCAGGTTCCCCCAAGGACCAGTTTGCAAAGGGGGATGGAGGACCCGGGCTGAGTTTCAGCTCATTGATTCCAGTAAGTTGCATCTGTGTGAAATGCATGAGGAAAACTTAGAGGTGACGGCAGCACACATCTAACCCAAGCTCTTAATTGACAGATCAAGTTCGGAGATTTAACCTCCCTCTAACACAAAAATCAAACACTTGACAGACTTGAGGTCCCAGTAGGCACATGCAGGAGGTCCAGCTTTGCACCCTGATGGCTCTATGCCCCTCGATGTATCCCACGTCACACACTGGGAAGGATCACAGCTAATAATACAGCAAAGACTCCGAAGAAAGTCCGGAGGCTGGGGGTGCTCGGTGGAAGAGCACACAACCTCCTTTCTGGAACAGGATGAGCTTTGGTTTGTTTTTTGTGAACCAGCTGCTTTTTAGCCTCTCAACCACAAGGAAATAAGGCAGGGCCAAAAACTGCCTTTCCACTACACTACTGAGAGATGTGACCAAAGACCTTCACATATCTACCACGAGAGTAGCTTTAAGCTCTCTTAGATTCTACACTGAGACAGACTACAGCTCAAATCCCTTTCCTAAGGCAGTCTGAAATTTCCTGTGTTGGTTTTCAGCACAGTCCACGCAGAACCTCCTGAAGAGCATAGCCCAGGACAACCACCTGCTTTATCTCTGTGTTTGCTTAATTATCTCCATCCCAGGGCTCCACCAATTCCAGAGCATCCTTTGCCAGTGCTTTAAGTCATGGGAACACAGCTGTCAATTTTGCTGCTCATGAAGTTGGAAAACTTCACTCTTGCCCGTGGAAAAGATCGCTGGCTTCGAGTAAACTCATACAGCATTGTTTGATGGGAGCTGCTTCCCATTTTTCCTGCCCATCAGCCTGAGTGTGTCTCCTGGCCATCAGTTGTATGGCTCCTCTGGTCCCTGCACAGCACAGACCGTGGCATGTTCAAGGTGAGGGGATGTTTCTGAAAGCCCAGAGCACAGGAGGAGACAGGAATTTGGTACAGAGCAGCTCCTGTCAGACAGCAAGCGGCAGAGAAATGCTGTTTGGCAGGATTCTGATCTAATTTGATACAAAGCATTTCAGGCTGAATAAATAAATTAAATAATCTGATATAGGTCAAATATTCTACCCCCAACTCAAGGGAAAACGGAATGCCTTTTCAGAAAAATGAAAACAGATATTGTAATCACATCTCCCAGTGGAAAAAGCGTTTGACAGAATATCTCTAAGCAGGTCCTGCGAGAGGCTTCGTGGACTCCAGCCAAGGAAATGCCACAGAGAGCACAAACTCGTTTGTGCACACACTTGTTGACAGCACTGTCCTGCCCCACTCCGACAAGCGCTTTACACGCTCCTGTTGGAAGTGTTGCCAACATCTGCCGCTGGATTTCAGTCTTGCACAAAGGAGTACAGCAAGATTCATGCTCTCTTACCAGGACAAAATGGGATGACATATAGAGTATTTCATCCCGTGCTACAGAGAAGTGGGGTGTGGGTGCCCCGTCGAGCCCTCTGATGGGTACGCTGAATGGGGTGGGAGGGTGATGATCCCTTTGTTCCACACAGGGAAAGATCGGTGCTTTCCAGGGGGCTTCGTAATTAACTTGTTTCTCAGTGCAGCCGGTGATGGCACCGTGCAGCTCACTTGTGAGGCCAGATGGAAACCACATGTGATTTGCTCCCAAGCAGAACACATTCCTCCCTTTGGGTTTCATTAAAAGGTGAGTGATGTTCCTGCAGGCAATCAGCGTGGAGAGTAATGAGGCCCCAAGGAAGACATTTCCTGCAGGGCAATTTTTTGGTGGTTTTTTTGTTGGGTTTTTTCAGCTGAAGCTCGAAGTTTTCCATTTATCATGAAACTAAAAAGAGCTCTGGATTCCTGGTGACACGCTCTAACAGGGTTGCTGGTATTGAAGCACAGATTCCTGGGCAAGATAGCTCAAAGGGAAAGGATTATTCAGACAGGTACAGCAAGGAAAGGGCATTGGAAGGTTCTTCCAGGGGATGTATTAATGCTTGTGCCTTATTTCTGGCCCAGATTTCCTTCTGTGTGACATTCAGCTCCTGATTCTTGTCACATTTGTGCATGATGGAGAGAAAGGTTTGTCATGATCTTTCATAGGAAAGGGGAGTGTTACTCACTGGAGTAGTGGCTTGGTTGGCCTTTGTAGTACTGGGGTCTGAGACTTCTGGTCAGGAGCCAAATGATAATATGCATTGAGACGACCTGAAAGATAAAGTCTTGAATAAAATAAAGGAAACAACACTGCACACTGTCACAAAAGGTGGCAGAGGAACCATGTCCTTCTAAGAAAATTGCACCTATTCCTTACCGGTTAGTGGGGAGGGGTGCCATGCAAAAACATCCTACAAATTCCTTCAAAGGCACCTATACCTGTCAGGATGATACAGGAAATAGAAGGGATATATATTAAGGAAGGATGAGTTATTGGGTGCTCAAGACAAGGACACAGCAGTCAGGGTAAAACACACACAGAACGGTCAAGAATAGATTTACCTCTCCATGCTAAGACGTATGGAAGGGCGCTTTCCCTCTTGAATGTGCAAACACAAGCAGTCTTTGCAGAGCTGTTACACCATCGATGGTTGCATTGCAAGAGCTTTGGAAAGACCTGCAGCCAGAATGAATAGTCTCCTTTCAGCCTCAGTTGCTCGCACTCTGGGAACCGGCCACAGGTGCAGCCACATTCCTAAAAATGCATTTAAACCTTTGCTCTTACTCCAAGACAATGATGTCAGGATTGGTGCCACCATGCAAAAAATGAAAGTGACTTTTGGAGATCTC
The DNA here is from genome assembly GCA_013400135.1 of Rhinoptilus africanus. Taxonomy (NCBI): domain Eukaryota; kingdom Metazoa; phylum Chordata; class Aves; order Charadriiformes; family Glareolidae; genus Rhinoptilus; species Rhinoptilus africanus. The sequence continues at coordinate 201,694 of VXBO01005121.1, forward strand.
ACACTTGGTCTTACTGATTTCTCCACCAGCAGAAATTTGATCTGCATACCCATGTTTCTGATTTCCAAGTTCACAATTTGGACTAAGATCTGAGCTCAGCGTTTCTTGGAGAATTCATAGAACCACTGCCCTTCAAATGCAAGGCTAAACCATGAATTCTACGATGGAGAGGTCCAGAATTAGTATTTGACCAGCAAGTGAAAGGTTTAGCCAAAATTCACAATGTTCAGTATAAGAGTCTGGGAAAGCACTAGGCAGGTGTGAGTGAAGGTGATAAGACAGTATGAATACATGGTTTAGATGGAGCACACGTGATCTTCAGTCAAGCACGTTTGATACAACCCCTCCAGAGAACAAGAGAGACCAAGGAGATCATATAATCATAGAATGTGTTGGGTTGGAAGGGACCTTAAAGGCCACCTAGCCCAAATCTAGTTACAGATAGCCCTGTAGCTCTGGTGAAGATCACACCACAGTGTGTGGCATGTGACACTCACCGGAGCACACAGTGTCACCCCCTGAGCCACTACCATTCATTTTCCCAGGCAGGACAGATGAAGCACAACAGTGATGGACACAAGTCACCCACCAGGGTGGACACGTTGCAAACACTCATCACGGGAATATAGGTATTCCTCAGAAAAACATATTATTTTCTATCAAAAGTCTCTTCTGACCCAATGATTTTTTGGCAACAGAGCTGCTTCTCCATCCTCTTTTATTATATTGCAGCTCTGCAGAGGGTAGCATTAATGAGGGAGTGTATCTGTCTTGTGATGTAAGGCATTGAGGTGCTGCTTCTTACAACACTGACCGTGATGAGTCCTTGCAGTGCTGAGGTAGAAGCTGTGTTTACTCTGATACACACTCCATCATCATCTGTCACTAATTAATCTACCATTACTGTAAAGTGTTAGTGATCCTTGCCCTGCCAAAATGCATTTCTCCCACAGCTACTCTTTAGCCAGTGTAAGCAGAATCATATTGGCATGGTGATTAAGGATTATGAAGAGGGGACATTATCATCTCTGAATAATTTAATGAATGCACACTTAACATGAATTGTAGCTGTAAAATCAGGCTGGCTGCATGTCGGGAAAGAATTCTTTGTTATCACATTTATGGCTTCTTTACTGCCTTATGATAGCTCCAGGTAGGGCTATCATAAAGCCTTAAAAATATTATCATAATTCACCACAAAAAAGTGTCGTTAATGCATATTTAGGGACACTTGTCCCGTGGTGCTTTGTACCTGTTCAGATACAGACTTCTCAAGAAATAATTACTCACCCAAGACCCCTACCCTCGAGACCTCTCTGCTCCTGGGACAGGGATGCAGCTGGAGCTGCGGACTGGCCGTGATACAAAACACAGCCAAGTAGAGCTCTGCAAGGCATTCATTTTACAGTTCATTGATCAAACCAAAACAAATTGCACTAATAAATAATTATTCCCAGCCCAGCAAAATCGAGACAAATCCAAACAAATTTTTCTTTGCTAAGAGTTGAAAAAAAAAGAAAAGTCTCTGTGGCTCAGCCAGTATTTTTTTCTCTTCTGGAACAAAACCGTGCATTTAGGTTTCTCTTTTAAAATCTTGAACCAGTCTATTTTGCAGACTGGATTAGCTCAAGAGCCCAGTGGCATCTTGTTGCCAGGGGCATCTGCAGGCAGCAAGGTAAAACATGATGTGGAGAGAGGCGTTGGGATATATGTCAATGGCACGGAACATCCTGTTGTGCTCTAGTGCCATGTGTGGGCTAGTGATACTGGGCTGCCAGTAGCCAGCCTCAAAGAGCACTCTTGCCCCAGAGGACATATTCTGAGACTGTCACCTCCTGCCTTAATTCCATGTCCCAGCAGGACCACTCTCATGCACAGAGAGAGCTGTGGTGCCTGTCAGCCAACAGTAGACAACCTCTCCAAGGTTTTCATTAAAGGACACATCTCCTTTGAACACCAGAATCTGCCATGGGTGAAGAGTTCTTGAAATCCAACTCTTGTTACATCCATGCGTGCCTCAAACTGCTCTCAAATGACACAGCACACTGTGTGTCCTGGAATATCTATCATCTTGCCTAACATCTGAGCTCCGACACTCCCCAGTACACAAGAGCAGCCTTCTGACGTGACACATGGTGTCACACAGCCGAAAACCAAACCAGAACTTGGCTTCCAAGCAGGAGCGTATCCTAATTTAGTCGTGTTCGTGGAGGTTAGTTCCCAAAGCAAAATTCATGTAGCTAATTCCATTCATCACTCTTATCTGTCCTGCCACACTTTGTAGACAACTCATACAGCTGACTTTCCTTCCTGAGAGTTTTCCCAAACTGATTATGTTTTAGATCTGCCTATTTCTAGCTTTATATATACTAACAACTGTTTTTTTCTTGTCCACCTCATCAAAGCAAAACTCCAAATGCAAGGCTCATCTCCTTCCAAACCTTCTCCCCATGGATGGCCCCAGATGGTGTCTGACAATGAACAGCAACTTTCCTCCATCCTTATTTCGTATGCAAATCCCTGAAGGTGAGTGGGAAAATCAGGAGCTGCTGCCGGCAGGCACTTCCCATGAATAATAAAGCACGGGAGGGGAGGAGGTTTGTTCTGTAAGGGTTGTCTCAGGGCCCTGCGTGCAGCGGGCAGGAAAGCTGGCAGCTCAGTGGCTCTGGAAACATTTGTCTTGGTTAGCAATAGAGGCAGCATTTATTGCTGGGCTGTGTCTAGCAGGGTATGTCAGTGAAAACACGGGACTCTTGTTAGCACTGGGAAGTCACCTGCCACATGGCCTGGCTTTGTAAGCTGGTTAGAGGGAACGCAGGGTCAGCTTTTCCTGACACTATAAAGGGGTTGAGCGCTGGCGGTCCATCCCACGGGCGCAGCCGCAGCAGTCCAGGCTTTGTACTCAGTCCCCTGGCAACAGCAGGGCTCTCATCAAGCAGAAACAACCAACTGCTGCATGTCTAGTCCTGGAGGAAACCCGCCTGTCTCATGTCCTCCTCTGACAGCCCTGGTGGAGCCCGGGGTTAGTTTCCCCAACAGATCCAACACTGAAATAAAGCTCCAGCACTGCCTTTCTTTCTGTCTCAGGAAACACCCCGCCGAGGAAGGAGCACACAGGAAAAGTGTGGGAGAAGCCCCTTCCTTTGCTCGGCAGCTTTGGAAATTCCTGCTGGGTCTAGACAGGAAGTAAAAAGCCTCTCCAAAATGCCTGGGGATTCCTCAGCACAGACAGTAGTGACCTTTTGAGTGGTGGGGCCAAAGACAGCAACTGGATCCTGTGTGAAGCTTCCTGCAGGTGAAGAACAGTGGACGGGGGCTCTGCTTTGGCCCTTCTGCTGTCTCTAGGTAGGATATTTAGCAAATATCTTTACTTGCCTTAGAAGACTTAAGAAGCAAAGATTTAAAAGCCCTTGCCTTCTCACGTGCACTTCCTTGGCGTGACTGCCTGCTCGTACTCTAGTTCAAGACCACCACCAGTTGGCTTTGGATTGGCATTTCTCCACTTTGCCAGTTGGCTGCATGACTGTCGACGTCCTCATTATGCATCGTTATTCATGTTCACTGTGGCGTCACTCCACAGAATATGACAGAGTGTTACCTTGTCAGCTTGGCATGCATGGCTGGGGGACACAGTGGCTGCTAGCTCATCTGGATGTGCCACTGCTCACACAGGAAAATGAATGAACTCAAGAGGAAAATTAGCAATTACCCCATGATGTCTTCCTTATGTCTCTGCTTCAGAGCCCTCTCCATGTGGCACACTGCTTGCTAGCTTTATTGGGAATAAGTGGCTGTCTTAGTGCTCCAGCCAACTGTTGCAGCAATGAAAACACAAGCACAGACACCAGCGCTCTGAAAAATCCCACCAGGATTACAAAGCAGCAGTGGACACAATAACGCCAGGTTTGTACATCTCCCCAAGAGCTGGATTTGCTTCTTCCCTGACATCTCAGTTTATTAAAGTGTCTACTCAGTAAAGGCTGTAGCAGGTTGCTCTGTGTTAAGCATGAACAAAGGGATGTGTCCACAGCGGCTGCAGTAAATGCAGGAGTTTGGCCATGATGTGAAACCCTGTGGCTTTCAAACTGTGATGCTACAGCCTCCATGTCCACCCCCCAGCCCTGCTCTGCAAATTAAAAAGTTGGAGGAAAGTCTCATGGAAGGGAATACCCAGGATGTGATGAGCAGGATTTAATACCCCACAAAAAGAGCGGGATGAAGTCACTTGGATATCAATGTCATCATGGTTACCTATCTGAGGAGTCCTTCCTTGAAAATCTCGATAAACGGTCTGATAGCATTCAAAGGCTTGTTTCTTCTACTTCTTCCTTTTATCTGGGCAATCATTCAGGACGGTCCAAACCCAAAGCCAACTTAGCCAGACCCGCCTGTGCCAGGGGCAGTTCAAGGCTTGGGAACCTTCGGCTCCTTATGACAAGCCATAGGATGATAAAGATGCTTTGTGAAGTTCTTCCTCCATGGCTAAATTGGAAATACTCAAAAGCCTATGAGATAGCCATACTCCTGGCCATTAAACTGACTCTTCTGGGAAATTTGGGAGGACTGAGTTTGGTGTCAGCAGATGATCAAGAGCCAAGGTCAGATGGAAACCTGGGTTTGCATTTTGCGCACATTTAAGAAACCTGAGACTACAGTTTTTATTTGGATTTCTTCCAAGTATTTACTGGAATGAGAAAACCTTTAGAGATTCTTCCACACTAATAGGTTTTCAAGTGAATTAACATGAACTCAAGGAGCAAAGATACTATATTCATAAAATTTAATAGCCCTTGTAATTAAAAATACAAAAAAATACCAAAAAAAAGAAAAAAAGAGAATAAAAGTGAAAATGTTGCTGTAAATTGTTAGTCTGAATCAAACACTGATGACCAGCAGTTCAGCTCCACTGACTTCAGCACAGTTACTGAATGTGCAGCACCTGGGAGCCTGCTCCGCTTCGCCCTAAGGTGCGGCAGCAGGTCCTCAATAACAGTCAAAGAGGCGCAAACTAAACACAGCTGTGTCCTCTGCAGCCTGCAGTCCTCTGGTCCACACTGTCTGCCTGCGCTTTCGAAGCATGTTGTGACAAATACAAGCATTAAGAGAGTGCAACCGCTTGACAACCGAGACTTTCATGCCCTGCCGCTGACATGGCAGGAGCTCAGGACAGCTATGCAGTGGCTGCACCTTCCCCTGCTCCCCCCCGCCTTAACTTAGTGAGCAGGGATTTTTTTATCTAATATACATTGTAATTACAGTTTATTATTACCATTTATCAATAACTTTCCTCCATAAATCATCTTTGCAAAATCACCTTTACATCCTCCGAAGCCTGAGAAGTTATGCAACTTCTGGGAGCCTCTGACAGGTAATTATACAGTGCTTTCAGATTTATTGCAACAGTAAAGAAACAATCACATCTGCCTTCCTTGAGGATTTTGTAAAGCAAGGCATAGCTCAGGGTAAGAGCTGATTCTCATGCAGGCCCTGGTTGCTTAGAAATCGCTGCAGCGCAGAGCAGCTGTGCCATTTCCTCCAGTACGGGACTTGCGATCAGACACGATCTTCTGAGGTTTCCGTCTCTCCTTACAGAAGGGCGATGCTTTGGCAGACGGTGGCAGAACCTCGGTACCAATCAATGTCCACCCAAAGGTCTCAGCTGCAGACAGATTCATTCATCTCTCCACGCCTCCATATCCACCATAGGTAGAAAGCCTTTGAATGAGGCAGAGGTGTGGGACGTCTCATTTTGGAAAGCTGTCTGGACCACTGGGCTCAAAGGCTGAGGCGTTTACTCTGCCTGGAGGCCGGTTACACAGGGAGTTCCCCAGGGGTCTGCCTTTTGCTGTTTAATATCATTATTTATGATTCAGAGGAAGAGACTTACAGGTTTGCAAGTGACACCAGCCACGAGGGAGCAGTTGATAGGCCAGGCAACAGGGCTGCTATTTAGAGGGACCTGGATGGGTGAGCAGGAACCTCATGAAACAAAGGCAAATGCAAAGTCCTGCACTTGGGATACTGTGACCCACTGCACCAGTACGGCCCGGGGGCTGACTGGCTCCTCTAAATCGGATCTGGGAGCGTGGTGCACAGTAGGATAAAAAAGAGTCAACAGTGTGCTCCGGCAGCGTTGAAGGCCAACAGCACCCTGGGCTCTGTTGAGAGGAGTGAAGCCAGCAGATCCAAAGATACTATTACCCCCTTTTATTCATTAGATCATGTTTAAAATATTGTGCCCAGTTTGGGGCCCCCCATTGATTTGTGACGGGTTAATGGCTAGACTTGATGATCTTAAAGGTGCCTTCCAGCCTTACCGGTTCTGTGATTCCGTGATCAATCAGCGCGAATGCAGTGGAAGCCTCTAAGATGGTCAAGGAGCTTGAGCCCGTATGGTATGAAAAGAGGCAGAGTAACTGTCCCTGTTCATCTGGGAGAAGAGAAAGCTTCAGGGACCTGCCCTGAAGTACCTGTGAGGATGTTACCAAGAAGATGGGATCCAAGCTCCTTATGGAGATGCATGTCAGGAGACAAAAATATAATGGTTATACCTCTTAGAAGGGATATTTCTGACCAGATAAAGAAAAAATGCTTCCCCATGAGGACGGCAAAGGATTGGAACAGGGCACAGAGAGTGCACGTTCTGTCTCTGGAGGTTTTCAAGACATGCCTGGAGCAAGCCCCACACAATGTTGTCTGAATTCAGTGTTGATCCTTTTTGGAACAGAAGATGGGCTAGAAACATCCTGAGGTTCATTCCCACCTGAATTATTTTATCTTTTAATGGTGATTATGATTTTTGAAAGGCCCCTTGTCCAGAAGGAGAGACCCTTCTCCCATGTTTGGAAAGAACAGGCTCTGTCTGGGAGTTTTTCAGGGGTTAGTTAGGGACTGTCAGCCGATGGTTTGGAAGAGATGCTGGAGATCAGACTCTGGCCTCATACTGTCACCCAGGACTAAAGCAGTGTCACGCTCTGGAAAGACACCAGCCAGGTGACGTTACTTTTCTGAGCTGCGTTAGACCCTGTGCAAGGCAAGGTGTTTATTTCGGTCCCTCACCATAACTGATGGTGACTCTCACAAATACTTTGTCATGTCTCATTTCCATCCACCTGATAACGGAGTACAGCAAAGCCACAGGTGATGTGTGACACCCTGAGAGTGTCCCCACTCCTTGCTGTCACCTCCACTCCCCAAGTGACACTTGTCGCCTCCTCCTGCCCCTCCAAACCCTTCATCCACAAATGCACTTGAGAGGTGCCAAATCTCCCCTGCCACAGCTGTGGGAAGGGCTGAGACCCAGGGCTGGTCCAGAGGAAGGATGTGCGCCGTGTAATAAACACCTCCAGGGCTTGTGCTGGCCAGACGTGGGAGATCACACCAGCCCATTGAGCCACTTTCTTTTGCCTTGAAAATTATGCCAAGATTATACCCAAATTTGGGACAAACAGGTTTTTCTATGGTCCTGCTCTGCCGTCATTAGTAGAGCCAGTCACAACAATTTTGGCAGAGTGACTCTCTATCACAGACTCACCGTTTTGTCGAAGTGGAAATATTTGTGGTAACATCTCCATTCCCACGGCATTTGACAGGAAAATGGAGAAACGACTTTCTGATTTCATTTCAATACTGAAAAAACATTCTTTTTTTTTTTTTTTTTTTTTTTCGCTTTAAT
>VXBO01005121.1:216000-244872 GCA_013400135.1 Rhinoptilus africanus
CCAGTCCTGCTGGACACACTATTCCTGATACGGAACAGGATGCTGTTGACCTTTTGGCCCCCTGGGCACACTGCTGGCTCATATTCAGCTGGCTGTCGACCACCGCCACCACCACCCAACTCCCCCCCTCTCCTTTTGTGGAGTTTTCTTCTCTGCTCTTGGGCCAACAGCTGCAGATTGTGTTCAGTTACCTAGTCCTACTCGCCACACTGTTCCTGATACAGGCCTGACACATGATGGGCTAAGGACCATCGATAAGAGCGCTGTGCTCTGATCCAGGTGTCCTGTGTGTGGTTTTGGCTGCTTGGGGATTGACTGCCTGCTAGGTGAATCAGGAGTCTGCTACTCTGACACCAGCTCTGTCCTGAATCCACCAGTGTCCCTGGTGACACCCTGCTCTGATCCTCAGGCTCCCTGTCTGGGCAACGGGACAGACCCATCCCTTACCTCTGCTCACTAAGTGCTCATTCCTCAGCAAGCATTTGCTTAAGACAAGAAATCCTACAGCCTGGATGACAGTTGCCTAACAATGCTTCTCTGTTTGGGCAGAAATTCACAGCAACCCCATTCCCCAGCTGTCTCCACTGTCCCTCGGTGTGCTGGCTCCGTGACAGCCCTGCCCAGAGGATGCTCACTGCTTGCTTTGCAGATGCCTCATCTGCTCTCCCCACTGCTGTCGCTCCAGCTGCTCCTGCCTTCTGCACCCCCTGGGTACCAGGAGCAGGGATCCTTTCCCTGGAAGACNCATGCAGTCTAAACCTTCCCTGGCACAACTTGAGGCCATTTCCTTCTGTCCCATGGCCTGTTCCCTGGGAGAAGATCCCAACCCCCCCGGCTGCCCCCTCCTTTCAGGGAGCTGCAGGGAGCGAGAAGGTCTCCCCTCAGCCCCCTTTTCTCCAGGCTGNCTCAGGCTCCCTGTCTGGGCAACGGGACAGACCCATCCCTTACCTCTGCTCACTAAGTGCTCATTCCTCAGCAAGCATTTGCTTAAGACAAGAAATCCTACAGCCTGGATGACAGTTGCCTAACAATGCTTCTCTGTTTGGGCAGAAATTCACAGCAACCCCATTCCCCAGCTGTCTCCACTGTCCCTCGGTGTGCTGGCTCCGTGACAGCCCTGCCCAGAGGATGCTCACTGCTTGCTTTGCAGATGCCTCATCTGCTCTCCCCACTGCTGTCGCTCCAGCTGCTCCTGCCTTCTGCACCCCCTGGGTACCAGGAGCAGGGATCCTTTCCCTGGAAGATTCTCCCTGCCCAGGATGAGGATGTTACTCAGGTCAGGGAGCGCTGGAGACCAGGATCTCTCCCTGCCCAGGACGTTACTCAGGCCAGGGAGCGCTGGAGACCAGGATCACTGCTAGCATTCCCAGAGGAGGTACTGAGGTCATTGGAGGTCCTTGAGGATGGTCTTGTGAGGGAGTTTTGAACAAGTGAGCACCTAAGGTAACAAGAGAAAAACATGCTAACTGCCTCAGAGGGGATAAAAGGCTCCTGCAGAGGAAGGCAGATGGTCTTTTTGTCATGTCTGGGAAGAGGATAAGCAGGAAGGGAGCTTCAGTCTGAAGGTGAAGACACTATCTCGGTAAGGCCAGGCTGTGTGAGATAAGTGTGGTAGCTCTGTGCCTGTCACCAGAGACCTGCAGGCCAAGCTAGACAAGGATCCGGCATGGGTGGCCGTGGGAGAGCTGGTCTCATCCTGCCCTTATGACCTGCAACATTTTGAAACCGGCAATTAAGGATCTCCGTCAGCCAGCCCCTGTGCAGAGCAGCACGGAGGATGACAGCTGCCACCAGGCACAGCGCTGAAGAAAATACTACAAAATCTCAAAACAAAACCAGGCAAAGCCTTCAGCTGGAGCCCCCTGTTCCTGGGTAAACAGCAACAGCAGCAGCAGGGGTGGAGGGAGGTCTGTCCTTTGGCATCGGAGCCTGGCCCCTGAGTGACAGAAAATATAAACCTCCTGAAATGGCTTTCGTTGCCTGAACATTTTGCTCACTCACTCATTCAGCTGAACCCATGGGCAGGCGCTGCCAGGGACTCCTGGGTGCGTTCGGATGCTGAATCAGCACAGGTGAACCAGGTCATAACATCACGACCCAGCGCTAGCAAAGTGCATCATAAAAGCTTCATTAGCAGACCTTTGGTGCCAACGCTGAGGCCTCTCCTACAGCCTGCTGCAGCGTAGCAGGCTCCTTGCCGAGCCAAGGAGTCCAGCTCCAGCAGGGACCTTCCTTGGGTGAGGTCAGGGCAGGACTCCGGGGTTCCCACTTCTGCTCTGCCAGGAGCCCCTCACACACCCCTGGGCAGGCTGCCCCCTGCCCTGGGCAGTTTGTGCCCATGGGGTCAGGGCTGAAGTGCCTGCAGCCCAGGGCCCGGTTCATGCCCCACGCAGAGCCCTGGGGTGATGGTGAGAAGGTGCCCTGGGCAGTCACTCTGCTCCCAGTAACACTGCCCTGACAGTGGCCCAGTGCCTGCCCCCTGTTACTGGCTGGGCTGAGTAGGGTCCCAAGTGCAGCTCTTGCTCCACCCAACCCAACTTCTTAGCCAGGGACAGGCTCTCTATCTGCTCTTAGGTTGGCAAGCACCACATACCACATTGTACTTGGTTCTCCTCTCTGCTTGGAAAGGGCAGGATTGGGAGGAAGATGTCTCCTTGGGGAGACTCAATTCTACCCCACCCTGGAGACTCTGTGCAAGGCTAGGATCTCCTAGGTGTTCTTCGTCCCTCTGCACTGAGTTTGAAAGCAACCTGGGACAGGGACTCCCAATCGTTCCCATGCAGGAGACAGTTTCAGACCATGTATTCCAAGAGGACCAGACTTCAGAAGAAGAAAAGAACAGCTGGGAACCAAACATGCTTCATCAGATTCTCCTTTCTGCAGGGCCACGCCGCTATCAGCAGCGCCAGCCAGGTCTCTGCCTGCTTTTGGGACCCTGCAGCCCTGAAGCAGCCAGAGAAGCACTCAGTTCCTGGGGTCCAGAAGGTTAAGAGAAAATTATGGCTCTAACACTCTACAGACAGACCACAGAATAGTTCAGTGTCCTTTACTCTCTGCTCTCTCTGCCTTGAACTTGCTCATTTTTCCAAGACAAGACTCCTTTGGCATAGCTGGATCTCTACACTGTTGACCAGTGGTTATCAACTGCCACCCTACGGAAGAGTCTGAACTTCTGCGGCTGTGGGAGGGGAAGAGCACAAGCCCCACTGACCAGCCCCTCCACACGCCGGGGTCAGCCTGAGCACCCTCCACAGCTCCGGCTGGGCTCAGCCCAAACCTCCAGGCTCTGCCCCTTCCCCCCAGCAGCTCTGCCCTCTCTTCCCAGCTCATTGCCAAGGCAGGGCAAGGCTGCTCCGATGGGGGAACGTGGGGCCTTGGAGCTGGTGAAAAGTATGGCAGAGAGGATTGCCTCCACCATGGGATCAGCCCCCAAGGAGAGGGTCCGCCTGGGGGGCAATTGCACTTTTCCAGACAGCCTTGGTCTGTCAGACAGCTCACGCTACACAATCCGCTGTGTGCTTTGAGAGTGGTAGTTTTGCTGGTGGTGTTTTGACATTGGTGTCTCCAAGGAAGGCTGTACATAAGCCCGGTTGAGTCCCTGGCTCCAGTCCTTGCTGTGGCATCCACCCCTGTCTCCTAAAGCACCCTCCCTCCCATGGGACTTCTAGACAAAGAACAGGAGGAAGGGGTTTGCGTGACACAGCCCAGCAAAAGTGACAGGACCAGAGCAGGATGAGCTCTCCTACAGTCTCAGCGGTGATCAGTGCTGGGAGGAGAGAGGATTTTCGGCTCTGGCCAAGGCAAGAATGTGGCTTGGCCTATCCATAAAAACACAAGGCCCATTGCACGGGACAGGTTTGTATGTATTTGGTACCCATGTCCCACACCCCTCTGTCTGCTGGCTCGTGAGCAAGGCCTTCAGGCCATTTACAGACACACTGGACTAGACATTGTTAGCCTTAGGGAGATGTTTGCAACTGACTTTTCTTCCCCTGTGGGAACTGGCCACTGGTGTCCCTGCACCAGCACCTCCACACCAGGCTGTAGCAACAGCTCCATGAAGGCTTGCACCAGCCCACCTATTCTAGCACAACATTTTGCCATTCACTCTTCTCCGCAGAGCTGGCACTAAGCGCTCATCTTCTTGCTGTCCTCTCCCAGCTCAACAAAGACTGTGCTTTATTTTTTCACCGATGTTTAACCAAGTAAGAAAATCAGGAGCAGTTGTCACTTGTGCTTGTTAGGGATGGGAAGCCATCCTTCCATCCTGCAGCGAGACCATGTGCATTAATGATTCCCTAGCTGGTTCAGGGCACGTTCTGCATAATGAAATCAAGTTCCTGGGATGCTCAGCATACACATGCACACACAATTTCTTTATCTCTCCGGCATAAAATGGCAACATGCCCTCAAAAATATAAAACCTGGAACCTTAAAAACATGAGAGAATCTTTAGTTCAACATTAAGAAATCCCCAGATGTTCGGATCATGATTCCTTGCTATTCATGGCCAAAGGGATGCATCACATCCCTCTTCCAACAGCTTCTGGCCCTTGGAACCTCTCTGGGACCCTAGAGAAATCCTCTACATCACGTATCAGAGCAAAGCAGCCAGTAGGTCTGGGACAAGCAAAGTTTTTTACCTGGGATTTTAGGTGTCTTTTGAAAGCTTTCTGTGGGAGAAGAGGGACAGAGGAGTGAGCTGAGACACCAAGAACTCCAGCATGTTGGTATGGGACCTCCACAAACACAGACCATCCCCAGACACACATGGTATCTCCTGCATGTATTCCCATCATGAGAGTTAAATGCCAGAGGTTTGTCCAAACTCTGGGGATCCAGATGGTTGGCACTGCAATAGATGTGACGGTCAGGGCCCTCGTCTCACCGCCCAGGAGCCTGCCTGCTGTCCCCAGGGTCTGCTCTGACCTCGGCTGCAGCTCTATGAACTGGAACCCGGCTGCTGGGAAAACAGCTGGGTGAAAAATTTCCGAGAGCAGCCTCATGGGCTGCTCCCTTTTGGGGAACTGCATTTAAGCTGGGTCTCTTTGCCTCTGGCCCTCACCTGGGCTACATTTCTGGGTACTCCACTGGTGCCCAACCTCCTCCCCTGGCTTACGGGCTTGACTCTAGAACCTGCTTTGCCGCTATGGACTTGTCCGGCAGTCACCGGGCTCTTGGCTGACCCCAGCTCCTCTCACCACCTCTGCTCTCTTGCCTGGTTTGGGCACTGTGGGCCTGCATCCCCCTTGCTGAGGACACGGTCCTGCCTGCCTGGCTGTCACCCTCGGCGTCCCTTCCCCCGAGGAGCACCCCGTTCTGCTGTCCCTGACAGCGCCCGCTCCGCTCGCAGATGGCAGAAGGGAGGAAGAGGAGGTTGTGTGCTTGCTCCCAGCTGGCAGGGCTGGAGGAGGGGAGGACGCAGCTTTTTCGCCGCTTTTCCGCAGCTTTGCCCCAGATTGCAGGTTACTGCAGTTCAGGCAGCTGCGAGGGAGACTGGGAAGAACCGTGCCTCCTCCCATCTGCCTGGGGAAACCTCGCAGCCACGGCGGTGGGCGTTTTCTGCAGATGGACGGTTTGCTGTGCTGTCCTTGCCAGCGCCAGCTTGGAAGCAGTCCTCTCCACAGATTTCTCGTGGGAACGCCTCCGAATGAGGCAGGGACCTGGGGAAAGGTTGGGTACGGCGGTGACGTGAGGCACCAGGGAGAGGCGCGCCAGGCTGCACGCCCGCGGCAGCGCCCAGCCCCGCACAGCTCTGCGTTTTGCTTGGTTGTGAGAGGTGCCTTCGCAGACACGTTTGATTCTCTTAATACAGCTTTCTTTGTGTATAACAACAAATAGCACGAGAGTGAGGTAAACATTAACTTGGTTACGGTATTTATGACCATTATTTACGGCAGCTCTGCACAGCCACAAGGAGACAGCATGTGTGACAGATGCAGAGCGCTTTCCGCTGTGCTTTGTCAACAGTAAACTTACTTTTGAATTATGTGTTTTTCCTGCAAGAGAGCGAGCGATTCATATTCATTTCAGTCCACGTTAACCTTCAGTGGCCTCTGCCCAGAATGCACACGGGAGGCTGCAGCTGGCAATCGTGTCCTTTTCCTGCAGCGAAGCTGTGGTTAATTAGTCCAAAGTTACCTTCCTGCCCTACTTTGGAAGTGACATTTACTCCTCGAGTCTCTTTGGCTGCTGATCTTTAGCTCTAATTAATTTCCTCGCTGCTCACAGCAGCCTGTGCTCCAGCAGCACAGCAGCCGCTCTCCATCGTTGGGAGCCTTCGCCGCCCGCTGAGCCCTTCCTCAGAGGCAGCCACCCTCTCTCCTCCCAATCATAAATGCGCTGTTAATTGGCCCGACTCCCTCTGCCCCTTCCAGAAGATGCTTCTTCGCCACCTGCAAGGCTTGAGGCAGTGGTAAACGTTACCGTATAGCTGATGAAGCAACGGGAGTTTCCTCCAGGATGCTGCGTAGACATGAGCAGGCACCGCTGGCTATTGGAGTCAGGCAGCGGTCATCAAGCACAGGAGACTTGCTAATGCTTCCTGACCTGCCAGAGAAATGGCTAAAAATCATCAGTCATGAGTGCTTCTAATTGCTGAACGTATCAGAGCAAAGCAGTCGTGACCACTCTGCTGCCACACATCTCAGGAGGCAGGAGAACTAAGGGGCTGACAAGAAAAATCCCTTGTAGTACAGGGCAGACCCTGGAGAGGATCCCAGACCTTCAGAAGTCGAACCGAGTGATTCATCCAGTAGCGTGTGCTGCCTGCCTTTAAAGCTCTCTGCAGTGCTTGGTGCTGTTATCATGTCCTGAAGATAAAAAGCAGGGAAATCAAATTTCCAACGAAGGGAAATGAATGTTCCTCCCCTAAAAGAGCCTGAGCTCCCTCCATCAAAGCCATCAGTACTTATTTTACTGTCTGCGGATGTGCTCTCTGCCATGCACGCTTGGGCCTCTCTTTGGCTGTCTCGCAGGTGTGTTGCTTTACATTTTATAGATGGTTGGAGGCATTTTATGGAGAGGGAACCTCCCACAAATTTTGAGCAGCGGATGAAGGAAAGCAGCCACTAAATCACCTGTAAAGCAGGAGGGGAGTGTGCAGCGAACGGTCACACAAATCTATGGGTCCGTCACGCTCTGCGTCATGTGTTTGCTTAAGTAACTGTTATGCCTTTGTTTCTGTGGGTTGCATCTTTAAATCTCGGCTGCTGCTCTCGGAGAGTCCTGGATTTCCAGAGCGTGCAAAGCCAAGGAAGAGCGAGACCCACAAGGAGGAAGCCTCTGGCTGGAGGAGCCCTGGTGGCTTCTCTCCTGCTGCCCGTGGCTGATGGCTCTGTGCCTGCCTGAGCCTTAACGACCTCCCAGACATCAGAGCCCTCAGTGAGGAGCTGTGCATCCAGCTTAGATACCTCCTAGCAGGGAAGGGAGTGTGGATGGGTAACAGGAGCAGGGGGTCACCTCCTCCAGCACAGCCTCCCTGGGCAGGAGGAGCCCGGTGGGGCCAAGCCAGGGACCCTACCAGTGTGCGGAGACCACCTCCTTCTGCAGGATTTGAGGGCAAATCCATGAAATTAATGAGCACTGAGAACGGGGTATAGAAAGGATTTCGTCATCCAGATCTGAATAACACAAGTCTGAGCAGACAAATGCCCAAATTGACTTGACATTTGGTGTTCCCTGTGAATTAGGTGTAGATAGGCAAATGATTTGATGAGCTTGACAATTTGGTTAATTAATAAAGTGACTGATGGAGACCTGTAGAAAGTGTGAAAGTGCTGTGCCTGGCACAGGCTTTCCGCTTTGGGAAGCAGGACATCTGGCTGGGGTGTCAGGACTGCCCGTGGGTGTGCTCAGCTCCATGTCACTCAGGTCCAGCCCAGGGAAGGGCATTTGCAGGGAGGACACCCCCATCCCATGTCACAGGAACACCCAGTGGTGACCCAATGTGCCCCGAGCCTCAGCCCTGACCCTGTCTCCTCAGATAAAAGAAAGCTCTCAGATAAAAATGGATAATTGTTCAGGGAAGTTTTTGTTCTGTAAAAACTACACTTTTGGGTCACTTGAAATCAGTCATAGATGCAGGTCACATTTTTCAAACAACTCTGTCCACAAACGAAAAAAACCCAAAACACCCCCCCAAACACACAAAAAAAAGACAAAAGTAGAGGAAAACTTAAAAGCTTAAAATATGTTAAATATTTTGCTTAAAACCAAATGCTTTTCCTCTTGAAATTGTCTTAATTCTTTAAAGATGTTTTAAAAGCCCAAGCTAAAAATAAAATTTAAAAAAAAAAAAAAATCTGGATATTTCAGGTTCAAATAGCCTGAAATTTGGGCCTAGGGATAGAAGGATCCTTTTTCAATAGTCAGGAGACCAAAACCAGTCCGCGTCCAGCCGCACAGTCAGCCTAAGCTCCTGTCACCCTGCGCATCCCCCCTGGAGCCGCGTCCTGCAGCCCAGGCTGGGTCCCTCGGCAGAGCCACTGTCCTGGGGTGGAGCTGGGCCTCCGAGTCCTGTGCAGCCCCATGGTTCTCCCTGTGGAGCTGTGGCTTCCTGGAGCTGCTATGACACATCAGACACACGTGGACCTCAGCCTGCTTTGGCAACTTTTAATTTAAATTTCTCCCAGTGGACATTTCTGCAAAACGCACTTTTGTCCCAGCAGAGTTCCCTTGAGACAGGACCCTGCTATCCTGCTGGAGATGCTCTGCCGTGGGATCACAGCCTGATGTCCCTGGGGAACACTGGTTTGCCGCCCTCCCGTGCCCTCATCCTGCCCAACTCCACTGAGAAACCCCTGGGAACGCCTGGGAGGGAGCAGCAGAGGCGGAGAAGGACAGACCACGCTCTGCAGTCTTTGTGCCACATCTAGAAGAAACCTGTCCTGTGGTAGTGCTTACCTGCTTCCAAGGATAAAACCTCCCACTTCGGGTGGGCTGGAGGAGCTGTGGTTCCCCTGCTCTTTCCACCATCCGCTGCTTCTCCATGTTTTTGTCTCTGGTCAGGAACAGAGTCATATCCAGAGCTACCATCTGGATCCCAAGGATGGACAGCAGGACCTCCCCTGTGTGAAACCCTTTCAAGCAAAGGGATGAAATGAAAGACGGCAGCTCCTTGCAGCCTCTCCTGTCCCTGCTTCCCATTCACCGACTCCAGCCCCACTGCAAACCAGCTGGCTCCAGTGGTGCGAGACCTGCCCGTCACAGGTAGCTCCATCACCACGTCGCGGTGCGGGGCTGGAGCAGGGGGCCAGGCCGCCGGGCAGCAGCGAGCCAAAGCCCCCCAGGCCGTGGCAGAGCGTGGGTTTGTCCCGCGCAGGCTCCCGCAGCGCGGCGCAGACGGGCAGGCTCCATTGTGCTGACTCCCGCACCGCTGAGCCCGCCTGCAGCCATTCTTCTTACTGCTGATGCTGCTTCCTATGGAAACAATTTAGTGCTAATAAGCTCCATTTATAATAGTAAGAAATGGTTCGGTGGAATAATTGTCACTAAATACCATTCACGGCTTTGTTGCTTTTCCTGCATGTTGCTAATTATTCTGCATCTGAAATAGCACCCAGAGAAACCACTGAATGCCAGTGAATAGGGTTCTCAGCACTCAAAGAGGCTGAGGCAGGGTATGATTAGAAATATCAAGGCCCTAATCCACTAGACAATGCCTTCCTTACTGTATGTCTTTCTAGAAAATCATAGCTTTTGCAAATGCCAGGGCAATGCAGCGTCCTCCACTGAACCTCAGGGTCCCAGCCGCAATTTATGAGCGAGCTCCTGTCCAAGGGGCAGTGTCGCATGATGGAAGAGGATTATGTGGACAAACTGACCCTCCAACAAACGCAGGGACCCTCCAACGAGAGAAGGGGGAATGAGGAGGGAGGGGTTTTCTGTCTGGGGGGTCTCACAGGAAGGGACAGCGTGGCTCAGATCCCTTAGTCCTGATGAGGTTCATGGTGAAGTCCCAGGCAGGAACAGATCCACAGTCCTTGGTGCCACGTGGTGGCTTTGAGCTGATGTCCTTTTCCAAAACCCACTTGGCAGCACAACAGTGGGCTCTCCAGCGACACAGGTGACTCTCCGAGTCAGAGACAGCAGGACAATACCAGCTCCCTGTTGCTTAGAAAGCATGGGGTGAGCATCCAGGCACGCTCTCCCAACCCTCCCTCCTGGAAAAAGGCAGTGTTTCTGCTGGGAAATCAGATCCATCCCTGCTCCACTGGCAGTAACTCGATCGTAGAGACTTTATTCTCAGCATCAGGTCTGCAGCTGGACTCTTGATCACATTCTAGCTCAGAAACTGAAATTTCCATGCAGAGGGCAAGGCTACCATCAAATAGAAAGCAGCATGCTTCGCTGTACTTAACTTCATAACGCAGTGCCATCCCGTAGCGCAAAACGCTGATTTGGCTTGGCTGACCTACCTATGAGCTGATCACAGCAAAGATGGGTAGTTATGGTGCAAGTTAAGGTTACTAGCTCCAGTCTGTGCCAGTGGGAAATACCCCAACCAGCTGTGTTATTCATGAAGTTACTGCATGTGGGGAGACCGGATAGCTGCTAAAAAAATAATTAAAAAAAAAAAAGGGAAACAGTGGTTTGTCTTATATGCAGACTCTATAGCTCTGTTGGTCCTAAAATCCCATACTAAATGTGTGATTGCCTTATGATTGATGCAGCATCTTGCCCTGTTTCTCCAGCTGAATGCCACTGTTACAAGCATGCCACTCATTTTTTGGCTTTTAATTTCCTTTCCACGTAGCAGACTGAAACGTCCATTCATTGTTCCACCTCTGAACTACCAGCAAAGGGTCAGTCCCTCTCCCCATGTGTGACAACCCAGCTACAAATGAGCAGTTTGCACTGAAGGAAACCAACCTGTTGTAACACACCTTTTTCACACACCAGCCACACCAAGTTCCAGCTAAATATTGTCAATCCACTCTATTGAACTGTTGTCCTTGATTACTCCAGCTGCTTCGGAAAGCTCTAACGAGCCTGCGTGAAGAATGCAGGGCTTTTCCTAGAGGAAGCATCACGAGCTAAGGAGTGCCTGACCGCTGGCAACCACTTTTCAAGAGTTTCAGAAAGCCCCAGCACCACCACCCAAAATTAAAACCAGCCCAGAGCACCTTGCAGGACCCCAGCACCCTGAATTCCTCTGTTTCTCCAGGATCAGCCTGTGACGGCGGAGCAATGCTGGAAAGCCTCCTGGGGGATGGCGCTGCTGTGTCCAGCAGTGACAGTCCCGAAGCTCCCAGTCCGGCCACTGCCTTGCGTGGTGGAGCCGGTGTGCCAGGCTGAGCCTGGGCGACGTCCAGGTGGGAGAAGGATCAGACAAACACCCCTGTGGCAGCGTCTGCCCACCCCCCATGGGGGCAATGCAGGGTCCCTGTTGTCACTGCCCAGCCACTGTCCCCGAGGGGGTGCAGGTCATCCCACTGACCAAGATCTGAACTGTAAGCATGTCCCTCATCCAAGCCCTTACTGCTCGTGTACGTTCAATATATTTATTTTAATTTAGCAGCTGGACACAAGTCATGGTCTCTGAGGGTTCTTTGGCTTCTCACTGAGGACTTGCTTCAAAATAAGATTAGACAAAAGAGATTTATCTAATTACCACAAAGCAGACCCTCATCAGGGTCTGTGAGAAATGAAAATGAAGATCACTGTGAATTTCCCTATGCTGGAATTTCTAACAGGAGAATTGTTTGTTCAGAGGCAATTATAAATTGCAAGTAAGCAGTGTGAAGCTGCTGTAAACTTTTAAAGTATAGCCTTTAAAAAGACGGTAAAATGACTTCCTTTTGAGGCTGGTGTTCCACTTTGTTTAATGCATTTATCAATGGAGCACAATCAGGAGCTGTGTCATGTGTTTTACATAAAGGTATCACTTTGTTTTCTCCCCAGGTGAGTTTTTTGCAAAGACATCAGCTTTTAATCTCCAGTTTGCTGCCTAGGGCTTCTGGGCACTCAGTAACAGCATGAGCGCAGGACAGCAAGGGACAAAGGGCAGGCACCGCAGCACACTTCATTTGTCTGACAGCGTGCAGAAAATAAGAGATTTTTAAAGTGATCTTTATCAGCTGGGTTTCACTTCAGAGCAACTCCGGTAGCTAAATTCTTCTCACTCGCATCTGTGGCCACATAATTACAGAACTTTTCCCAGGAAAACAGAAGTTGGTGCTTTAAAAACAGGAACTTGATGAGCACCTGTCATCTCTCTGAAGCCAACATAAGAGCCATGTGAGCTTGGCAGCGATGTTTTGCAGGGGGTAGAGGGAACATCATCTTTACAGACTACCCACATGGATGTTTTCCCATTCTCCCTGGCTGCGGTTTGCACTCCAGGCTTAAACAAATCCAAGATCTCTAAAGGACTGACAAAACTGGCAGCGCTGTGATCATGGGACTGCGAATCCTACGTGGTTTCAAGAACTGGCTACTGTTTGCCCTTCCAGTAGTACCCGATTGAAAAAGCAGCCAAGTAAGCTGTAGAAAGTACTGTGCTGCAAGAACAGGGCATGTCCAGCTCCCATTGGCACTTGGGCACGGACGGCACAAGCCCTGATTTGGGTGTAGAGACACTGGAAGGTGGAGGAGAGGGGAAGCCCAGATGGTGCCAGGGCCCTGAGTGCAGACCCTACGTTGAGAAGCTCATCTCGGGGGGGCAGCTCGCTGAGAGCTGCCTGAGAAGCCTGGACCCCTTTGAGAAAAAACTAGACCAGACTGGCTCCAAATCCCCACAGGGTCCCTCTCTCCATCTTGCAGGAGCTGCCCTTAAGCTGAGGGTCTCATGACCCCAACGTGGTTGGTCTCATTTTGACCTCGGACATCGCTTGTCACTCTGGATTTACCTAGTGAGCACTGGAGTTTGGCTGATCCTGGATACTCTTTCCAAGCCCAATCCTGACCACAACTTGCTGACTCAACTTCCTGACTTGTCCTTAGGCCCTGCGCATCCCTATGGTCTTTTCTGTCAATCTGGACCCTTGGCTGAACCTGGTTGCCATCATTGGACCGGCTTCGGTCCCTTTTGGATCAATACTGGGGGCAAGACCCATGTCTTGGTGAAACCACTGCTCCTGTCAGCTTTATTCAGCTCCTGCCTCTCCTTCCCCTGTGGAGCAGCCTGCCTTGCTGCTCCCTGGCAAATGTGGTCTTTAAACCCCAGTCACACACAGGTTGAGCTTTGGATTGGATGATCCACAGATTTGGGTTTGAATGATCCATAAAATTCATCAAGAGTCCCTGGCCTGTCAAAAAACGACCACCTAGGCTGGTCTATGGGGCAGCGCTCACCCCAAGCCCTGATGGAAAGAAAGAAGAGGAGACAGAGATTGGTTCAGAGCTGATATTTGCCCACCCGCAGCAGGAAGCCTGGGAAGCCCTGGGGCAAAGCTCCTTTCTGGGCTGAGTCACACACCAGCAGGATAAACCCTCTGTATAGGCCATCTGCACCAAAGCCAACTCCACCAGTGAAGTCACTGTGTGACCAGTAAGGAGGTCTGATACCAGCCTGGGGACCATGGCACACACATGGGGGACCTCCAGCACCCCACGCTCAGGCTGAGGGGGGTCATCATCGGGTGCCCACATCCTGCAAGCCAGGGAGGACAATACAGCTTAAACACACCCCAGTCTGTCCCTCATGGGCTGCGTACTACTAGGGCTGCACAACTACAATGGACTTTGACCACTGGAAATTCAAATCTGTGCCTTCTACATCCCACCCATGGTCAGAGGGGTTATCCCACCAGCCCCTCAGGCACAGGTGACTCGAGCAGGGCTTAAGGTTTAAGACCTACGCTGCCAAAATCATTCGCCATTCAAGTCAAATAATAATAAGAGTCAAACTCTCATCAGTTTAAGGAGCTCAGAAACCAGGTCCTGGCCCAGCTTCAGCCTGCACTTATTGGTGAGGAAGCAGATCCCTTCGAAGTTGTAACCATGTATCACTATGGTAACCTTATAATTGACATTTCTGGGGTATTATAGAGTCTGAAAGTCATAAACTTAATGAAAGTATGTTTTTATTGCACTTCAGCTTCATCTCTGATTAAATCAAATTTGCATAATGGAAAGTTATTACATTTCCATGTTTCTAATTTCCCCCCTTTTTTTTTTCCCCTCCTTTTTACTTCTTTTGCCAAATGCGTCTAAGGTTTTGTTTGTCGTGAAAGCTGTTGAAGGTCGCCTAAGCCGCGGCTTTGCTGAAAAATGTTTTTAATAATTTGTGTCAGAGGAGCCCAGGAAGTGAACCCCCGAGAAATGGCTACATTGAGGTTCTTTGAAATGTCTCTCTTTCTTCCCAATAATGAGAGTACTGCAGCGCCTGTACATTATTAAGTGGTTGTTGCAAGAGAGAGGTGCTGGAAGCACTGTGAAAGGTAATTTATCAAGGAGAGATGAAGCGTACTGCTCTTCCCCAGCCTTGCCCTCCTGCCACCTTTGCAAAGCATTTTAAGCAGCGTGTATGTTTTTATTTTCAATAAACAAAAGCTCAGATTTCTGCCAGCAAGTAAATGATAACGTGTTCCTTGCAGGATTGAGTGAAGACTGTTCCTAAATGCAGGTTAAGCAGAACGGCCCTGGGAGAAGATTTGTTTTCCATCTCTTCTCCAGGATGGTGGAACAAACTGTTCTCCAGGGAAAACAGACACTGTGCGGGTCCCTGGTGCCACGGGGCCAGGCCCACTGAGGGTCTCACCTTTGTTTTGTTTCACAGTGGGTCCCACAAGTTATTACAAGATGCAAAGCCAACCTTTGTAGGGTACAAGAGTTTGAGGGCACCATTTCAAATCTGAGTTGTCCAAGTGAAGTTGACAAGTTTGTGTGGGTGAACCCAGTGAGCCGCAGCTCCGCCCTGGGCTGTGACTACCGGGATTGTTGTAGGTGGTGGTAGGATGGGGAGCAGAGGGTGTTCTTGTGGAGATGGGTCTCCTCCACCATGCAGCCCCTGATTCTTGAGGTGCTCACCTCCCAAACCATGCCTCACACATGGCTGAACACAGCCCTCTCTAAGAAGGAGGGAGCACCTCCAAACAAGCGAGCAGCACTGCTCCACAGGAAAGGACTGGAAGTGAAGAAGAGCTTTCAGCTCTAGGAAGGACATTACTTACCCGTCTGTCAATGATCCAGAACTATGCAGTGCACCAACCAACAGAGCTCTGGCGAGGGACCTGGGGACCAGACACCCTGCTCCCAGCCAGCACAATCCCATCAGTGAGATAATCCATCACATTTTCTGTTATTTACACAGTGATGGGTGAATTCTGCACACTGTTCTCCAGCACTCTTCAACAGGACACAAGGAAGTGGCAGAGGGGCATTCTGACCTTTCAAGATCTTGAGCTCAAGTCGTGCTTGTCCTTCCCAACCTCCAGTGTACTCTTACAAGGGCAGGATGAAGCACCAGGTGAGTTTGAAGGAGAAGTAAATGTACCCATTGGCCAGCCATCGTCTGATCTTTAATTCTTGCTAGTGACTTAGAGGAGAGCCCTGTCCCAGGGCTGATCTGAGGGTTGTGGGCTGCTATCTTGAAGCTTGGGCCACATCACGCAGGACTCCACCTCATTGCCACCTTCTTGTCCTTCTGGGGCAATTTGCTTTTGCTGCCTGGCCCTGCCCTGCAGCACAGAGCACAGTCCATCAGTGCATTCAGCTGCAACGTGCCCCCACTCCTACCGTCACAAAACTTCTCACAAGTTTTCCTGTGGAAGCCTTCACCTCTAGGGAACTTAACGGAGCCGTTTGCTCTAGGGTTCAATGCAATTAGCAGGCCTAATGCCTGGGAGGTAGCAAGAAACACATGTCCAAGTCAATTGCCCTCCATCAATGCCACTTGGTCCTCAGTGGTGCCTGAGCCTGAGCAGCTGAGCTGAGCTCTTGTGCTTTGACACGCGGCCTGGCAAATGCTGTAATTTCTGCCACAGCCAAATGCCTCCTGACAGGTCTTCATTTGCTGTCACCAGAGATGAGGCCTTTTTCATGGCCTCTTGGAGAGAACTGCTCTCCCTGGAGAGAAAAGCTGCAGGAGGTCCTCTGGGTCTCCCAGGATTTGTCACTCTGCTGCTGTTTCATTAACCCAGGGCACTTTGGCTTCCATGCATATGCAAATGAACTTGGGCTTTGTGCTGGCATCTGGGAGCCTGGAAGAAGCTGAATGAAGCCATGCACTCATCAAACCTGCCTCAACTTGTCTGTCTGGACTGGTGTCTTCCCAAGCCCATGTGGCTGTTAGAGGGCGGCTGGTCCAGTGTGGGATGGTTTGGTGATGCTTGGTCCCTTTCCTGAGGACAATGCAGCAGGTTCATGACCTGCTCCTGTGTATTCGGTCACCACATGAAGACAGGGAAGAGGCAAGAGCAATGCCGACCATCACTCCCTGCCAGTTCTTGGAGGGAAGTGACACTCTCTCCTCATGGGGACAGGGAGGTCTCACTGTGGCCATCCCCTGCCCCAGTGCTGCCCAGCCGTGCTGCCAGACCTGCCTGCAACCTGGAGGAGGGCAAGGGGTCACCAGCTATCTTAGAATCATGGTATTGTTTTTGTTGGAAGAGACCTTTAAGATAATCAGGTCCAACCATTAACTCAGCACTGCCAAGTTACCACTAAACCATGTCCCTCAGCACCACATTTACACATCTTTTAAATACCTCCAGGGTTGGTGACTCCACCCCTGCCCTGGGCAGCCTGTTCCAATGCTTGATAACATTTTCTGCAAATAAATTTTTCCTAATATCCATCCTAAATCTCCCCTGGAGCAATTTGAGGTCGTTTCCTCTCGTCCCATGGCCTGTTCCCTGGGAGAAGAGACCGACCCCCCCGGCTACCCACTCCTTTCAGGGAGCTGCAGAGAGCGAGAAGGTCTCCCCTCAGCCCCCTTTTCTCCAGGCTGAACCCCCCCAGCTCCCCCAGCCGCTCCTCACCAGGCTCCTGCTCCAGACCCCTCACCAGCTCCGTTGCCCTTCTCTGGACACACTCCAGCAACTCAGTGTCTGTCTTTTGGTGAGGAGCCCAAACCAGGGCACGGCACTCGAGGTGGGGCCTCAGCAGTGCCCAGTACAGGGGGACCATCACTGCCCCAGTCCTGCTGGCCACACTATTTCTAGTACAGGCCAGGATGCTCTTGACCTTCTTGGCCCCCTGGGCACACTGCTGGCACGTATTCAGTTGGCTGTCGCCCAACACCCCCCTGTCGCGTGGGGTTTTCTTTGCTCTTGGGCCAACAGCTGCAAATTGTGTTCACTACCCAATTTTCCTACCTACATACTCTCCCCTTCTCCTCATGCTGCTCTTCCCCCCAAGTTGTCCTCTCCACAAATGCTGAAACATGCTTTTGCTAGGACCAGCCTTTATGATTTTTACCATTCTCCTCCAAAAAAACTCCCTACAGGTGGCATTTGCTCATCAGAGAGTTGCAGGATGAGCTGCTCGGGGCAAGGTCTCAGCCCTTGGATGTTATTTTTTCAGTCCCCCACCCCAGTAGAAACTACAGACATTTAGGGTTTGACAGTTTAGCTGGAATCCAGCCATGTATTGTTATATTGCTCAGATGTATTTTTGTATTGCTCGGTGAAAAGACAGCTTCTTTGAGTTTTCTTTATATTTTTTCCCTCAGAAAACAGACAATATCTGTTAAAAAATAAAATGCAGCTGGAAATCCAATTTTTCTTTTCCTGATGGAATAATTTTGACAGTCCCCATCATGAAGCAATAAAAGCAGCTCTCCAGGGATTATGGGTAGTGGGGCTAGCACCACTAATGAAAATAAACAGGCATTTCCTGCAACCTTTAGCTAAAGACCTGTCCTGGAGGGAGGGAGAAAGAAAGCCTTATCATAGAAATGGGGAGGTAAAGGACTGCTTAATCATTTGGCATGGCAGCCCTGAGAAACAGTGACAGGACAGGGAGTGTGAAAGGCTGCCAGCCATGGGGACAAAGAAATGCTGTTTGTAGGAAGGACCTGGTTTGAGACGGATTTCACCCCTCACTTTTGAGCCAGAGACCTCTGCTAGGACCAGGAACAATTTTCCAAGGAATAAGAGAATCTGAGGTGTGGGATGTGGTGTAGCACATGGCACTGCTACATCTCCTCCTGTCATGGTGACAGCCATTCTCTGCAGAAAGCCAGGTCTCCCCAGGACCCTTGAGAAAGGGTCATGCAGTTCTACCCCAAGCTGCCGGGTATGAAGTACAGGCGATGTGTGAGCAATTCCCTACCAGATATCCAAGAAGAAATCTTCTGTGGTTCCTGTGCATTTAACAGGATATTAGGCAACATCATTTACCGGCCATTTTACCCAAAGACAGCTCCGGCCCCAGCCCCGATCACCACATGGCTTACATGGGCATAAGGAGGTTTGCACCTCCCCAGAGCTGTGCATGCACAACAGCTTTTTCCCTATTCTTCCTTTGGAGATGGCTCCACAAAGCTTTGGTGTGTGCATCTGTCTCCTAGAGCCCCACAGCAGGTCCACACCATCCCTCCATGTGCAACCGTCTGCTCCTCAGCTCTGTGAAGTGTCAAATCTGGAGTCTATACCCAGGGTGCTGTAAAATCCAGGTCACCACAGGGTTGCTGGGTCCACTTTATTTCCCATCTTCCTACTGCTACATACTGTTGGCTCATTTTGGTCTCAAGGTCCTCTCCTAGGTCATGGTGTTGAAACCATGGTCTCCTCCTGACTCTCCCAGTCAACTCATTCTGCAGCTGCCCTCTAATCTCCCTTTTCCTCATTCCCCAGAGCAGGGCAAAGGAGCTGGTGTCTGAACCTCCACTCTCTCCCACTGCACTCGCTCCCTTGCTTACCTGTTTCAGTTAGAATCATAGAATCATAGAATTATAGAATTGTTTAGGTTGTAAGGGATCTTAAAGATCATCTCATTCCACCCCCTGCCCTGGGCAGGGACACCTCCCACCAGCCCAGGCTGCTCCAAGCCCCGTCCAACCTGGCCTTGAACCCCTCCAGGGATGGGGCAGCCACAGCTTCTCTGGGCAGCCTGGGCCAGGGGCTCACCCCCCTCACAGCAAAGGATTTCTGCCTCACATCTCATCCAAATCTCCCCTCTTACAGTTTAAAACCGTTCCCCCTCATCCCATGGCTGCCCTCCCTGATCAAGAGTCCCTCCCCACCATTCCTGTAGGCCCCCTTTAGGCACTGGAAGGGGCTGTAAGGTCTCCCTGGAGCCTTCTCTTCTCCAGGTTGAATAACCCCAAAATAAAGCACCTGATCTCCTTCCCTTTGGGGCTATACCACCGTGCCTTACCCTTTCCTCTCTTAGGCACCTGTGCACCTGAGGAAGAGTGATTCAATGGCAGTGAACATAAAAGAAGATAGTCTTCAGCCCTCTTCATGCGTTGACTTCATCTATCGTGGTCAGGCTTGAAGGCAGACAGCACCCTGTGCAGTGTCCCTTAAGCACTCTGGAAAATCACTCCCCGTTTCTGTGTGTACTGGAGATGATTTCACCTCTCTCCTGAGCTGATCTCCGTACACACACCTCTGTCCCTTCCAGGGAGAAGATTAAGAGGTAAAAAGGGCTCGTACAGTCCTTTGCTGCATGAATTGGGATGGAGAGGGACTGTACACGCTTGTTCCCAAATGCCACCCAGCCATCTGCTTGAAAGGTGGGAGGAGAGATGTTACTGGTGGCCACATGTACACTTTGCATTGCATCCAGGAGTATGCGTGGCAGGAATGTTATGCCGCATGAATGCGGTGAGAAGGAATGGAAGGGGAATATTTTGGGCACTGCCAGAGATGTGTTTTCTTGTCCTCAGGCAGAGAGGGTCCAGCTACAAAGCACCAACTCCCTGGAGAACACCCAAGTCAATGCTCTTCTCTCACAGGAAAAATGAAAGAAAAATGTTTCAGCTTTCTTTGAAATTTCCTGCTTCTGCTCCAAAGCACAGAAGGGTTGGAATTATTCAAATAAGTTTCCAGAGTTTCTTGTCTTAATAAAATGAGGCCTTTTCTCTTCATCTCAGACTCAGAAATAGCTATGTTGCTTGGATGAAACACAGCAGAATGGTTCAGCCTGTGCCCAGAACCAGGACATGCAAAACTTTGGCCCCCCAGGGTTCAAGTCTGGCAGAGGAGCAAGGAGCTGAATGCAGGGCTGTGTGATGGGAAGCACTGGCAGCCCTTAAGTTTTCAGTCTTACTGGTCTCTCCTGTAATATTGACATGTTTCCAGCCCAGTGCATGCTGGAGTGCTTTGCTGGGTGAGGGCCAGCCCTAAGTGATGTTATTGCCACGGATAGAGGGCAAATCCGAGCTCCCTATGAGATTTGCCAGATTCTGAACCTTGGATCCACTGGGCAGCTTTGCCAGCAGTACCATGCCGTTCCCTGGTGACAATCCCATGGGGAGAAATCCCCCTTTCTCAGGGAGTCAGGCCAGGTGGTTGGGCAGAAAGAAGCAGCCTGAGCTCACAGCTGAACAGGGCTGGCTGCGGCACTCGGGGATGGATGTGGCTCCGTGTTTTAGCAAAAGGAAGACTCACAAGTGGTTCACCCTGAGCACTGGCTTGGAGGGCTGCCCCGGGCCAGCCCACGGCCGTCTGCTGGCTTTGTTCCCCACATGGACCTCCACAGTTGGTGATGCCAGGCAAGTCGTGTCACCAGCTCAGGGCTATTTCACCTCCTGTGTGGATGGCGCGGCACTGGTACTGCCCTGGGCAGATGACTCTTGTTTCGTAGTAGAAGACCTTACCCGGCCACGCCACCAAGTCTGAAAGGGAAAGGGCTGGACATTCATGCTCCTGTTTGTGCGAGGACATTGAGGTGAAAGTCCTCCTAAACCGTCCCTGCAAATGTGGAAATCCCATGACAAGTGCAACTGAGAAGGTACGGTGTGAAGAGGATGAGGAAACCACAAAGAGAGGACAAACAAAGCAGTGGCCTGGGCTGAGGGATGAACTTAGTGGAAGCATTTTGGAGCCCCTACAGAGACCGTGTCCAGTCCTCGCCCACGAGGGAGGCTGGGGTGCCACCTCCTGTGTTTCTGTGCCTTGGACAGTATTGCACTGAACCTGTTGACAGCCCCATATCAGATATATTCCCACCCAGCCCTTCCTGAGGACAACGCTTCTCCAGAATATGTCAGGCCCTTGCTGAGGGCACGTCAGGAAGAGCAGATGAACCTTCCCTGCCGGCATCCCCTCTCCTGATCATTAACAGCTTCATTTCTCCCTCAGCAAGGCAGCGTGTCCTGTCACATCCAGCGGAGCGCAGAGGCAGGGTCTCCCCTGGGGACAGTGGACCTCATCCCACTCTTGCCCCAGCTTAACTAGGAGCTGGGGCTGTGAAGCGGCAGTAAACGGTGTGCCGGGGGCCGTGTCAGCAGGGCAGGCTGCCGTTTGCTCACAGCAGAGCGCGACAGCAATTGCTCCAGTCATAAAACCGAAAATCAATAAAACTGGAGCACTAAGAAACTGAGGCTCATGCCTGGCAGAGCAGGGCACCGGATTAGCATCCTGCAGGGCAGAGGGCAGCATTACTGGGCAGGCTTTAATGGTCCCTGTGGAGCCCAGAAAAGGACTGGAGCTGGGTTTATGACTCCCTTGGCAAGCACTGCTGTCCCTTGCCGAGGGAAGTAAGCTACAGCACCAGTATCAGCAAGGAGACAGCATCCCCAAGGAGTCAGCCTACACTGGACAGCCAGGGCTTTGCTGCGCTTGTACCGCACTCAGGACCACGAGCCCTCTCTGTCTCTGCGAAGGGACCTGGGCAGACCCTGGTGCCCCGGAGTGCTCAGCCTGCAGCATCACAGCTCCATCCCAGGCTTTGCTCCGGCACGGGGCCCTGAGCCAGGGTGCTGGCGGGCAGGAGGAGGGCTGGCCATGCTGCCAAGGCTGCTGCCCACATCGTTTGTCTACCAGTACCGCCGAGGGGCCAGGTCCTGCTCACTAGTAGAGAAGAAATGCGGAATCTGGAATGAAAAGTGGAGGGGCAATGATATTTCTTCATCCGTTGTGCATTGCTAATAGGCATAGAGATCTCTCATTTATAACCGAGAATCCAAGCAGTAATTGCCTTGCCTGGCCCAGCCCATTTCTAATAGTCCTGGACAGCTGATTGCTACTTCTTACTGTCTTTTCTAACAATAATGATAAATGACCTAAAAACCGTGTTTCCCACTCTGGCAAGTGCCAGTCCCAGGCAGAGGATTGAGAGGAGGGTCAAGAGCCTTTGTTGAAACCTGTGTTGCCATCCAGTTCCAGCCAGGATGCTCTGACCATGGAGGACATGGCAAACGCCCACAGTCTCTGGAGCAGCACTAGGAAAACTTGAAGCTACGGAGAGTTATCAGGAGCCTGTCATGAAAACATAAGACCAGAAGGACAATTCAAACACTGGAACAGGTCAGGATCAGGCATCTGAGATGCTGTGGAGTGTCACCTGCTGCTGTGCCAGGAGACTATGGACCCCCCACAGGTGCCATTTCATATCCAACAGCCCTGTGTACAGATCCTTGGACACCCAGGGTACCTCAGACAGTGCCAACATCTGTTGGGGCGACTGAATCAAGCCCTAGGTGTCAGCATTTTGGTTTCTTCCTGCTGTTAGTGGGTGACGTTACAAGTTCAGTCTCCCACAGAGCCTCTCACAAACATGTGTCATGGGAAGAAGAGACCAGCCCAGAACTGCCAAATGTTAAGGCACCCCATGATGCTTCCCAGAGCAGAAAACCTGTTCCTGGAGACTGTGGAAGGCTAAGCACTGCTGGGTCTATGGTGCTGTAACACTTTTTGTGCCAGTGACCTGGAAATCACCTCTTACACCAGGCAGATTTTAGGATAAAGGATGAAGAAAATGCATACCTATTGTGCTCCAAGTCCTAGGAAAGAAATGATGGGATTCAGGCACTAATTTACAGAGGTAAAAGACAGTTGGGCTTACAGTTTCTCATATCACAGATCAGTTCCCAGAAGTTTCTCTCTGTTCCATCCATCTATCTGTCAGGATGCTTACACAGCCCAGTGGCTGGGATCCAGTGCTTGCACTAAACTTTTGTCTCTGGTGCTGCTTTCCTTGATGAGGACGGTGATTTGGACACACTTATCTCTGTGTATCTCATCTCTTCCTGGGGCTCGGCTCTGAGTCATGTCCCGGCTGTGGAGGAGCCAGGCATCCAGGCTTTTTGTTCTTCCTAAGGAGCAGTTGAATTCCCCCAGCTATCTTTATATATGCTGATGCTCATGGATAAGCAAGAGAGAGTTATCTGCTGTCTAGATAGTAAAGAGAAGCTGGTAAAAAGACTCTTCATGCTTAAGTACAAACACATCAGTACTCATGGGAGGGAAACACTTGGTCTGAAATAGGTGGAGGTGTACATGGGAGCAGTGCTTAACAAACGTGTGTGAGTGATGGGTGTGTAACACAAAGATCAGTCTGAGGGTGACTCACAGTTGTCTCAAGGTACCAGGGAAAGGCTACAACCCAGAATTGGATTTTTAGGAGACATCAACTCTTGACATCTGANAGTTAACAAACAGTAAGTGTGTGTGTGTGATGTGTGTGAGACATCAACTCTTGACATCTGAAGGAACAAAAGCTGTTGAGTTGCTCCTCTTTGCTGTGAAATAGCTTAGCCTCATCATTTAGTGTGTGTCAAGGAGCGGGGTGTGGTGCTTGGGTGAGGAGCAATGACCTCTTGGAGCACTCTGGCTGTGCTTGGCACAGACCTGTGACAGTCCCTGACCTCGTGGAGCAGGTCAGGTTGGTACGTGTGTGCTGGGATGTTGATGGTGCAGTGCTGGAGGGTGCTGCTATCTCTCCCTCCAGGCACAGCACCCAGAACCTGGAGAACTGGTCCTGTAATCCCACCCTCTAAAATACCCATTAATGTCTCCTCTCCTGTGAGGATGGCAGCTCCTTGGAGCTCGTTGTTATGTAGGAACTCTGACAAAGGAGAGAAGATGCTGCTGGATCAAGGAGCCTTGCTGTGGGACCTATACAGCCTGATGCAATGAGCCTCCACCTCTGAGCTCTTTGGGATGCAAATACAGGCAGGGAGCTGTGCTGAAAGAAGGTGAAGCTTGTGAAGTTGGGCCTGTGGGAAGGAAGGTGTACTCCACGCGGTTTCCTTCACGTGCTTCTCGTGATGACCAGTGGTCAGAAAATGTCTGTCACATTTGTGACTGACCAGAACTGAGGCAACGCATGAAATTGGTCTCATTTTGCTGGGAATGCATTTGGTGACGCAGAAATGCTCCACCTGGCTGTCTGGGGAGGGATTCATTCACTCACACGTGGTGATGCCCACGGCTGTCTGAGACATCTGCACAGGGCAAGCAAACGAGAGACAGCAGCAGCAGGGGGACCAATGCCCTTCTCGAATGATGACTGGAGGATCTCTGCTATCGTTGAATACCCACAGGGCCCAGAGTGACAGTAGTCATCTCTTTTCGGTTAAAATATGACACAAGCTTTAGAAAAGCAGCACTGAAACCAAAGAAGCCAAAAAAAAAAAAAAAATCCCAAACCAAAAAAACTGGGAAAATCCAATAGAGCTAGAATTTTAAAAAAGCAGGGAATTTTCTTCTTAAATAAACACTTTTTAATTCCAACCTGATACAAAACAAGCTGCTTATATCTTTCCAGAAACAAGATCTCTGTCCTTCTCTACCCTCCAAAACAGAGAAGTCCTATCTACCGTCACGATCGGCGCCTGGTGAAGCCAGGAAAAAGGGGCGAATCTCCAGGCGGGCACTTTGGTGAAGCCTGGGCAATCATGGCTGGCCATCCCAGCCAGGAAGAGCTTAAATTCTGTGCAGCTGATGGAATTCACATTAAAACCTCTGCACTACCTAAGAAGCTCTTTCAGATCCAGATTTCTTCTGTGTATTTTTAAATGATCCTTTAAGAGTTAAACAAAACAGTGACTAGTACATTTTCAATAAAAGTGACCTTTATCATGATTCTTTTTCCTAGGTAAGTGCTAGTGTATTTTAATGTCGTTTTGTTGTCTTTAAGGTTTGGGAAGTGAGTATTTGGACTGTGGGGTTTTTAAAAGACCTAGCAAGCAGAAATCCAATATTGACCAGAGGCCGGATTACACGCAGGGCTGGGATTCCTTTGCATGCCCTCAAAGCCTGTGCAGACTTCCCTTGTTGATGGAAAGGCGAGGGTGGCAGCAGTGCTTGGATGTGGAGAGGTTACACTGTCACCGAGATGGCCCATGAGGGGCAAACAACCAGCAAACAATCTTTTTCAGAGAAGATTCAATAGGAATTCCCTATCCCTACATACTGGGTGCTGTGTTATCTCTAGAAACTCCTGGAGTCCCTTCTGAATGATGCCACCCCGCCACACCAAGTAGAACTGAGGGCTGCTCTCCTCTCTGTTGCCCAGGTGAGTTCCCACAGGACAATTCTGTGGGCTTCTGCTTGTTGTAAAAGTGTCTGATCCTTACCAACATCCTCCTGGGTCCCACACCGAGGCTGCTCAGATCTTCTCAGTGTCATTTGTCAAGAACTGACACCTAGACCTTGGTCTTTCAAGCCGTGTATGTCCCATTCTGAGGGGTGCAGGAGGGGTTGCCACTCCAGAGGAGTGGTTTCAACTGGTGACAATGCTCAGTTTTTGCAGGACTGCGTGCTGACGCAGAATCGTCTAATTTTGCAGGGCTGTGGGATTTCACCTCTACAGCTTCTTACTGTTCAAACACATGGGGGACATCGAATCATAGAATGGCCCAGGTTGGAAGGAACTTTTCAGATCATCAGGTACAACCATCAACCTGACTCTGACAAAGCCCATCACTAAACCATGTCCCCCAGCACCACGTCTACCCGGCGTTTCAATACCTCCAGGGATGGTGACTCCACCACTGCCCCGGGCAGCCTCTTCCAAGGCTTAGTAACCTTTTTGGTGAAGAAATTTTTCCTAATATCTATCCTAAATCTCCCCTGGTGCAACTTGAGGCCGTTTGCTCTCGTCCCGTCACCTGTTCCCTGGGAGAAGAGCCCGACTTGCCCAGCTACCCCCTCCTTTCAGGGGGTTGCAGAGGGCGAGAAGGTCTCCCCTCCGCCCCCTTTTCTCCAGGCTGAACCCCCCCAGCTCCCTCAGCTGCTCCTCACCAGACTCCTGCTCCAGACCCCTCACCAGCTCCGCTGCCCTTCTCTGGACACGCTCTAGCCCCTCGGTGTCTTTTTGTGGTGATGTTACAGTCCTCCTCGGTCACTAACCTCATGCAGAACTCACGTGTGGGTTGTGTTTGATTTCAGCCTGCACAGGTTGTACAGGTCCATACAAGCAGCCTGTGACTAGCTGGTGACTTCTGCTGTGTCCTGTACTGTGACCAACCCAGGCGTGACCTGAGCTTTTCCAAGAAAGCTGGAGGTATTTGGTGAGTGACTGTCTGTCCCTGCAGCTGCCTTGTTCTTAAGAATGCCATCACATCAATAGCACACTGTGCTGGTTTCAGCTGGGCTACAGTTAATTTTCTGCTGTGTTTCAGATTTGGTATTAAAGGAATGTCAATAATGCATATTGGTTTAGTTGTTGCTAAGCGATGT
The DNA here is from genome assembly GCA_013400135.1 of Rhinoptilus africanus. Taxonomy (NCBI): domain Eukaryota; kingdom Metazoa; phylum Chordata; class Aves; order Charadriiformes; family Glareolidae; genus Rhinoptilus; species Rhinoptilus africanus. Next base: position 242,523 of record VXBO01005121.1, read on the forward strand.
TTATACATTTCAAGGACTTTTCAGCTTCCCATAGAAGCTCAGAAGGAGCATAGACAGAACAACGGAACGGCCAATGGAATATTCTGTACCTTAGATGTCATACCTTGATCTTTCGAGGTCCCTTCCAACCCTATGATTCTATGATTCTATGATACCTGGTATATAAATGGGGTTTGGTTTGGGTCGAGCTGGGCAACCGCTTCACTGGGTGGTGAGAGTGACTTGTGTCTTGTATGTTCTTTTACCATTATTATTATTATTGTTATTATTATTATTATTGTTATTTTCCTTCACCGTTATTGTTCTATTCAACTGTCTTTATGCCAACACATGAGTTGGGTTTTTTTCCCTTTCCTTTCCTTTCCTTTTCTCCCTCTTCTCTCCACACTTCTGGGGAGGGAAGGGGGAGTGAGAGGGCAGCTCTGTGGTCCTAGTTGCTGGCTGGGGTTAAACCACAAACCTTGCACATGGAACAATCCACTGAAATAATACCAGGAGGGAGCCCTCGATCTCCTGGTCTTCAGGTGCAGGGCACTGGGCCATCCTGTGCTGCTGGAGCCTTGCTTTTCCCTCACATTGAATCTGTCTTGGTTGATAAAAGCCCTTCTTGTGGCTTCATGCCCTGGTTTCAGATGGGCAATGTGAACGAGAGGGAAGTCAGGCTGTTGAGGGGGTCACCGAGCCCTCCCCACCTCTTCCCAGGTGTGAATGAGCCGCGACAAACCACCAGCTCTGCTTTTCTCCTGGGGAAACAGGACCTGGCAGCAGATCAGTGGGATGTGATGCACACAGGAGAAGTTCAGGTTCAGGGCTGGCTGTTCTGGAGACCCGCTGGGTTTGCTCCCGTGGTTCAGAGACACTTTTGGCTTAGGATTTAAGAGCCTTTTGGTGACACGGCTCAGTGAGTGTGTCCCTGAGCAGGAGCCTGCCGGCACAGCCTCCAGAAGGCCATTTTAACGCAATGGCTCAGTGTCTTCATACACCAAGACGTGTATGAAGACATTTGTAGCATCTTAAGAGCGAGGTTTTGAAAGCACTTTCCTACAACACGCAATGCAAAGCTTCCTCCACCAGCTGCTGTGTCTCTGTGTCTCCATGCTCACCTCCCACAGCTGACTGCTCACTAGTGGGGCAAAATCACAGCATCAGCCATAGGGAGTAGAACAATATGAAATGGCACGTTATACAGCCGTTTGTTGGGGGAAATGGGGATTTCTGAGGACATCACTTTCCAGGCCGCGTATGTGGGTGCAGTGAGCGGACGGGGCTGTCCACAGTAGACAAGAAAACCCTTGTTGTGGTGGGACCGGTGCCCAACGTCAGCCACCCGCATCCTGCTATCCCGCTGAGACTGGAGTGGGTCCAAGGCACCTGGATAGCGCTGCCACCAGGAGATGAAAGGCAGAGAGTGTGTGAAGCACTAGATAGGAGGGATGGAGAGGGACCAAACACGAGAGAGCTCGAGCAGGAAGGGAAGCAGTAATCCCTTGGCTGCTTGACAAGGACCTGCCAATTTTACGGCAAGTAATGTTTCCAGCCTGCAGAGCTGGATAGGATTGTCCCAAATAACCAGATTTCCATCACAAAATTCTGATTTCTCTGCCTTTTGGCAAGAACATAAGCCTGGACACCCCTTGCTGAGGAGGAGCTGCTGCCTCCTCCTTGAAGGAGCATTGCCCAGGGAGTTGAGCTGTAGGGTAGAGCAGATGCCCTTTAAGGAGCAAATATTTATGGATTCTCAGTGGAAAATCTCCAGCAGGAGGCTGGGGAGCCTTACTCGAGTTCACTGTGATGGGGGAATGCTCTAGGGTGCAGGAAGGTGGTGGAATTGGGGTTGATCACCCCCAAGCTGACTACAAATCCCATTCTGGGGAGTAGGTTCCACTGTCTCCGTCAAGTTTGGATGCCAGTGGGACTTGTTAGGAAAAACCTTACAGAGCAGGGAAGTACAGTCCCTGATGCATCAAAGCCATTGCACGAAGGACAGTATTTCCTGCCGTCACCCCGCAGAAGCCGGCACTGGGTGGCGGGGGCGGCCTCACGGCTACTGGCCGATACCCGAGGAGGGAGATCCCCGCTCCCCAGCACCCGTGGTCCACTGGGAACCTGTCGCCCTCATGGCAGAGGCTTTAAGGGCGCATCCGAGCGTGCCTCAGTTTCCCCACTGGTTGCTTAGAAGGCAGCCGGAGGCCTGTGGGTGGCTGTGCCCGTGGGTCCCGGCGCCGAGGGTTCAGGGGGACAAGGCGGTGACAGAGAGGCGGAGCGGGCTCACCCCCCGCGGCCCCCTGTCCCCTGCAGCCCTCACCCACGGCGGGACAGGGCCCGTGGGGACACTCCTGACCTGGGCCAG
>VXBO01005121.1:245112-268358 GCA_013400135.1 Rhinoptilus africanus
CCCCCTCCCATCCCTCTCCCATCATGCTCCCATCCCTCTCCCACCCTGCTCCAATCCCTCTCCCATCCCACTCCCATCCTGCTCCCATCCCTCTCCCACCCCAGACGGATGGCCCAGCTGCCTCCATGGTCCCAGCGCCGCCTTTGCTTCTCCTCCTTCTCCAGCCAGCACTTGAACCACATCCAGCAGAACTGCCTGTGCTGGAGCGGCTTCCTCCAGCCATCCATGTTAAAGAGTGGCAGGGGCATAACCAGGGAGCCAGGCAGCGCCTGGGGGCCCAGCCAGATCCCTGGAGAACAGCCCAGGCGTGGTGCTGCGGGTCTGCTGGTGGCAGCTGGTGGTTCATACTGTGGCTCCGGGGAGGGAGAAAAGCGTTTTGGGCTCTAGAGAAGGCAGGAGACGAGAAGTAAGAAGAGATGAGGGCTCTCATAGACCAGAGGTCGGTATCTCCGCCTGTTGACAGTGAACACCTCTGTATCATCCTCTGATTTTATCCACCCTTACATACTAAGTACAGATGGTGGATCCATGACTCCCGGCTTTGGAGGTCTGAAAGCTATGTCCAGCCTGAATTCCCCATGCACTGCTCTCCATAGACACCTGCCACACATAGGTACATCCCAGAAGGAATTTCACCCCTGCAACAGAAGGTTGCAGACAGCTGTCTGGGGTGGAAGTGTCTTTCCCTCACCCATCTCCAGGGAGTCCCGGAGAGCTGCTTCAACTAGATCTCCATCTGGATGAGCTGAAACCTTCTCAGGTATCCTGCGGGAGGAGACATCCTAGCCCAGAGCCTGCAGGCTCCCACAGATGTGCCTGGGGAATCAGCGGCACTGCTAATGACTGCAGCTTTGCAAAGGGACGCTGAGAGAGGGGAGGGTGGCACCTCGGAGCCCTGCTCACCCCTTCCCACAAGGCTGTCAGTCATGGAATCACAGAATATGATTGTCCTTCTGTCCTTCCAGACCTTGGTGGTGGTGCTCGGGGAAGGGGGATAGCTGAGGTTAGTGCTTGTGACCCTGCCAACCCTGCTCCCAGCTCTCCCACAGACCCACCTTCCCTGAGTTTAAAGGAAGATACCCCACTGTCACCTCCTGGGCCGGTCCCAGATATTTCAAAGGCCTTTATGGGGTAAGGATGTCCCTTCCTGGTCTGCTCTCCTCCACTGTATGCTGGAGAATTTCTACGCGTGGACCCATCTGTGGGTCGTTCTGCGTCTTTTCACAGTGGGTCTTCAGAGAGGGGGGGAAAGCTGCAGGTTTGGCATCTGGGTTGTTTTATTTTCTTCTGCTCCTGGGCTTTTCAGTGGGAAGGACTTGCGGAGAAGAAAGGAAGGTCCATTCCAGGTATCACACATGGAGCAGAGATGCTTTTTGTCTTCAGCTGCACCAAAATGTGTCCATGTCACCACTTTTTTCCTACCAACCAATGAAATTAGACAAAAGCACCATTGGATGGGTCCTGCCTCCGAGAGTGACAGCAAAAGCCACTGTGCCATCCGTGCCTGAGCTGAGAACAGGTATTTCACCCACAGGCGGGACTGATCGAGGAGCGCTGGGAAACAACGGCTGAGCCCGCTTTTCAAAGAGAGCATATCTCAGGAATTCAGCGTGGTTTTCCTCCTCAAACCTTCCTGCAGAAAGAGATGGGAATGGGTCAGGACAATAAGTTCCATTCAGGAACAAGTGCTTCCTGGGCTGAATATATTATCCATATAGCTAGTGCGCTGCCAGCATCTGTGTGTGCCACAAAGCCCGGCTGCCGGTGGGTTGGAAATGGAAGTACCATGAATATAGCGATGCTGTACACAGCCTTCCTGTAAGGAGAGGCACTTGCAAAGATAAATGAATCTGGTATGTTAAAATATACAGTGAAATCAAAGAGAAACCAGAAGGAGGTAGAAAATAGATCATAGGGATATGGAGGAACAGCTGGAGTAAATTAAGTTAGGTAATTGGAGCAGGATAAGGTAGGTGAGCGGCAAAGCTGGAAGGAGCTATTCTTAGCACAAGCATTTACTCATCAACAAATGTAATCCTCCTTTTTGCTTGTGGGTGGCCTCTGAATGGTTTGCCGTTTGGCTGAATCTGCTCGTTATTCAAAAGCCTGTGGTGACACTGGTAAGGAGTGGGTCAGGCCACGTCTGGGGGGGCCGGGGGCGCGCGGGGGAAGCCATGGCTGTGGGGTGGGGGTGTACAATGGGGAGAGTGCAGCTCTCCCGGCCCAGAAGGAGGAGACAGCCCCACTGCCGCTGGGTGCTGTGGTCTGGAGGACTGGGGAGGGGGCGTGATCCCAAAGTGCCGTCTACCTTGCTTTCCTGTGTCCTGGAGACATTCAAGGACAGGCTGGATGAGGCTCTGAGCAGCCTGATCCAGCTGAAGATGTCCCTGCTCCCTGCAGGGGGATTGCACTAGATGGCTTTTAAAGGTCTCTTCCAACCCAACACAGTCTATGATTCCATGATTCTATGATTCTGTGTTTTCCAGGAGCTGTTGAGGACTCCTGGGCTGTGATTCAACACCATCCCCCGGGGACAGTGACCTTGTCACAGCTGCTGAGAGCCAGGAGGGAGCTGCTGTCCCCCAGCAAGGCTGGCTGCCGCCCCGAGGAGCAGGGTCCCAATGCTCGGGGGCTCTTCTCCAGACCCCCACGCAGGCAGAGCCGACCGGGGAGCTGGGATGGTGGGGACACAGAGGCCAAGCTCCAGAGACCAGGCAGACACACAGCCTTCCCTGGAGCGCGGGGGAAGCCTGTCACCCCTCCCGGCAGGGACCCTGGGTGTCCCTCATGGGGGGGCTCCGCTCCCAGGGGTGGGAAGGGTGCAGGCCGTGCTGAGGAAGAAGCGCTGGCAGTTTCTGCAGCTGCATGAGCTCTGCTGCGGATGTGGGCTTGGGAGACGTGAAGAGCAGAGCTGCCCGAGCTGCCATCGGCTGCATGTGCCTAAGGGCAGTGCCGTTTCCAGCTGGCACCCACCGCTACCCACTGCGGCACCAACTTTTCCAAGTGTTTCCCCTTGCTGTGAATGATACCCTAGATGGACAAAACCAAAGAGCTCTTGGGCGCTTCCCCTGCCCTGTGGAGGCCTGTGGGGGTGCGTAACGGATAATTTGCATCTCTGTCGTGCCTGTCCTCGCTCTGGCTGCACAAGAGGATTGGTTACTTGAGCACAAAGCATCCCCACCACCTTCTGAAAGAAAACCCAGCAGCTTCAGACCTCAAGGAAAGCCGCTGACTCAGATGTAACAACCGTTTAGGCCAGTTAAGCCTCTTCCATTTGATATGAAATATCAAGTAATATAAATTGTTGGAATGAAAGTGTGCTCCAGCCTCTTCTTATCCCTCAACTGTAGAAGAAAATCCCAGCAAACAATTTAGAGTAAATACCTTCATTAAACACTTAAGCGAAGCAGTTAGGATTACAACACGTCTGTGAACAGGGGAACAAACATGTTGATATAATCTTGTAGCAGAACAAAGCGAGTGCCGAGGGGACAAATCTGTGTGTATAGAAGGGAGCTCTCTGATAAAGAGCTGATAAGTAAATAATAACAGGAAGAACTAATTAATGTGTGGAGGTCTTCAAATGTGGCAGGTTTGCACTGGTGATGTGGGCAGGGAGAGTGTGGGGAGCTGCGGGGGACAGCCCTGAGGGGCTGACACGCGTGGGGATGTGGGACTGGACCAGCAGCGACCACCTCCAGCCAGCACAGCCCTCGGCCTCCGCCATCCCAAAGCCGGGCTGATTCTCCCCATGACCATACTACAAAGCTCCCAGCCCCATGGGTGCATCAACCCCCAACCGGTGGCACTGACTTGCACATTCAGGATGCCCAGGAGGAGGGAATGACTGCCTGGAGAAGGTCAGAGCAGCCACGGCTAGGAGGAGGGAATGACTGCCTGGAGAAGGTCAGAGCAGCCACGGCTGGGAGCCGGGAGCCCTGCAGGAGACAGCCAACCCAGCCAGAGCTCAGTAAGGAGTAAATACCACAGGCCAAGTGCTCCTGAATTACACCGCCTGAGCTTTGGCTCTGCATCTTGCAGGGCCAGAGCAGAGCAGCAGAAGTCTCCGCTCCCTCCCACAGCCCCTGCTGCACAGGCTCTGCCTTCCGCAGCCTTGCGTGGTCACAGCCGAGACGGGGCTTGTGCTGTTCACGGGGCACATCCTCCTCTGCACCGTCTTGACATGGTCCTTGCCAGGTTAAAGTGCTTTGTGCTGTGTTTGTTCAGAGCTGGAGATACCGAACCGCTGGAGATCCCCGCTCCAGGAGCCGGGGTTTCCCAGCTGCTAAGCTTGCGTGTGCTCCTGCTGTCCCAGCAATGCTCCTCCGGTATGTGAGACCCTTGTTATTTTTCAGCCTGTCCCAGCAACACTCCCATCTTTTGGGAGGAGGGAGCAGCCACAGCTGCTGGTGGCGGGAGCCTGAGCTCTCAGCTTGCGACTTCCAGGAGCCATTTGCAGGAGCTTCAGGCACTTTGGGCACAGGGACGAGGGTCCTCAGTGGCACCACTGGTCTTCCCTCAGCAAATTTTGCCCAGCCATAAGCTGATGCAGCTCCAGTAGAGGTGCATCATTACGACCTTGGCTTTAATCAGCACCAGCACCAACATGTGGACACCATTTCCATGGAACCCCCAAGGAGGCTTCCTCAGTAAGATCCCGGTTGCTCCAATTGTGCTATAAGGAGAGCATCTCCCAGTGGGGAAAGAGGGGTCCATCCCTCAGTGCTGGGGTAGACTCCTCTTGAACGCTTTGTGCTCCTCTCCTTGGTTGGTGGTTGGACTAGATGATCTGAAAGGTCCCTTCCAACCTAGGAAATTCTGTGATCCTTTGATTTCCCTCCTCCTAAACCTGCCTCTGATCCAGTAGCAGAGCTTAAATCAGGATCTTTGCGGCTAAATACAAAGGGGAAACTGCATAGGTGTGTATGTGCTGAGAACTGCCCCTCTCCACGCGTCCCTCAGCCCACTCCTCTGGCCCCAGGTGGACGCAGCCCTGACACGTGGAGCCGGGGACAAGCTGGCACGCAACCTCCAGCAAGAGAATTTCATAAATCAAATTGCTACCTCTCCCGTTCCCTGAAGAATCCCTGAAAAATTAATGCATCTCCTTAAAACATAAATTGAGAAATAAACGCAGGCAGACAGAGAATGACCTGTTGAGAGTTTGAGGCTTGGGAATAAAGGGTGGAGGAGAAAAAGTATCATGAGACTTTAAAGCAGGACTTTAAGCATGTATATTTTTTTTGTTTGTTTTGATGGAAAAAAATGAGTATAAAGAGACCATCATTATTCTGGAGTTAGTAAAACAAGAAAAGACCTATTGGTTGTGCATCATGAAAAATCTGGCTGTTTACTTTCGGGGGCGGGAAGGGAGATTCGTGCTTGCTCTTCCGACAAGAAAAGAAACAAATTGCCTGTGCCGATAGCATTTTGTCCCTGGAACTCGTCCCACGGTTGATCACTCCATCACAGTTAAGATTTACTCCAATAGCTTTTGTGTTTTATAACATTTACTAACAGTCTTGCTCTGCTTGTTAAAAACACGAGGAGTGGGCAGTGTCTATCAACACATCTCACCCTCCTTTAGTCCGAGTAAAGTTTTGCTATTTTTCCAGGAAAAGGATTTGTCAGGGGAGGTCATAGCTTTTATTACTGCAACTGATAGACTGGAAACAAATGGTCAAGCCTTCAGATGAACGAAGCTTTTATCTGATCTGTCCTGTGACATGGCGTTTGTCAGCCTGGGAGAGCAGAGCACTGAAATCCGAGAAGCAAAGGTGCATTCGTCTGGGCCACTGCCAAGAGTTATCTCCGAACATCATGTCTAATGTCTGGTCTCGTTAAGAAGAACTAACAGCCTAGGGAAATTCTCATCCAAAGAGCTTAATTAAGGTGGTGTTAGGGTTGTGAGCACCTAGAAATCATTTGCTATCTGCAAGTCTGGCTTTCAGTTAACAGAAGCTGGGAGAGAGGGGCGCGGGGACATGAGAGAGCAGAGGAGCAGGAGGCTCGGCTTCGGGACTCAGCCCAGAGTCATTGTGCTGGAATCAAAGTCGGACGGAAAGGGCTGGGGGATTCACGCCTGGGTGACTGCAGGGTGAAGACCTCCAGCTCTCTGGGGGAAAGAGTCCCGACACGATTCTCAGGTAGTTCCTCCCCCTTTCAAAACCAGAGCTTGAATGTCCCTTCATGTCATAGGAGGAGGAGACACTCACCCTACAGAGTCTGGAAGCTCTCTCAAGGTGCTCAGCCTGCCTCTCCAGTATGAAATCCCCCGGCAGTAAGGAGGACTGGCACATGAGAGAGCCATGGTCCCAACAAACCAGCCTGGGATGTACCTAGACGGCAGCCAGATGCAGTTCTTGGGGAAAGAGAAGAAGGAAATCAGCAATACCCAGTTCCCCGCATGCCTCCAGGCTTCAGGTGGGCTGAGCTTCAGAGATCTCCTCAGACAGGAGCTGCATTAGTGTGTCTAATAGCCCTGGGGGCATTATTTGGCCGTGGATTTGTCTGACAGCCTTTTAAACCCATCTATATTTCTTGTGGCAACGAGTTCGCCACCAACGCAACATTCAGTGTGTGCTCCCATTTGGCGCCTGCCACACTTAGGTAATTTTTTTTTCCTGCTGTCTTTGCATTACAGAGCAAACCTCAGGACACCTCTGCAAATTCCAGTGCAAAGCACCCACTTTGCTCCTAATAGATTCGAGATTGCTCCTGGCTGGCTGAGGGGGGGAAGGGTGCCTGTGTGCATCCTGTGGAGGATGAGGAGTGGTATTTCACCCACCACTGACAGCAGGTCCCTTCCAGGACATCAGCTGGGGCCTCAGCGGGTCCAATGCATCCACATCACTGCGCTCCAAACCGCAAGCCATGAAATCTGGAGTCTTTCCAATCAGAAATGGAAAATACTAACAGGATGTTCCAGAGCCTTGTCCCAGAGGCTGATGGAGGAATTCACACTTCAGAGGAATGTTCAGCAGTGGGAAATGTCTGGTACAAAGACCTTTCCTCCAAGCCCCTCAAGAAGCTCCACCAACGTCTTCTAGTGGGGCTCACCAGTGACCGCAGCACCCCAGACCTGCTGCCCTGGCCAGCCCTGCCTGCTGCTGCCCATTCCCCCCATCCCTGCTCGGTGTCCACTTGCTGCCTTTCCCAGACACGTGTTGATGGGTCCTTCATCTTCCTCCTCATCATGGCCACACTCCCGCACTGGAACTGTTCCACCATAAGTAGTCAAAAGTGCTCTCCCCTTTTCTGCAGATTTTTACTATCCTTTTGACTACTCTTTTCCATGATTTTTGACTATCATCAACCCTGCTTTGCAGCTGCAAAGACTCAGCAAAGCTCCTCTACCATAGCTCAGGGTTTGCACCAGCTCCCACACCAGCTTCCAGTATTTTCAGCCTCAGTTTTTCCCATTTCTACTGACAGATGAGTGTCTCTGGGAGAAATCTGGAGTGCAATACCAGGTGGAGTGACACTGGTGAGGCAGGCAAAGCTCCCATAAATCCCTGATTTCCACCTCCTCCCACTTTGCTTAGGAAACATCAAAATGCCTTGGAAAGTTTCTGAAGCTGCTAAGAACTTAGATCTTTCCCTCACAGACAGAAAAGGGCTTCTTTGTTGTTGTTAAAAAACAGGAGGACTGGAAAGACATCTTGACCCCTTTTCTGAGAAACCAAGTTGTAGAAAATGCCGCTGAAGCCCTACAAAGGAGAACAGGGCTTTCTGTTCTGATTTCATACTCAAATTTTATCAGATTCGTACAAGCAGGGGTTAAACCTGGAGTCTTGGCCAGACTCCAGCACAGGTAATTACAATTCTGCCGACCTAAATTTGTCCCCCCACTGCCAATTAAACGTGTTGTTCTTTTTTGCTTCCTGTCCTCAGCGAAGTGGAAGTGTCCTAAGCAGAGTGTGCTCTTCATCACCTTCCCAGAGCTGGGCACATTTGGTGAGAGGCAAAATGATCTCCGTTGATCCCAGGGCTGTGATGCTGCACTCCGTGGTCCTCCAACAGAAAGCTGCCGCAGAGGTGTGAAGGATAATTACAGGATGAAGGCTGTGGGGCTGTAACCCACCCACATGTTCACCAAGATAAAATCCAGCCCCACCTCCCTGGAAACATCAAACCAAACACACAGGGCATCTTTGTAAGTCAGAAAGAAAGTGTAAAAAAATTGTCAGCATGGATTTCTGTTTTTATGCTCTGTGATACTTACTGGATATAACAGGAAAGGAGAAGATGGTGCCGGAGGGGAAAAAGAGGAGAGGAGAGGAGAGGAGAGGAGGAGTTTCTGGCAGATTCTGCCACCATCCCCCAGCAGCCCATGTAAAGCAGTATTCAGGGTCTTTGTTCAGGTGCCAGCTTGCAGACCCCGACTCCCAGTGAATATTCCCACTCCTGGCACCAGCGGTCCCCACCAGTGACACAGAGGGAACAGGGACGGGCTGGGGGGCACATATGCCTGCTCTTCTGTCACAGGGACACATCCATGCCCCCACTGCCCAGACATACAGCCCCCACTAGAACTGCGTGGGGCCTGGGACACAGACACACATGGCTTTTCTTCTCCCTTTACTCTTGAGGGTGGCAGAGCCCTGGCCCAGGCTGCCCAGGGAGGTGGGGGAGTCTCCGTCTCTGGAGACATCCCAAACCCGCCTGGAGGCGTTCCTGTGCCCCCTGCTCTGGGTGACCCTGCTCTGGCAGGAGGTGGGACTAGATGATCTACTAAGGTCCCTTCCAACCCTATGATTCTTTGATTCCAGGGGAAAAAATTGCCCCAGGACATCCAGAACACAACTGATCTAATTCCAAAACAAGTCACTTCTGGTGGCACCTCTTTTTCCCGCAGTGGCTCAAACAGACACTTGCTTTCAGCACAAACCTGTAGGTGCTGGGGCTGGCTCCAGTGATCCAGGTCTGGAGGAGACGGCTGTGCTGGGAGATGTGCCGTTCCCTGCAGCTGCCTCCTGCCCACCCACGCCACAGCTCTACATCCCTCATTCCTGGGTGCACCGGGGGCTGTCTGGGAAGGCAGAAAGCAGCGCTTTCCCCTTTAATGTCCTTAAGGACTCATGGCAGTTTGCCATCCTCTTATGGCCCCTCAGCCCATCAGACGATCTTCTCAGAAGCCCTTGGTGAAAATGTCTGACCTCAACACCCCTGGCATGGGTTTGGAGAGTGAATAATCCCTGTTTGCAAAGTGAATAATCCCAGTTTGCAAAGCTGCCTGTCCCAGTGGATGGGGCATGGAGGCTAATGTTTCAGAGTCCACACTCCTAATGCCGTGTTAATGATTCACGGGATTGCTCGTGAAGACCAGCACCTACCCCTCGCCCAAGCACGGCTTTAAAAATTATGTTGACTTGTGACACCTGAACAATTGGAGGCCCGGGCTTGGTTTATGTACTTTCATGCACTTCAAAACGTTGTGGTGAAATGCAAACATCTTTTGGGAACACAGAGAATGGATGAACAGTTCACCCAAAAGCAAACTCCCCCAGCCCCACTGCCTGCATGCTGCCTACACAGGCAAAGGGTAGAGGCAGAGCTATCTGCAGAACGTCTCAGAGGAGGCAGTGGTGCAGTGTAGGGAAGAAGCTATTTCTCCCAAATGTTTTTCCTGTAGTTTCAGAATCTCTGTCATACAGAGAAACCCTGTTAAAATAAACAGCCATGAAGAGACAGGCAAGATACTGGCTACCAGGTGGCTTCCAGTCACCCCACACCCACTCCCCCATATGTCACACAACCTGAAAACAGCATCTCTGTGCTCCCAAAACAGGAGCTGAAACAACCAGCGTGAAGGACTCTGGGCTCTCCTTGACTGAAGGCACTGGGAGAAGGTGCAGGGGCTGCGCACACTGCCAAGGGTCACCCTGGGCCAGAGCTGGAGCAGAACAGCCTCTGTGGCATCTGCTGCCTTGCTCAGGCTTTTGCATTTTTAAAGGCTTCCTCCTCCCGCAGAGTGAGAGAATTCCCAGCCACTGGCCAGCGCTGGGACCAGTTCCCTCTGCCTGGTGAGGATGCTCTGGACCCTTGGCGTGCAGGCACTCTCCGTGGCCCCATAGAGCTGTTGGGGACCCAGCCCTGGAGCAGGGACGTGAAGCTGAGAAGTCCTGACAGTCAGAATCTAACCCCCCACCTCGGCTCCAGGGCCTGGCACTGCCTCTGGAGCCACTGCAGCCTCCCGAGGGGTCACGTTCTGGGAGGCTTGTGATTAGCCATTGCTGAAAGCAACACGGGCACCAAGCACGGCAGCACAGCAAGAACATGCAAGAAAGAACATCTCTGCGCCTCGTCCCACTGCCCTGTGCCTCATGCAGAGACCAACGCACCCCCAGCTGGTGGCCAGGCAAGTGTCCCCCCGCTTTCCCAGCTCCCCCCCCCCCTCCCACCCTGCTCTCCTTCTCCTCTGGCTCCGCCTGCCCCTACACCCTGGGGATGGCAGAGACCCCCTTAGGCTGGACACTGCTGAGCAGACCCCCATACCTTCAACAGCCTAAAAACCCCCTTTTTTGAGCAATCCTTTAGAAATCACCGGTTTGCCGGTGTACTCCATCCGTGCTGCTTTATACTAAGTGCATTGCTGGCTCTCGTCTGCTGCAGTAAATTCAAGATTTTCTTGATCCCCACGTGCAACGTCCTGCATTTATTTGCAAAGGCGATCCTTTGCGCTCCCCCCTTCACTCCCCAGGAGCGCTCCCCTTGCTCCTGAACAGGGAAGTGCTGGTGGATCAAGGGAGCAGCCTTGCTCTTCGCTGTTGTTTATTGAAGCGTCTCCTTTGCTCACTGCTTTATGTGAGCCAAGAGCAGGAAGGGCACAGGCTTGTAAATTTGCAGTGAACACAATTTGTGTCAGTGCAGTGGTCACTGGCATTGGAGGGACACTGTCTCCTCTTTCTTCCCTTGTCAAGGGTCGGAGCGGTGCTGCTGAGCGTATGCCTACCCCACACCTCATCCTGCTCCACGTGGGCGAGCGCTGGAGCCCCATGCTCTTCCTAAGGAACCCAGTTCTTCCCTCCATCTGGTGTGACTGGACTTGTCTCTATGAACATGTGCATAGGTTTAATTTTCTTCCCTTTGCTGTCACCTGCAGGGCCTCGCTCACCCAACGCCATGTGAGTGGCAGCCCCGAGCCCCCGCTCCCGCTGTAAGGTCTGACTTTGTAGCATAAAGATCCACCGGGTGCGAATAAAGGAGCTCGCTCTCTGCCTTTGCATCCCTATCAAAAACACAGGGTGGGGATCAGAGGCTGGGCTGCAAATCCCTCTGAGCATCACATCTGGGATAAACCAAAGCTGGGAGAAAAATGCTCCAGGGACCTTCTATATGGAGGCAACTCCCCTTTTGCTACAGGCCTGAGAAATTTGGTCGAGCTCTGGGCTTTCTTTGTGCCCCGCAGCGTGGGGTACGCAGGAGGAGAGGCAGTGCCTGCCCGCCAGCAGGGACACAGGGACATGGGCTCTGCTCCTCGCATGTCAGCTACCGGCCAGCGGGGATTTCGGCGCTCANTTCACATCTGGGATAAAGCAAAGCCCGGAGAAAAACGCTCCAGGGACCTTCTGCATGGAGGCAACTCCCTTTTTGCTACAGCCCTGAGAAATTTGGTCGAGCTCTGGGCTTTCTTTGTGCCCCGCAGCGTGGGGTACGCAGGAGGAGAGGCAGTGCCTGCCCGCCAGCAGGGACACAGGGACATGGGCTCTGCTCCTCGCATGTCAGCTACCGGCCAGCGGGGATTTCGGCGCTCAAGAACTCTCCTGAACTGAACATTTTCTCTCTGCCTTTCCTGTAATTGTATCAATGAAAAAAAAGAAAAAAATGTAAATAGGAATTTTAATAAAAGTATAACAGTAACCAGATCTAATCTCTAACCTTTTGAAATATAAAGAAGCTGCTTTATCTGCTAGGAAGCACAATCTCTCCCCAGCAGCAATGGGAATTTGTGGGAGTTAAATTAACTGAGGCGGTGCTCCCCTCTTGCTCGTTGAATGTAAGCGAAACATATTGAGGATTATTGCAAAGGGAGAATTAATAAAAAACGAGTGGGAAAGTTTCAAAGCCTAAGCAAGTTTGCTAACCATTCCCCACGCACGGGCACACGTGCAGAGGGCGAGCAGCCTGTGTGTCACACCAGCTCCTTCTCTCGCCTTCCACTGAGAAATGAGGAGAAGCAGTGTGCGGATCCTGCAGAAGGGCTTTGTGCTCCAAACAAGAGAGCTTCTGGAGTGATTATTGCTTGGCATATCAGGATAATTACATCTACATACAGTTTTGCAAAAAAAAAGCTTTGCAGAGCTTGGGTTTCTTGGCCCTCTAGCCCTGAAAATCTGGATGTCACCTCGTCTCCCAGACACATCTCCTTTCCACATGATGGTCCACTCATTGTGCTGCAGAGGTGGGATGTGCCCATCAATTCATCAGTGCTTCAGAGCCATGGACTTTCACAAATCGGGTGCACACATGGCTTTGGCACCCTGGTGACACCCCTCTGCTGGAGGGCTCCTGGACTCACATGGCTTTTGTACACCAAGCCAGAATGAAGGCAGTGCAGGTCAGCCCAGACCTGCTGCGAGGGGGGAGCGTGTCTTCAGTGCAAGAGAAATGCTGAACAAATGGGGAGGGGAGGGGACGGGGCGGTATTTGTGTCCTGGGAGAGCAGCAGGGTCAGGGCAAGACCTGTCAGCCTGGTTGTTAACCCAGGGTGACACTGGTCTGCGTGGTCAGGCCCAGGGCTGCAGAGTACCCCACACAGCGAAGCAGATACACTTATCAAACACCCTGATTGTTCCTGAGTTATCAGTGTCAGTTTGACCAGTTCTACCAGTCAGTAACCTGATATCAAAGCTGGGACTCCTCTTATTTCCAAGGGATCTCAGATTAGCTCTTCTTACTGTGCTGAACTCTATGCTGTTGGCCACATTGTTCATGAATTCTTCACCTTTCCGTTTGGGTTTTCTATTACTACAGGGTCTAATTTCTTGCCGTCAGGTTTTTCTCTCTCAGCCCTCTCTTCCAACAGCTGGGCAGGCGGTTCAGAGGACTAAACCACAGCCCAGAGTTGAACTGTCTGTGACGGTCCAGCTCTGAGTGATGCTCACTACATGTGTTCAGCACGTGGGTGAGTTGCCGCAGCTGCACAGCCGCTTTCGAGCGAAACAAAGCTGGGCAAAAAATGCCCTTGAACCATGTGAGCATTTCAGCAACCACCACCACAACTTACTGGTGTTGCAGGTCTTTGATTTGTGCTGGTTACTACAGGCACACCTGCTGCAAAACATGCAGGGAGTGAAAGGGATTTTCGAATAAAAGCTTGGGAAGCGTCTGCTGCACATGCCCACCCAGAACACTGCAACAGATGCAGCTTTCCTTTCTTTCCCACTCCTTCCCAGACACAATTTCTGGCAAAACTAACCCAGTTTTCTGAAGCAGTTTGACGACCACAAGCCCACAAGCCCTGAGGTCTGTATGCTCCTTCCAGTGTGTCCCTGCGCATCTCCGCTGCTGCACGGCTGGGATAATGCCTGCCCTCTCCTGGACTCCTCCGACAGCGGTTGCGCTGGCTGCCGACAGCAGCACCTGCACTCCCAGCAAGTGCTTTTGGCTGGTAAAACAAGAGAAGTGGCAGCAGCACAAAGATTTAGGGAACAGAGCTCCCATTCGGCCGAGGGGATGCAGGAAAGGCACCCTGCCCAAGCGGCGGTGCCCGCCTTCAGCACAGCAGACCTGGGCCTCCCACCGCCCCCTGCTCTGTGTTTTGGCATTGCTCGTGTGCAGGGGAAAGAATACCCGGGCTGCCGTGCAAGCAGGGCTCCATCCCTCTGTCTTTTCTTATTTTTGCAAGCCTGGGGTTCAGTTTTCTTTGGTTTCCGTTACAGCCTTGGAAAACATCCTAATTTCGGAGCGCTCTGAGCTCTGTTTGAAGGACTTTTTGAGTCCTCCCATTTTCCAGTCATTCACCTGTCCCATGAATGACCGGGAAGAACTGGCTCGTCCCTGGGGACTTTAGAAAAGGTGTAAAACTCACCTGTAAGGAGAAAGAAAGGGATTTACAGAGGCAGGGGACAGGATATGTCACACCATCTGAAAGCACTGTCATGCCTGAGTCACATCTTTGCCTTATGCAGAAATCTACCCTACTGGCTGCAAAGAGGGGGACTGAACACTGGGTAGACTGGTTTCCTGAACACCCTGTCTCTCTTTTATCAGGTCACTGCATCAGCCCTGCACTTGCTCTTCTGCTGCTCAATCTTAGGCAAAAATGCTAGGGCAGCGTCCCTTTTGGGTTTATGCTAGCCTGGTGCTCTAAGAGTTGTAAAAGTGGGGGATTGTAGGAAAAGTAGGAAGCTGTGCTGAGGACCTTGTGCAATGGTGCCTTCCCTGAGATGTGAGGTGGCATGGGTGTCNATCCCTTTTGGTCAGCCCTTCCATATGCTCTACTGCTGCCCTCTTTCAATGTGCCCCAGAACACTTCCTCACCTGAGCTGCTTCACCCACTGTGGGGAAGAGGAAGGCTTGTTGTCATGTTCCTCTCTGCTTCTGGGTTTATGCTAGCCTGGTGCTCTAAGAGTTGTAAAAGTGGGGGATTGTAGGAAAAGTAGGAAGCTGTTGTGCTGAGGACCCTGTGCAATGGTGCCTTCCCCGAGATGTGAGGTGGCATGGGTGTCTCTAGGGCTGACCATCTGGGTAGGAATGTTACCACGGATCATGCTTCTTATCTGGAGTGGAGACTGAGAATCGCGGAAATATGAAGATCACGGACTGAAGATCGTGGAAATATAAGTCACTTTGCAAAAAGGGCACCGTTACACTCAGGTCAGGAAAAGCCTCTGTAGATCTGAGATTTGGAGGTGTCTCAGCCTCCACTCCTCCCGTGGCCTCATTACAGTTACCTCCTTTAGTGATGAGAAGGACCCAGGTGAAGCCCTGCCAGGGCAGGTACAACACTGCTGCTCGTATGAAGGCTTGGTGGCATCACACCACCAGCAGAGCCTGGGAGCACAGGGAAACCCTCCAGAGCAGGGAATTCATTAGTGGTGAGGAACCAAGAAGTGACCAGGCTGCTGGCCCAGCTGTTTGGAGCAGGCAGCTGAAAGAGGGTGGTGGATGCCCATCCCTCCAGCAGACAGACCCAAGGTCCTTCAGCCTTCCCACTGCATGTAGCTGCGGGAAGCTGGCTCCAGGGAGGCTCCAGTGGCTTGGGTAGAGCTGCTTCTCCTTTACACCAAACCTCCGGCTCTCCGCCTGTGATCTGGGCAGCAGGAGCTGCCTCCAGCTACACCGTGGTGAAAGGGAACGTCAGCCCTCCAGCACGCGTCCCCGCTCCGCAGCCACCCACCTGGGTGAACATTCCTGCCCCTTCTCCTCCCGTGGGCTCTGCCTCGGCCGCCGGGCTCAACAGGAGGGGAACGGCCCCAGCAGGTCCCACCCGTGTGACACCCACCGTCACTGCCTCCGACTTTTGTTTTCCCCTGGACTTTAGTTTCTCCTTAAAGAGCGACTGCGACTCCATGCAGCACAGCCTCCCTCTGCCTCTGTGCACTGACTACAAAGCAAGCCTGATAGGCGAGGCATAACACACGGGAATCCAGTTGTTTTGACAAGCTGCAGACTCCATTTTAGCATCCTTCTAGTCCCACAATACCTACAGCCTGGCCTACTTCTGCCAAACAGCTCTCTTTTCTACCCTCCCCTACCCCATCCTGTCCCTTCTCCGCAGGATGTCACACTGTGCCCATCACTACAGCTTCTGTGCATCCTTCGGAAGCACGGTAAGCAGAGTGTTTGCCCCCTCTTCAGGAAATGCTCGTGCAGTTAAGCGTTTTATTTGGTACATTCTGTTTTGTCTCCTGTGTTCATGTTAATGAGAACCCCGGAGCAGCAGCAGGCCGGCAATGATCTCTAACCGCTGGAAGGAGGTCACTCCGGGTACCTGGCTACTCACGTAATCTGCCGAGAGGGAAGAGAGACTCGCTACTGATGCCAAGTGATAGAAGGTCTGAATTGTGACCTCGGCAACAGGAAAACTAAAGGGAGCAGAGAACGCAATGGCAATCCCAACCTACAGAAGGTACACACTGGCTGTGTATGTGACCTCTCCTCCAAGCAGGCTGAACCTCCTCTGTGAAACACGCGACTGCTTTCTTCTGCATCGGCTCTGCCTGCTCCAGTTCAGCTGAACCACCTCTTCGTCTCTAACAGGCTGCTGAAGAGTTTAGAAAAGCAAGAGAAATTCCTTCCCTGAAGAAACCCTAGCTTTATCTGTCAGTGTGCAGGTAAGATGCAGTGGTTAATGTCTAGGGTCTAATTTTACTGGTTGTGAGTTGATGTGTTTCCAAGGTCTCCGCTGAAGTGCAGGAATCCAGAGAAGCTCCGGAAAGCTGACCTTAAGAGGCCCTCCCAAGCAGGGTGATGCTGTCAGTGGAGCAGTGAGATAGTCCTCTCCAGGACTTCCATAGTTCACTTCCATAGTGGGGGTAGGCACCCACAGCTGTGCAAATGGCTGGTAATTATACAAAGGTTTTGGAACTGTTCTGCAAGTGACAGCAGAGAAGAAGGCCGATAAAGAAATGCTCTTGGTCTGTAGCGCAGCCACAAAGGCAGCTGCGAGTGATTCGTTGTGTTCAGCTTGTGTGTCCTGACCGCACTCCATGACCCTCATGCTCTGGCTTCCATCCTCTTTGCTCTTTCAACATAGATAGCAGAAAACCAGGGATACTGGTGATGCTGCTCAGGCCCTGAGGATGAGCACTTGAACCTAATCAAGTTAATGAATCGCTGTTCTATGATTGCAGAAATATGGACTGAATTTGCTGGAGCCCAAGAGTCTTCAGGTTTGCAATAAAAGAGGAGGGTTTTGTTTATGTGATAGCAGCTGGGAGTACCGAAACCACAGCTTTCCTGAGACGCTGTCAGCCCAAGATGTCTGGGTTGCTCCCAGTCTTAACACAGGGGCTGAAACCTTCCGGCAAGGATGAGCCGGGTGTGTGGGACAGGTCGCGATGAACTGCCACAGCCCTGGGTGCTCCGTGAGAAGATGAGGTCTGGGATCACACAAGCTTCCCAGCTGTGGCAGGCTGCAAACATACCCTTCTGAGGCATCTCAGTGCCTGGTTGCTCCTGTTAAATTAATACATCCAGATAAAACTGTCACAGCTGAAGGACCACCCTTGGATGTGGTGTTTGGAGAAAAGAAAAACACCTCTTCACATCACCTCAGGGTTCCCTGAGCCTGGGTTGTCCTTGGTGCCTGGGTAAGGTGGGGACGGACACAGGGCTTGCTGGGTTATGGAGCAGGAGGCCACCTCAGTAAAGGAAGCCATCCGAGTGCCTGCTCACACTGCTGGGCTTAGAGACAGGCCTGTGATCATCAACACCAATGTTAATGTCTCTCATTTCGTGTTATCACCCGCATCAAGCCCGTGGCTTAGGTAATGGCTGCACAAGGTGTCGGATGCATGCAATCTGGTTCCTTCCATCTCTGCTGACTTGGACAGTTTCTCCTGGCTCAGATCAGTTCGTGATGAAGTGCCTTGAGCCGTAGGATGATTTGAGTGAAAAAGTGACTGCTGGGATTGCCAGATTCCATGGGAAAGTTGGATCTGTTGGACCCTCGTGGAGCGGTGCCTGGCCAGGTGCTGGGAAGAGAAGGAGAAGTCTGCCCGTGTGTTAGTGAGACGGGTTGGTGCCATAACGGTAATGGAAATAACAACAGTGACAGTAATGATACGTAAAAGAAAAGCTGTCACTGGTTTCCCTTCTGTGCACATACAGCAAGATGAAGGAAAGTAACCGCCAGGACCCAGCATATTGCCCTTCACAGACTGAGAGAGACCCCGCCTGTGGCAAGGTCCCAATTTGCAGTGACAAAGGCAGAAAGACCAAGCAGTTTAAAATGTCTTTCCCGAACCGGTGGGCAGGCCTGGAGGAACCACTGCACAGTAGATACCGGCAAAGGAGAAGAAGCCCACGCTGAGGTCTCTGCATTCCCTTCTGTCTGCCTGGATCCCCAGGGGATGCCACGTATCGCAGTGAGTAGCTGGAGGGTCTCCCTTGTGATAGATTTTCTGTTACTATGAAGAAGGCATCAAAAAATTTACAAAGTGCAGGGACACTACCGTCTGAACTCCCCTTGGGTGAAGCAAGGCTCTGTCAGATAAGAAGGGACCGCAGGCGTGACCTTAGAGTTGGCTCTCCATGCATGGAGAAAGGAGCAAAATGCACCCCTACGCCAGTGTTTGCTGTGTAAGTGTAATTTAGAGGAGCTCAAACCAGGAGGAAAAGTAAAAGCAGCAGGAAAAAAAAAAAAGCATGAGCTGTGCAGGCACCAACACTGTCGCCCTCCACACCCCAGAGCATCACTGGAGGAACTTTGTGGGTCTGGCCGGTCAGCTTTGTGCCAGAGCTTCTCTCACCAGGAGAAGGCACCGATCCTGCCTCCATCCACCTGGCCACAGGACCTTGGGCTTTGCAGAGCTGCAGTGGTAAAAGTGCTTTCTGAAGCCTTCTCTGTAAGCAAGCCTGGATAAATAACGAGGAATCAATCATTTGCTGGAGAAGTTTCTTTGTCTTCTGTTTACAGATGGCCCACACGGACCTTTCAAGTGAGTGCACTGATGAACTGCCTGGCCAAAGCGCTCCTCGGTGGGATACCACTGGACTCCCTGAGCCTCCCCAGGAGCTCTTGGCCGGCCGGTCCGGAGGCACCTCCTACTGCTGGCATTGCTGCAGGCAGCAGCAGCGTCTGGAGCCCCATGTGTCACAGGTGGGTGAGTTGTCTGGAAAACCGCGCACACGTCTGTCAACGGCCCTGGCAATCTCCTCCCCGCCTCCCCTTACTGAGAGGGGAAACAGAGGCTTAAGTGCCAAGAATGCCCCAAAGAGACACGCGTGTCACCGCTGTAGGACGTCACGAGCCTGTGACATTCACTGCCACAATGGCTGGATGGATAGGAAGAATGAGAAAGAAACAAGATGCTCCCGCGGGTAAAGACAATCACAGTTCCTCAAACTATACAAAACCATTTAAAACACGGAATTCTCTCAGGCACCAGAGAATAAACCAACCACTGAAAGCTGATGGCATGTCCCTTTTCTGAGCTAGTTTCTTGTCCCTTCCTTTGAAGCAGCTGCTCAGGAAACTGCAGAAGCAGCTGATCCCATCTGGAACGGCTCGTATCGCTGCGAGTGAGCCCCCGCCGCCTCCCTGTCTGTGGTCACTGCGCTTCCTCCCCCCACAGAAACCCCTGTCTGGTTCCCATTCACCCTCTGCCTTGTTCCTGGGAGTAAGCAGCCTTAAAACAAACTCGGGATCCACCCTGTACTTTTGCTACGTTCATAAAGCAAGCCCATACCTAGTCAAGCAAGAAAGAACTCAGCTTCATAGAAATAATCCCCCAAACTCCTATTATTGGCTTTTTGTAGCTACATTAATTTTAGAAAAAAAAATTAGGTCCAAAGTGCTGGGCTCATTTTAATAAAGATTCACGGTCACAATTTAATCCCTCGACGAGGAAGAATCAGCTTTTGAGCACATCAGACTCACTGCAAACTCCTCACAAAGTCATCAGAGTCCGACGAGCGGTGGCAGCAAAAACGGGCTAAAGGTGAATGATTCTGGGTATGAATTAGATTAAACAGAAGTTACCGAACCTGCACTTCCCTTCACTGCCAGCAGCCGCGGCGTCTCCAGAAGAGAGATGAAAGCACCCAGCAAAGAAGATAAACAAGAAAACAGCTCCGAAACAGGCGCGCTGACAAAAACAACCTGGGGAGGATGGGACTTGAGATAAAAGAGAAAGTGCTGGAGATTTCGTAGTGACTTCCAAGGAGGCGTGAAGTGAGGGAGCGGAGCTGTCATCAGAGGGATCTTTCCGGAGTATGCCCAGGTGTGGAGCAGAGTCATTTTCTCCCGCAAGCATCTCGGCCATCGTCCTTTCCTTCTGCAGCCAGCAACGCAGCCGCAAGTCCCTGGAGAGTCCTGGAAATCCAACACTGCTCCTCAGTGACTGTTTCCTTCTTCCCATATTTGCTTTAGATCTTTCCATCCCGTTATTTTAGCTCTGGGGAACGCAATGGAATTATACAGGAGATCCACAGAGACTTTGCCCTCCTTCTCTGTGCTTACCGGTGTCGATAAAGGGAGCAGGAGGTGGCAGAGGCATCTGGATGTTTCGTCGTTACCTTGGTCTGATACAGCCATAGCGGTGTCACGGGAGCATGTGGAGGCCGAGTCTCAGCCGGTGCTGGAGGCTGCGCAGACACGCTAAGAAAAGACGGGTCTCAGACCCCCAAAATTCTGTGGGGCAGAATAATTAACACGTAGTGCTGTTCTCCCGGGAGACTGTTTTGCTAGACACTCTCTGTGCCCTTCTAACACTTGGCACAAGGAGAGGAGTGTCAACAGTTTATGTCTCAAGAACTACGGTCCTTGCCCCTGGGGACTGCTGTCAGCAGGCAGCCTTGCCCACAGCGGGGAGGACACTGGGTTTTCTCCAGAGTAATATCTCCTCTCCCAGGAGCAGCATCTCTGAGACACCTCCGTTCCTGCCTAAGTGTGTGCGGAACCACCAGGTGAGGGGGAGATGCAGATTATTGCACCCTGACGCCTCCTACGCTTCGCCAAGCACCTGCCTTGGAGAGGCAGGGACAGAGTGTCAAGGCATTTCAGAGCTGAAGATGCTTGCCGTGGTGATTTTGATGAAGCCCCAGTGGGGACCTGGAAGGCCCAGGATGTTTGGAGATGGCCTCTCAACATCAGCCAAATCTGCTTTACAACCTTTGACATACGGTTTTGGAGGAGGCCTATGATGGGGGGCATCACCCCCAAAGGGAGGGCAGATGGGCTCAGGATTCAGGGTTCAGAGGGCACATGCATTCAAGCAGCTCAGACTCCCATCTGGGTGCTCACACGCCACACACTGTCCTCAGGCTTGGCTCCTTCTGCTGCACTTGGTGAGTTCGGGGCCAGCTGCTGCTGAGGCCTGGGGACGCCACGCTGCTGCTTCACCAGCGGGACCTGGGCACATCATAACACACAGTACTCCCAGGGCTGCAGAGAGGGTCTTCTTCAGGGATGAAGCGACTGATTTCCACGGGTGCCCCCCAGCACCAGAGCAGCTGTAGATGGCAGAGCTAAAGCGCTCCTTGCCAACCTCGCAGTCCATGGGGTCTCCTAAGGGAGTTACAGCATGCCCCTGCCATGAGCTGTGGGGCCTTCAACCCTAGGCAGCTCGAGGAAATAATTCACGGAGTGAGGGGTGCAGAGAAGGGGCTTTTCAGGGGTGGTTTCCCCTTTTTCTCCTTTGCTCTCCCTCTCTCCTCCCCTACACCACCCTCCCCGCTCTCCTGAAAACGGCTCGCCTGCAGCTACAGGGCATCGCTTCAGTTCCCGACTGCGTGTGCTCCTCTTTGCTGTGATTCCTCCCTGTCCTCTGTGTGTCCTTACAGCTGGCAATGCCTTGTATGTCTTCAGGAAATGTTTGTAAAGGCTTTAGTCTAGTTTGCGACGGGACACGGGGGAAGCACCAGGACTTTGAGGAAATTCTGGCACAGGGGCCCCAGTGGCTCACAGCAGTGAAACCTGTTTCTGCACCTGCAGGAATCTTCCTCAAAACTACCTTAAACAAAGCTGTGGTGGCTGTGCCTCCGCCACTGCGTATGGCTAGCCCAGGGCATTGCTAGCCCATCCCCAGAGCTGCCCTGGAGGGGAGCTATTTTGGAGAAGTGGGGTGTGTATCCGACAGGCTGGGGTGGGGGACGCCTTCTTCTCCACCCTGAGCGCAATGGCTGAGCCCTTGCGGCAGGGAACTGGGACCCAGCTGGGCTCGGTGCACCTTCCCGGGCAGGGGCCAACAGCCCGGGGCTGGTGTAGCAACCCCCGCGAAGCCTGGGAGGCATGTCCCGGCGGGCGCAGGGGGTGGCAGGGCAGCGGGGACAGCATGGCCACGGTGGGCAGCACGGCCTGACAGCCCTGAGGGCAACATCTGCCCAGTATCAGGTTGTGGTGGGGGCACTGCCCTGGGGCAGGAACCTCCTGGTGTGGGGGGGAGGCAAGGGGTCTCTAGGGTCCCCAACCCAAACAACTTGTGCACCTCGATTGGGCCTGCGCACACACATCCATAAGGACCATACCTCCCACACGCACTGAGACGGGAACAAATCACTGCCTTTGTCCAGAAGGTCCCCAACACCCGTACACACATGTAGGTTCTGTGTAGACCTCAAACATCCATAGAGAGCATATTCCCTGCACACACTGATCCATAAACTCACGCACACATATAGGCACAATGCCGAGTGCACACACTATTAGGGACCAGCCGGATTGCGACTCCATAGCCATCACAGCCCCCGCATGTCCCTGCAGGCACTGTTGTCCCAGGCACCCCTACAGGGACTGCAGACAGCTGACCCAGTGGGACCACGTCCCCCGCTATCCCAGTAAGGATGACACCCCATGGACGGGTAAAGGGGCCACGCACACCGATAGTGACCACTCCCCTGCACACCCCCATGGGGAACACGACCCCCCGCACCACACCTGGCACGCACCAGCGGGGAACACAGCCCCCCACACCCCTGTGGGGACCATAACTCCATCCACTGCACCTTGCACGCACCAGTGGGGATCTCTCCCCCACACATCCCCATGGGGACCACAACCCCCCACCCTGCACCCCCTGATGGGCATCACTCCCCCACACAGCCCTACGGGGACCATAACCCCACACCCCACACCTACTGATGGGGACAACTCCCCTGCATACCCCTACGGGGATCATAACCCCATCCCCTCCACCTGGCACTCACAGTGGGGACCGCTGCCCCACAACCCCTGTGGGGACCCTTCCCATGCCCTGCACCTACTCATTGGGACCCCTCCCCTGCACACCCCTATGGGGATCATAGACCCACCCACCGCAGCTCCTGGTGGGGACCCCTCCCCTGCAGACCCCTGATGGGACCATAACCCCAGACATTGCACCTATTGATGGGGACCACTCCCCGTCCAACCTCTGTGAGACCCTTCCCACGCCCTGCACCTACTCATGGGGGACCCTCCCCCTGCAGACCCCTATGGGGACCATCACTCCATCCACCGGCCCTCGCACACCCAGATGGGGACCACCCCCCTGCAGACCCTAGATGGGACTGTAACCCCACGCACGGCACCTCCTGATGGGCACCACTCCCCGCCCGACCCCTGCGGAGACCCTTCCCACGCCCCACACCTACACACG
>VXBO01005122.1:1206-85028 GCA_013400135.1 Rhinoptilus africanus
CGCTGCCCGGGCGCGGCAAGGGGGCGGGCGGCGGCAGGACGCCCCCCGGCGGCGGGGGCGGCGGCGGGGGCTCGGCCCCGGCCCACGAAACCTGCTGGGGGTACTACGACGTGAGCGGGCAGTGGGACAAGGAGTTCGAGTGCAACAACAGCCTGACGGGCTTCCGCTACTGCTGCGGCACCTGCTTCTACCGCTTCTGCTGCAACAAGCGCGCCGAGAAGCTCAACCAGAGCCTGTGCCGCAACTACAAGAGCCCCGAGTGGGCCCACCCCACCACCGCCAGCGGCGCGCTGCCCGCCGACGGCAGCAACGGCGCCGATGGGGACGCCAACAAGTACGACCCGGACAAGGACAGCACCAACGCCACCGTCTACATCTCATGCGGGGCCATCGCCTTCGTGCTCATCGCCGGCGTCTTCGCCAAGGTGGCCTACGACAAGGCGCGGCGCCCACCCCGGGAGATGAACATACACAGGTGCGATCCTTTCCCTGCTCCCAGCACCCCTTCTGTCTAGGGACACCCTCCTCTCCAAAGGTTCCTCCTCCTTTGCGCTGCCTCTCCAAATGTGTCCCCTTTCACCATCTGTCCAAGCGTTTCCCCATTGCACTACCCATCCAAGGGGCGTTTCAGCCACCTGCTCAAGAGATTCCCACTTGTGTGTCCTGTCCAATAGTTTCCCCATCGCATGACCCGTCCAAGAATTCCACCTTTGAACCGTCTGCCCAAGGGTTCCCTGTTGGCACCACTGTCCAAGGGTTCCCCTGCTGTGCTACCCATCCAAGGAGTCCCTCTGTGAACTACCTATTCGAATCTTTCTCCTTTATGCTGTCTGACCATGAGTTTCCCCCTTCCAAGGATTTCCCCTTTGCAATGGCTGGCTAAGGGCTCCCCTTTTGTGCCACCTGTCCACATTATCTTCCATTGCGCTGTCGTTTTGAGGGGTCCCCCCTTGAACCGCTCATCCAAGGGTTTTCTCTTTTGCGTGGGCTGTCTGAGAGTTCCCTCCTTTGCATGGAAACCCCGAGATTTTCCCTTTCCACCGTCTCTCCAAGGGTTCCTCCTTTGCAGGGTCTGTCCAGGGACAACTCCACCCCTTGGACCATCCCTCCCGACCCCCTCCCACAACCCACCCGGGGTCCCGTCCCGGCGCCCCCCTCAGCCCTCCCATCCCTCGGGGCAGCACCGGCGGACCTCTCCCCTCCCCTCCGCGGNGTGGGAAGGGAATTGCTCTGTGTCCCCCCGGCGGGTGCCTTTGCCTTGTGGGCGCGAGGGGAAAGCAGTGGGATCAGGGAATGTGCTTTTTCTTTCCTTTTTATAGTTTCTTTTCCCCCTCTAAATCCAGTTGACTCAAGCTAGCAGTCTGTCCTTTCTGGCTGGCTGCTAGGGAAGGGGTTTGGTATCCCTTTCTCAGGCGTTTTACAAACTGCTGTAATAAGGGAGAACGCTCTCGACGTGCCAGAGAAAATCCCGTTTAAAAGCCAAAGCTCAGGCTTCCATAGCAATTCTCCTTTCGGACATATGCATGTACTCTCTCAGTTCATATGTATTTTTTGGTGAAAAAGTCCCTCCAAATGATATGTACTTCTTGTGTGCTATGAATCCAAGAGGTCCCTGCGTTTGAACGTAAAGATTGGTGAGGAGCTTCTTTATAAGAGCAGCTGTGAGCATGAATGGGGAAAGCCCTTATCTCTAGCTGATAATGCTTCGTAAAAAATATTTTAATTAAGAAATTTTAATCAAAACAATTAAAATCATTTTAAGGCTGAACTTCACTTGCAGTCAACAGAGTCGGAGGGGAGAAATTTTAGCTTTTAACAAAGAAAAAGATAGGAGTGACGCAGTTTTTATTTATTTGGGAAGATGTATTTAATTTAGACTCCTCCCTTTATAAGACTACACACACAGGGGTGCTGGCTGGTGTGAATGGCCGCGTCTTCAATGAGGACAAAAAGTAACGCTGGTTGATGCTTGCTGAGGGTCTGGCCCACATATTCCATCACAGCCCTCACCCACCCCTGGTCTCTGTGCAAGAAAATAACTTCACGGTGTTAAAACCATTGTTTTAACTATGGTTTTAGGTCACTCGTGTCTGTATGGCAAAGGGTCTTGAAAGTAGCGTAGTCAGCAAATAGGTTCTTTTTAAGTAATTTCTTAGCTAAGGGCTAGTTCGCAACTGGCCAGCTCTTTTGGCTTCCAGGCAACTTTGTCTGGGCCTTACCTTCACGCTGAATTCGGAAATCTGACTGGGCTGCCCATGTGTTACTTCTGCTGTAGCTCCAGTGCGCTACAGGGTTGGATCCTACGCCCTTTGAAATCAGAGACAGTGTTGCCAGACTTGTCTGAATTATTCCTGATGTTTTCATTTCTTTGATGCTTGCTTTTCTTTATTTAGATAAGTTCTGGGAAAATGATTCACCTGTGTGTAGAAGTATGAATGGCAGATTGAGTGCTTGGAAAGCTTGACTTTCAGAGTGTTTTAAGGAATTGATTGACTTCTATAATATGGTAGCTGGTAAAAAAATTATACCTTTCAGAGCTGTGTTACCTGAACTTGATCAACATTGCACGATGGTTTAAATATTATCTCCAGCTGCATCTCCAGCAGACAGGGGCTGCATCAGTCTGAGGAAAAAAGCTATCAGCGCTCTAAGCAGAATGTAAATATGAGGAGTGGAATGGTTTGTCTTTGTCTCTGAGAACTGCTGCTGAGTAACAGGCACGGAGAAAATCAGCATGTAGTCAGGTATTTCTGTCTGTTTGAGGTTGTGTCAGTCGGAGTTCGGTGTCACATCCAGAATAATTCACTGTAGTGATGATCAGTGCAGTAAATCTCAGTGTGCCTCCCACCAAAACCTCTGGGATGAGAACAACAGTATAGACAGAAATTATGACAGTGGACTGGAAACAGCCCATCGTGAACGGTATCCCACACCCAGGGAGGATTAAGCAAGACTTCCCCGCGAGCAAGATCACACTTTAAATTTTATTTCATCGTAAACACAGTTCGCAGTACTGTGTGTGGATGTTATTCCTCTGTTAAGTTCTCATGCAGCTTTCACAGGAAATCTTTAACAACTCCGTTAGAAAGCACGTTTTGATGGAGGCAGGGCTCGTTTTCTGTCGCTTGTTGGAAAGGAGGGTTTACGCGTTCACAGGAGAACTGTCACTCTCGTGTGGAGGGACAGGCTGTCTGTGCACTGAGATAGGCATGTGCATTTCGGAGCTGGTCTTCTTTTCCAGCGCTGCCACGTACTTTTAAAGCCGAGGCACCGCTGTGATGCTGGGCCAAGCAGTGACAGCAACTGAGACTTAAATTCATTTCTAAGAGCAGGAAGTGGAAGGGCTTTGAAAAACTGGAGCTAAAATATTCATATGTCACAGAAGCACTTGTAATGCTTTAAACGTAGCTGATTTTTTCACGGTTATAGAATCTTTCATCCTGACCCAGCCTCTTCTCTGGGTCTTGCTTTGGAGTGGCACAGCCGGAACCGCTGCGGGCTGGGCTCCGGCTGGAAGCTGGGGCTGATTTCTGAGAGTTATACCCAGCAACGTTTTGTCTGCTCTTGCTCTCTGACTGCGCTTGTGAGGATGGTTTGTTTTTCTCAGCTTGTCAGTTTGTTTTTTTTTTTTCCTCAAGCGTTTCTTAAGTGGGCAGAGTATTCGCTTCACTTTCAGTATGGGAATGAGTTCGGGAATCTTTGACAGTGAACAAGGAATATCAGCTGTTTGTTTTCAAAGCTGGGTATATTTTTCTGTAGCAAGGAGGGGTGACCCAGAATATTCTCCTCCCGTGGCCATGACCCTAAATCCCCCCGCTACAGGACATAAATAATTCCCTGCTAGTAGTATCACTCCATGACCCCTCTTAGCCCTCAGCGATGGTGCCCATTGCACTCTCTGCTGAGCTGGGAATGCACAAATCGGAAACTGGTTATAGTTTTCAGCTGGGGTTTGAAATGTTACCGGTTACTTACTGCATGGGCAGCCGAAGCCCGTGCTTGCCAGCCGGCCGGAGGCAGTGGCAGTGATGCCCCGGGGCAGTGGTGGGAGCCCGGCTGTTCCCCTCTAACCTGCTGAGAAGCAGCACTGGGATTTTTCCCGGGGAACTAGCTGTGTATCCTGCTAAAAGGCCGTCTTCTGTATCTGTCCTTGTGTGACGTGTGTCCGATAAGTGTTTTGGCTTTTGAAAGGGAGAAGGGAAACAAGCACCCTCTGCTCAGGGTGCTTCACGTTACCCTGCTCCTGGGGCATCTTCGGTGCTACCAAGGGGACAGATATCCGTGCCACTCTGCTTTGGTCTCTGCCTTTGCATCCTCTGCTCTGTGAATAATAACAGTGACTGTTTTTATAAATGAACATCCTTTTCCCCTGTAGAGGCCACAGTTAAATTGATCATTTTCTTGCCATTTTTACTCTGCGGCTCTGAATTTCAACAGGAATCAGAGGCAAGGGGTCTGTTTGTCCACAGAGCCTGGGAAGGCTGCACGCGCTCTTTTGCATGATGCCAACTTAAAATGCAGGAGGTTTCCCCTTCCCGCAGGCTGCATCTCACCACAGACCTCGGGTCCTGGGGGTGCTGGAGGGGTCGCTGGAGGGTAACTGGTTTCAGCTCTCTTTGCTGGCAGTGGGGCTTGTGAAAACCACCGATCTCTAGACTTAGTTGTGATCAGGGCTGGCTGGTTCAGCTCTGCTCTCCGCTGGCGCCTGTAGCTTGAGCCAAACAATCAAACTTCATCCCTCCCCAGGGCCGGGAGCGAGTGCTCTGAACACACACCTGGCCCCGGGAACTGTACAAAAGATTTTCTTTCTTGGATGTTGTGACTGCTTTCTTTCTCTTTCCACTGATTTATTTTTATGCTCTGTTTTTTTTGTTTTTTTTTTTTACTCTCTCTCATTTATCAGGCTCACACACGTGCCTTTCATCTTTCACCTTGCTTGGTGTCGTTTATTCCTGTTTGTATTGTTTATTCCTGTTGTGCCCTGTCCCTCCCACAGGCACAGAATGTAGGTCCACAAGCACGTGTCAGACTTAATTAAGGTAAAACAGAAAAAAGCACAATCTTGTGGCCTCCGAGAAGTTACTCACGACCAGTTCTTGTGTTTCAAGCTGCACCTTAGCGTAGTCAGGGTAACTCCTGTGCACAGAAAAGCCCCAAATCTCATCCTGTTCGCACTGATGAGTTGCCCGTTCCCAGCTAGGCAAATCAGGGCAAGGATGTGCGTTTGTGTGCATGTACACGCACAAAATATTTTTCCTTTTGCTTCACTTGCGTGTATTGGGGAAGCTTCAGTCTGAAGCTCTGGATGCAGTTTGCACAGTTTAGTGACTTTTTTTGCTGTGCTTTTTTCTCTGAATCTATTTTGTGAAGAGACTGGCTTTGGCAGCACAGAGGCCGCCTGGACACAGACTGGCACTGACTGCTTCCGAGGCTTCTCCTTTCTTTTTGAACTTCTCCCAGTAAGGGAGAACACTCTCAGAAACCATGCTGCCTTCACCATTTCATTTCAGTGTCTCTTAATTCCCATTTATTTGATGTTTTCCTGCTTTCTAATTAACTTTTTCTATTAGTAACCCTCCATCATAAGGTGTCAGGGGAATCCAGTCTAGCTCTGAACTTCCATTTCTTTTAGTTTTGTAATCTCTTACATCCTCAACTAACAGTTGATCCCTGTGTCTTTGGAGATCAGACGCCTTTTAAAACTTCTGTTTCACATAAGAAGATCTGAACCTTATCAGGAAAATGAGATCATGGTGCTTTTTTGCTTGCCTTTGCCCCTACTCGCATGGGCAATCTGTATTTCCTTAGATCTGCGTGCGCTGTATTGCACGGAGGTCTCAAATGTCTCATTACCCAGAGAGATAAGCCTGGAATTCTTTCACAATAAATATTTTGCTGTAGTTCAGCTCTTGCCCCGATCTCCTTTATTGCAGTGACAGGGCTCTTCAGAGAAAGTACAGTTTCCGTCAGTAGGTTTAAAGCCCTTAATTGTTCTCACACCGTAGGATTTGGTGCCAAATAGATACCTCGTGCGTGAAACCACTTCTGTGCGCGCTGGCGTTTTCCGAAGCGCTGCGTACCCAAAGCTGTTGGGGGCTTTGTGCACGCAGACGCGCAGGCACAGACAGTATCAGACCAGCAATCTGTGCCGGCCGCCTCTTCCCCTAACTCCTGCAGACTTTTGGTGCCCGTGACATACCCCGCAAGACCTGCTATCTTCACCGTCTTTCCTTTCCGCCACCGAACCCGGTGCCGAGCGCCTTGCCATGGCTCCGCTCCCAGTTCTCCCCAGCTCCCTCTCCTTCCCTCCTGGCTGGGTCGCTTGTCCAGAGCCTCCCGGGGAAGGGGGGAGGCCGGGCGGGCTGTCGCTGCGCTGCGGCAGGAGGCAGCCTGGGCTCTGCCGCCGCCGGGCGATGCGGCTCCCGCTGCCCCCCGCAAGGGACCGGGGGCGGGTTTGGGGTCGGTCTCTCCCCGCTGCCCTGGGCACCTCCCGCTCGCTGTAACAGCTCTCTGCAAAGGACCGTCAGCCGGGAAATTTAATTTTAACTTTTAAATTACAGAATGCTTGCGTAGGTTTTTTTCTCTTCGGACCTGCTGGGTCGCCGTTCTGAGAACTAGCGTGACCTGTTGGGAGGTTAGTGGTTGTAGTAAATTCCTTGTCCACCTCACAGCAATACTGGGAGACTTATTCAATGTGTATGGTCGTGCCAGATGGGTAAGATGTGCAGTCTGAGCACTGCTGGCATTTACTACTCTTGATGTATAGCCTAAAGAACCCGTCCCGAAGAGAAGAGCTTTACTTTCCAGTTGCTGATTCCTCCTCTACGTTATAACATTATAAAGACTGGAGGGATGACGAGCTCCCAGTGACAGTTGTTTTCTTGTTGGTTTATCAGTGTAATGCCTACAGTACTTCTGTCTCAGCTGAAATGTATTTTCCACGTACATGCGTTCGTGCAGTGGATGTGTATCTATCATGCGCTCACATCACCTCCGCGTTAGTGCTGAGTTCACCAGGAGTGAGTCAGGAAAGCTGCCATCCTCATTCTGCTGTCACAGTCCGGGGTCAGGCTATGGTCCTTAGTACCCCCGTGATAAAGTGAAATTTCAGTGAAATTTGTCATTAAAGCCCAACTAAATCCCAGGAGCTTCACAAATAATTCTTGTATTTGGCATAAAATTTTTTTCAGAAGACATCTGACTTTTCCTTGCAGTATTTATTTTTAAGAAAGAAAGAATATTTCCTCTCTTATGCTGCGTGCATATGCACAAATGCTTTGCTCTTGGAAAGGTGTCCTAGTGCTTGGTCTTGTTCCCTTCTGAACTCCGTGGGTGCATTTGCCTGTTCTCGTACAAACACGTGTGCACACACACATACAGGCGATGACCACATGCCCACTCAGGCTACTGTGAAAAACCATTCCCAGCGTTCATCCCCAGAAACCCTGCTCCGAAGCAGCCGCTCTTTTGTTTCTGGCAGCTGCAGAGACCAGATCTCTCTTCTGTGGCCCTGGGACCGGTGCATCTCCAGTGCACGGCTGAGCCCCTGCACCTTCAGAAACAAGGTCCACTTTGGCAGAGTCGCTTCCCCACAAAGGACACTGACTCCCAGAAGGGTTTGCTGGCGGCAGCATCCCCGTGTTTCCCTCCCTGTGTAGTTTCATGTAGTCACAGAATGGTTCAGGTTAGAAGGGACCTTAAAGATCATCTCATTCCCCCCCCTGCCCTGGGCAGGGACACCTCCCACCAGCCCAGGCTGCTCCAAGCCCCGTCCAGCCTGGCCTTGAACCCCTCCAGGGATGGGGCAGCCACAGCTTCTCTGGGCAGCCTGGGCCAGGGGCTCACCCCCCCCACAGCAAAGGATTTCTGCCTCACATCTCATCTCAATCTCCCCTCTTCCAGTTTGAAGCCATTACCCCTTGTCCTATCACTACATGCCTTTGTAAAAAGTCCCTCTCCAGCTTTCCTGTAGGCTCCAACAGTTTGCAACCGCTGCTCCTGGTGTTTATGTGATCAGTGAAAGCCCCATCCTTCTGGTGGTAGGATCAAAGCAGTGTGAGAGCGTGGTCAGACGCGTGCCCTGGGCGTGATGCCGAGGAGGCAGCAGGGATGGGGAGAGCTGGTGAAAGGAAGTCTGCACTTGCCTTCCCTCTGCGGTTCCACAGCCAGCCCGGGGGAATAACGCAGGCAAGCAGTGCTCAGTGGGGCGGAAACTGGGATGTGGGAGCCCGTCTCAGGGCAGCAGAGAGCCGGCTGGGTGAAGAGCAGCACCTGGCTCAGTGCGGTCAGTGTTTGAGGCCCCCCCAGGCACGCAGCGGGTCTGGGGACGGGTGCCAACCTGGCCATGATCAACGCGTGGCCCCGCTCTGCTCCCGCGCCCCTGGGGACACCGCTCCCTGCGGGGGGACTGGCTGCACGGCTGGATAAACTGCCTCTCCCCGACTAACTGCCTCTTTCGTCCTGGGTTAGTAAGGGAGCACAGGGGAGTCTTTAACCTCACGCTTCTTTTAAGGACTTGTAGTGAAATCCTGGCTGTGCTGAAGTCGGTTGGAGTTCTGCCACAAGCTCCATCACAGCTATGCTTTTATCAGGCTTTTAGCTCAGCCAGACACTGCTCTTTTTATTGTCCTCTGCCAGATCTATTTGGTCATTCTTTTTCCATCCTTCCCCAATTTCAGAGGGACTTGGAATAGGCAATTCTGTTTTCTAACACCCCATACATGAGGTCTCCAAGAGAGGGGATTTTCAGAAGGGAATTGAGTGAAGTTTGAGTGAAGTTTTGCGTGTGTACAACCTGCACTACTAGAAATAGTCAGCTCTTCCCTTCGCCTTTTCTCATCCAGCGTCCGCAGACACCTCTCAACTCCAACCTTATTCCCCACAGGCCGTATCCCGGCCTCTTGGAGCTGTCAGCAAACTCCCCATGGCTTCATCAGAACAACCTGTGCCCACGCCCAGGCTATCAATCAGTGTTGGAAATCTGTGGATGTTGGGAAACCAGGACACTGCTTTCAAAAAGGACTGTGGAGAAGGCCAGCAGTCCTCCGGCCCGCTGTGACCTCGTGGGTAGTGAAGGCAGCAGAGCGGGCTCCTGGGCTGGCTGGCGAGCGGCGGGGTGTGCTGGGCGAGCTGGTCCTTCACAGCCCCTGCAGTCACTTCCCTCTGGCTACAAGGTCCCTTCGGCCTCTGCCGGTGAATGTTCCTCCTGCACCGTACTCCCTCCTGGCTCACTGTCCGACGTGTCTCGGAGCTCACTGCAGAGGCAAATGCCAGAGCGTCACAAGCTCACTTCTTAAAGCAGATGTTCCTCTCTGTTTTGGCTCTTGGTTTCTCCCTGTCTCCCCAGGATCCGTGTGTTTTTTTCTCTCCAGCCCAAGAAGAAAGGGTCATGTGTGGACTGGAGATATCCCCAACAAATACAGTCCATGAAGTCCTTGCCAGCCCTGTGGCACTGACATGAGTTCTGCATTTCCACAGATAGGTCCTGAAAATAACCTGACAAACAGCCAGGGACGCCTGGGACGCGTTTATTCAGATGGAGCCAGTGAAAGGGGCACTAGACAGGGAAACTGTGGGCTCTGGTCCCAGCCCTGCCTCAAGCTTTCTCACTGGTATCAAGCAAATCCTTCTTTTTTCAGTCCACAGACCACTTAAGAGCAAGGAATTTCTCCCCATGGGTGCAGGAGATGAGCAACTCACTGTGCTGGAGTTGCTGAGGTCAGGCACTAGTAGTGGCTGTGGAGTGTTTCCCAGTGTGAAAGCTACCGTAGGAAGAGCCCCTTACAAAAACGAGCCTGCAGCGCTCTCAGCCCGGGTCTGTGGTCAATGGCATTGCCCAGCCTGAAGAAACCTCACGGGAGTCACTGCTTTAGTCTGGGTCTAGAAAGATCGGTATCAGCTCTCCAGTGAGGGTTCTCTCTTCTGCATTTTGAGCCCGTTTCTTTGTGGTGTTTGGGGCTGGACCCTCCAGTGGGACAGTCTGGTTTGGCTACACAAACTCTCCAGAATCACAGAATTGCTGAGGCTGGAGACACCTCTGGAGATGTGGCTTTTCAGTACTTAAAGGAGGCTTATAAGAAAGGTAGGAACAAACTTTTTAGCAGGGCCTGTTGTGATAAGACAAGAGGTGATGATTTCAAACCAAAAGAAGGTCGATTCAGACTAGATATAAGGAAGAAATTTTTTACACCGATGGTGGTGAGACGCTGGCTCAGGTTGCCCAGAGAGGTGGGAGAGTCCCCATCCCTGGAAACATTACAGATCAGGTTGAATGGGGCTCTGGGCAAACTGGTCTAGTTGGAGATGTCCCTGCCCAAGGCAGGGGGTTGGACTGGGTGGTCTTTAAGAGTCCCTTCCCACCCAAACCAGTCTATGATTCTATTCTGTTCCATGATTCTGTGATATCAACCAGTCCGGACCCAAGCAGGGTCAGCTAGAGCTGTGGGTTGTGGATGTCACCAAGGATGGAGACTCTGTGACCGACTGGGACACTGGGACAGTGTTTGAACACTTTCAGTGTAACAGAGTTGGTTCTTGTGCGTAAGTGGAGTTTCCTGTATTTCAGTTCGTGCCCATTGCCTCTTGTCCTGTCACTGGTCACCACCAAGAAGGGCCTGGCTCCATCTGCTTTCACCCTCCCATCAGTACCCGTTGGAAAGATCCCGTGAGCTTTTTGTTCCTAGACTGAACAGTCCCAGCTGTCTCAGCCTCTCCCCAGTATATGAGATGCTCTAAGCTCTTAAACACTTTTGTGGCTCTTCATGGGACCCGCTCCAGCATGTCTATGGGGAGCCCAGAACTGGACACAGCCCTCCAGACGTGCCTCACTAGTAGAGAGGAAGGATCACCTCCCTCAAGCCTGAAAAATCATTACTAATGATTTACAAAGTACTGATTATTGCACAAAGAAGCTCCTCTTTTCCCTCCTGTGTCTCCGTGCTAGGACTGAGAGATGAATACCCTCCACATATCTGCTCGACTTCACACCCTGACTGGTCTTTACTGCACCTTGGTCCTATCTGTTTCCTCCATTTTATACTACTCTGCTCACTTTCTCCTTGTTTGGTTTTAGTTTCCTGTCACTCCCTGCCATTGCCCTCTCCCAGTTTGCCTTGTCTTCACTCTCTTTTCTCTTTAGCAAAGTGTGTTGATTTTATCTTTCGACATCAGGGCCCCAGCTGGTACCAGCCTTGCTACCCTAGTGCTTCCACCCGTCCCTTTTGACGCTCTGTATTTCCAACAAGACTTTTTTTTTTTATTACTTTTTCTCTTTTGAAAATGGCCACAACTGCTTCTTTGCATGAGGGTCCCTGTGTTCATCCCGCTGTGTTTCTTCCCAAAGTACTCAGCCCAAAGTTCTGACTTTCTCCTCCCTGCTGAGGTACCTGAGAGCAGGACCTGACCTGCTCTGCCTTGGGATGTCCTGCCAGGTGAGACATCGGTAGTCCAGCACTGGTCTGGAATGACATCCCTGATGTCACTGTGTCTATTTTGGGTTTATGTGGAAAGAAGCTTTAGTGTTCTCACATAAATGACGTTAATGAAAAAGCTGCATAAATCATTATCTCGGGATATGATTGTACAGTTACGCAACTCTGGCTACTCCATCTGCTGCCACAGGTAGCACGTTCCGGTGAGTGAGGTTTGTTTTCCTGAGATAAGAGATGTGTCGTCATAGAAAGATTTCTGAAGTGTCTCATAGGCCTGTGCAGGTGATTAGGATGCTGTTGACATCAGTGGGACTAATTGTACCCAAATGGCTGCACACGCAAGACCCGAATATTTCAAGCGACTTGATTACCCGGGCTTGAAGCTTTTCCCGTGGACAATTAGACAGCTGTACCCAGGAGACTTGTACCGACCAAATCCCTCCTCAGTTAAGTGCGACTGACCTTCCACCAGCGTGGGACCCGGCCCTCTGTGCTTTATGGAAATGCACTGGATCACACACAGCGATGTGATTGAATTGGCAAGGAACTAACCAGTTTGATCCAAGTTTTGACTTTCTCCTCCACCTACAATATTTTGTTCTGCTGGTGCTGAACAGTCTTTTTTCTCTCTGTGGACATTAAAGAAGAGGACAGAGTGAGCACTCAGGACACGCAGTTTGGTGTGCTTAGGGCATAACAAGATCCAGCATTGCTGAAGTCGCATAGTTTCATTCCCATACGCTTAGGAGCTAGGTCTGCTTTTGATGGCTATGTGCCATTTATCTCATGTGTACTCTGACCCGGCAGAAAGTGCTTTCTGTGATTTCTTCAGTTCGTTTGAAAGTAAGTCTCCTCCCTTCCATGTGGCTGGCACCCAATTAGAAATCATTTCATTGTTATGCTGTGACCAACAACTAACACAAAGAGTAGCTCTTGTTACTTACTGTTCCTTCAGGATGAAAAACAAAAGAAGGGATTAAATTTGTTCTTGTCTGAGTTGTATTTTTGTTTGTGGTAAGGACCAGTGAGTTCAGGCCCTGGCTGTAACCCAGGAACAACCAAGCGTAGTTTTACGAGAAACTGTTCACAAACTGAAGCATTTTCCTGGACTCATGGTTTTGTCCTCATGGAGGGCAGCAGGCTCAGGGTTGGGCTCTCAGGGAGATAGCAACTGAGAGGATGAGGCACTTCGCACCAGCTCCACTTGTGACAGACTTTAATTGCCTCAGGTGGTTTTAGTGAATGGAGTTAAAGGGTCCATCTAGAAGGTAGGGAAGTTGTGTCCTTAGGACTGTATCGAACCCCATTCAGAGAGCAATGATAGTAGGAGAAAGGACAGCAGTATCAGGAGAAACAAGGTGACCTGCAGTGTAAGGTGATCCTAAGCTCAGATTTGTTGGAAGGGGCCTCTGGAGGTCCCTCACTCTGTCATCTGCTTAAAGCAAGGCCAACTTCAATGGCAGAGGAGGTTTTTTGGGCCTTATCCAGCTGAATTAGAAGACATCCAAGGATGGAGATCCCTCAGCCTCTCTGGGTCCCTGTTTCAGTGTTTTGCTGTCCCACTGTGACTTCTTTTTCTTTTATAACCAAGTGGATTTCCCTTATTGCAACATGTGCTAAGTGCTGCTTGTCTTTGCCTTACACCTCCAAAACCTGCCTTGCTCTGTCTCCTTTGCAGCTCCCCATTAGTGGGATGGAGGTCCTCTCTTAGCCTCCCTTTGTCAGGTTAAACAAACTCAGCTCCATTGTACTCTTTGATTTCCATCCCACCTCCCGCTCCACTTCCTTATCTTTGAGTTTCTTGTAGGGCCTCTGTGTACCTCACCCCGCACAGCCCCTTCCGAGTGTACGCTAGTCCCTGACCCGACCTTTCCTGCCCAGATGGCTCTATTATATTAAGTGGTATATAGCGGTTTGGTGTTATCCACGCTGTCATCTTCCTCTGTACTCTGAGTGATTGCACTCTTGACACCAAGAGTGTCTTCGACAAGTGCTCAAAATGAGCCCAAGCCACTACGGGCTAGTAAATAATGGTCCTAATACAATCTCTGATTGAAAAATTACTTTTAGCATTTCTGTACTGCACATACCATTAAATGGTCATCTGATGCTTAATATATCT
Source organism: Rhinoptilus africanus (assembly GCA_013400135.1). Lineage (NCBI taxonomy): Eukaryota > Metazoa > Chordata > Aves > Charadriiformes > Glareolidae > Rhinoptilus > Rhinoptilus africanus. The sequence goes on from VXBO01005122.1 coordinate 14,758, forward strand.
TGGAGAGATGTACCAAGGGCTCAGTTCTGCCAACCTGCTGTCTTTAGAAAATGTGTTGTCTCCAACGGGATGTACTGGATGCCAGTGCCAAATAGACAGACCTCATTAGCTTCCCACATCCTCCCCAGTCAGCAAGCTGCAGCGGGGAGGTATTTGCCTAGAAAAGCCACCAGGATTACTGGTGCTTGAACGAATCCTCTCCTCAGGAGGGAACCGTCCAGTATCCCATAGGACAGGGACCTCAGGCCTCAGCTTCAGGTCCTTGTTCTCCCACTCACGCACGTTCTGTACAACCTCGGGCAAAGGGACAAAATTTCAAACATGTCCTGTAAGTTGGTGACCAGTTTGAGATACCTCAGGCATGATTGTAAAAGATGGTGAGGACCCACAGATTTGTGTCAATCAACAGGAATTCAGTATCTTTTGGGGAACGCCAAATACCAGTTCCCCTTCTTTAGTGAGGAAAAACCATAGGAGCAAACAAAAGGAGCCATGACTTGGGGCAGGGCTGAGTATCCATCTCTTATTGCTGCCACCTCCATCTTTTTTTGAGACCATCTTAGCACCAGAAAAAAAAAAAATCTGTGCTCTCATGTCCCTGCATGTGACAACCCCTTTACTCCATACGTAGCAGTATGTGTGCACGTGTGCTTATCACATGACTGGTTGTAGCCTCTCTGCCTGCTCTCTCTAAAAACAATACGTAATCAAATAAGGTGGAAAATATTCTTATTCTGTGCAGGGTGGTTTGAACTAATGCAATCCTCTTCTAGAGCCTCTGAGATCTTCCAAGAGTTTCTTTTGTAGGGCACATTAGTGTTGCAATTCGTTATGCGCAAGGATAGCAGTCTGTAGAGGAAATGATTTGGAAAATGGAACAGACTCAGGTCCCAAACTGTTTCTCATATGAAAGACCAGAAATATGGCATTTAAGGAATGCTAGTAGATATGAGCAAACACCAGCATCATTCTCATCAATATGCAATGAAGGAATGTCTCCTCCTTACATCTTCCTTGGTACCCAAGGTGACATTAGGCATAGTCCCTCTGCCAAGAGAAAAGAACCTTTCAAACTCTGTCATCTTTAAAATGCCACTGTCCCTTATAACCCGCACAAGCCACCCCCTTCTTCTTTCCTATGGCTCAAGAGAGAGCTCGTGGCTGCACTAAGAAAATCAGTGCGTTTTGAGCTATAATCGTTCCACTGTGTCCATGATATTCACAGAGGGAAAAAAAAATCTTTGAGTATCCACTTATCCAAGGGGAAAACATTGGAGGTAACTGCACTGTGTGACATTTCTTTTTCTTGGGGAATAGCGGAGAGACCTCAGTACCATTAAAGAAATCTCTAACGGATAAAAAGCTAAAGGTAGGCTAATGGCTGTGTTGACATTAACCCATGAAAATTGTTTAATCCTTTTCTTCTGAACTGCTGGTTCTCATTTAAGAAACCCACTACTACCACTGATGTCTTCTGAGATGCAGATGTCTTTTTCTTGCAGAAAAACCCAAGGATTTAAGGAGTATAGGGACTGGACTCCTAATCTGATTCACTTCTAAAGAAGTTTGGCTTTGGGCAGGGCAGTTTTGTCGTAACCTTTAGCAAATCACAGTGCCTGAGTCTTTGGGCTCTGGCGTGTTCAGTGGTGACTCTTTATGAAGGCAGTGCTTTATGCTTTGGAGAGCAGTTCATCCGCACTGTCACTGACAGCAAGGGAAATGATGGAGAGAGAACATAACCCCGGGGTGAAGTGAATTAGTGGAAGCATATGAAAAACTAAACAATAGCCAGGCAAGCCTGTAAATACATGCAGCAGACACACAAAAAGAAACTGAGTTTTTAAGCCTTTTTTTTTGTTCTTGTTGCTTTTTTCTGTTTATGGTGGAAACCAAACTACTGCTGGGTTTGCACAGTGACTGTGGAAGTGAAAATACTGAATGCTGTTCTAGCTCCTGTGTGAAAATACGTTTTTTCCCGTCTTTCTCTCTCCCCAGGGCTCTGGCTGACATCTTAAGGCAGCAGGGACCAATCCCAATAGCACACTGTGAAAGAGAGACTATCTCGGCCATAGATACCTCCCCCAAAGAAAACACCCCCGTCAGGACATCTTCCAAAAACCATTACACCCCGGTGCGCACCTCCAAAAGTAACCCAGGTAAGTGCTGCTTTCCTGCTCTCCCTCTTCAGAGGCGGTTGTACCAGCGGTATATTGGAAGTCAGCAGAACATCCCACTTCGCAATAGTGGATTGTGTAAACCTAAAATGGCTTTAAGAGGCAATGAGGTAGAGCAGAGGAGTGCAAGGATCAGTGGTGATGATTCTTTAAGGTTTTTGCTGAACAGAGCGGCTCTTCTCTCTAGGCGTTTTACAAATTGAGAATCAGTAAGGTATAAATTCGTCTTATACCAAAATGCTTGTATTAAGCTTAGAACATTGTGTATTTCCAACAAAACACACATGCTGTAAAGCATAATTGGGCTCTCTGCAGGCAGCAGCTGAGAAGAAAGAAATGCACATAATTGGAGCCACCTTAAACAATGAGGTGAACTCTAGGCATGTTCTGAGAGGAAAGTGTGGAAGGTGGCCCAGAGGGTATCCCAGGAGCTTAAAGACACTGGCCTGAGGTCCTCCAGGAGCATTGCCCTGGAAATTGGGATGCGCAGTTTTTTTTCCTGGGTGGATATGGTCAAATCATTTGACTGCTCTTTGCCTTGATTTCCCCAGCGGCACAAGGATGCCAGCCTCTTAGGTAAAGATGCTGTTCTGATTTATTTAATGCTTTAGATATTGATAATTGTCAAAACAACGTCTCAGTGGTTGCCTGACCACCTTTGTTAAGTGGGATGTGCCATCACTTGCCATCTCTCGGTTGCAACTGGATGTGTGCCTCAAAGATGTGCCCTCATTCCGTCACAAGCTATTCAGCTTCACATGGAAGTTTCTGGGTGGCGTTTCCTGACCTGTGTCACCCGGCGATCAGAGGAGGTTTTCCTAATGGTTCCCGCTGGGGAAGCTTCTGAAAGAAGCTAGGAGGAGCTGAGACTGCTCCACGACCTGCGGGGCTCGATGCGCTCTGCTCTTCGTGGAACCAGCCCGTGACTGAGGGTGGTGACTGGTTTCCGTTCCCTCGTCGCGGTGACTATTAGGAGGGTTTTGCTGCAATGTCTATCACCCCATGGAGACAGGACCAGGTGACCGTGTTCTCTGGAAGCCTCCCCTGCTGCTGGGAGCAAAATAAGGAGGATTTCTTCGTTCTCCAGTTTTCACTCAGAGGCTAGTGAACCCTGTAATTTTGTATGCCAGAGAGTTATGCCTGTGAACTAAAATGTTGGGCTGGAGAATGGTACACGAGGTGAGTCTGGAAGAAGAAGGTGCTTTTGCATATCTAGGGCTTGCGGCTGGCTCCTGAGAGGATGTGTGATTCTGCCCCAGGGTAGAAGCACAAGACACACGGATTTATGGACAGTGAATAGGTGTAGGCACCATCAGAGAACACCTCTGACATCATCCTTACGATGAGATCAATCCCTTTCTGAAGACACCCTGTCGCTGCCAGTGGGCTCCTGTTGGTCAGTTAGGGCAGGCACATCCTGAACAAAGATCCAGAAGAAATTCCTTGCTTGCAGCAGGAGAGACCAGCTGGATGCTGGAAGTCTGATTTAGGTGTTGTTTTGTAGGCACTGACAAGTCTGAGAAGAGGCCAGTGGGAAGGTTTGTCATGAGAATTGCTAATTGCGGTATTCTTCTCTGGTGTCTGTTGGTAGCTGATGGCTCCAGTGGACCTTTTGAAGACTTACTACTCCTTTAGTGGAGGCAGACAAGGGTGCAAGGACCAGAGCACGGGTACTGTGAGTGGGGTGCTAGTACAGTACAAGGTGCCAGCAGCCGGTAAGGAGCCTGCTTGGTCCTTGCTGAGGACTGAGACTTGAGATGAGCAAGGCAAAATGCCCGGGAAGGAAAAGACACACAGTTAAAGATGATGGTCCGTGGCAGGCTGTGCTGGAAGCGAATGAATATCTGTATGCTTGCCCACATCGTGCGAAGGAGAGGAGCCATCACAGTCCAGTCAGGGCTGAAAGAGGCAGGGCACAGGCAGCAGCAGCCCACTAAGAGAGGACACTCACAAACCCAGCCAGAGGGGAGAGGGACTTCACCTCCAGCCCAGCCTGCTGCCACCGTGGGCAGCTGTAGGGGTAATTGATCACTTCTGCCTGGGGGCAGCCAGTTGGACCCAATGTCACAGCAAGCCCTTGCCAAAGCTGGGAAGGGAAAACTTGCTCTTGCACCTTGCCCAAAAGAACTTGTTCCTGGCTCAGTTGTGTCCGTTATTAACGTGTCCTCATATATCATATAAGACAGAAAGCTAATCACTTATGAAAGATCGTGAGCTCATAAACCAGCTATAGAGTTAATGTTTTTTATACCGTTCCATTTGCAGGATAGGGCAATGCTCTGTCATAACTATACTCTGTTACTCAGCTAATCTTCAGATTATTGTGGTAACCAGGAAATTGTATAAGTGACAGCTAAAATCTTTTTGGTTGAGAGGGAAGTAAAATTTGGAGAACAATAGGCTATGGCACGTTGAGCTAGAATAAAGCTGGTCAACCCTGGTATGGAAGAAGACCATCCATACTTGTTTTTGGAGGGTGCAAGTAAAAAAAGAAATTAAAAGAGAGGAGTGAGGGGCAGCTGGGTGAAAAAACAGAGGCAGTAGCATGTAGTAGCAGGACCCAGGGAAAGTGCTGCTCACTGGTGCTGCTAGATTGTCTTGAGAAGACCATGGCTGTAGGGTTTTGCAGAACTATCAGGTCTGCTGTCGGTGGTTTGTCTCAGGACTCAGGAGCAGGAGAGGTTAAGCAACCAGGCAGGACTATAGCTGTTACATACAGGCTGAGATTGAGTTTTATATTTGTTTTACTTGTAACTTTTGTTTCCAAACTTATAACTAGAAGGGTGCCCTTAAGTCTTGCTAAATAAACCATGGCTTCATTTTTCCATTAGGCTTGTTTGGTGTCAGTGAGCAAAATGATTGTGGGTGACAGTGACAAATTGAGGTGGTCTGTGTCTGCGGCAGCGGAGTCCGGCGTGCGCGGGTGCTGCCCAGGGCCTGCCAGCCGCCCTTCACTTGCTGGGTGGTGCCTGGTGTTTCCCGGTGCAGGGTGGAGAGGAGCCCATCTCCCACCTCCCAACTGCGGCCCTTCCCGCAAGCACTCGGGCAGCCCTCAAAAGGTGACAGCAGGACATCACAGGATGGGAACATACGGCTTGCTCTGGTAGTCCACCAAGACACGGGCGCTGTCTCCAGCTGTCTGAGATGGCTGAAGGAGAGCTCAAGACCAAGGCAAAGTCCTCAGTATGTTTGCCCAGGCACTTCCCAGCGGGTGGTTCAGAGCTCTACAGAGGGACAGGAGGGCCTGGTGTTAGGTTTAGTCTGTTGAGCTTCAAGATAGAAGAACCCAGGTGTAACTAATACTTATTGAAGGGAAAAGAGAAGTAGTCTCTCTGCCTAGACATGGGGACAATTATCATGCTTCAGACAAGGCAGCTGGGTTTCAAGAAGGCTTCAATCTACTACCTTACAACGGCCATGCTCCCCAGGTCTTGGGGGAACCAGCTATTTATCCGAAGCAGAATATAATTCCCACACTGGATTCTGCTGAGCTGGAGGGTTCAAAGTGCCTGAGGAGCATCTTTGCATAGATTATTGCCACTTTTGCTTTCCTCTGAGAATCAAACTCCCCTTCTGGTATAGCAGGGGATGGTTCATCTCCCCTTCCACCCACCCTTACTTCCACTGACATTTCTTTTCATTGCTTTTACACAGTGCTGCTCTTTGGGTGGTGGTGGGCTCTTTGGGTGGTGGTGGGCTCTTTGGGTGGTGGTGGTCTCTTTGCAGATAAGGGAAGCAGAAAGCGGTGCCTCCAGATTGCTTGGGTCAGGGCACACCTCTCCAGCCGTGCACCACCCAATTAGTATGAGCCACAGCACTCTCTGTGGACAGGAACGCAGCTCCAGCCCACACAGACCTCTTGTTAGTTCACTGTTTGCTATCGTGAGTAACAGGTAAAATATGCCGAATCTGAGATTACAGGAAATCCATCTCATCTAGCTACCTATTGGCATTTTTGATGTCTCCATCACAGTAGCACCTTTAGGGATGTTGGAAGGAAAACTAACAACATTTCCCCTATCTTTTCTCCTTGGCCACGTTATCTGTTCTGACATCTCCTGTGAAGGTCAGTGCCATTCAGTTGTTCAGTGGATGGCCAGCAAACATAGACAAGAATGAGGATGGATGGGAGAAAGGTCAATAGTTCCTGCAGGCTTGGAAAACGTCATACATAAGCAGCAATGTGCTCCCATGGAGGAAGGTGCTGTGTTTGGCGCAAGAGACACAGTCTGAGCCAGAGGCAATACCCCTGCAAGGTCCACAGTCAAATGACGTGTCAGAATAGATGAGGGCAGTTCCTGTGACAGTGATGCTGATGGACATTAGCCTTAGTGGAAAAATTAAGACTAGATTCTCGGCTGAGATGACTACCTGCAATACCATCCTCATACCGTATCAGAAGGCCTTCTGAAAGTCAGGAGCAAGGGCTTGGCTTGCTTTCATCCCAAAATGTGGCTGAACAAAGCACCTGCAAGATTCAGTCCCCGCAGAAATTGTCCAATGGGAGTTTTCTGAGTGCCGTGGCGGTGGACGGGTCGCCAGCTCAGGGCCAACAGTCATGCAGGTACCCGTCTCATTGCTGTTTCCCAAACTGAGACCAAACCACAAAAGACTCCAAGTAAGAATTTGAAACAGACCTTTGGCTGGTGTAAATCAGTGCTTTACTATCACAACGTTGGGACATGGGCTTGGTTTAGGTAAATCCTTATGGGTCAGGGAGGCTTGTGTCCCAGACTCACAGCTGGTACAGACCTATGATGCCTCAGGACAATGCATGGTCTGAATTGATCCTTTTTTCTCTCAGTCTCATTCTGACTCTTCCCCGCTGGCTTTTTTTTGTACAATTCACCTTGACGGCATTGCCAGCCTGGCGGAGAGGGGGTACTCGGGACCGTTAGACTGAGGTGGGAAGCTGTGTGGGAGGACAATCTCTCCAAATATGTTCAGGCCATGGATGTCCTCGCTGCCACTGTGCAATACTTTTGGCAGTGGAGGGTCCCCAGATGTCACCTATTAGAGCATGAGGCAGGTGGGTAAAATCTGTGCCTGGAATCGTGCTGCTTCTGACTGATCAGGAGGCTGTAAGAGCAATGACAAGACTCTTTTTTTTTTTTTGGTACTTGCTGGAGAAAAGACTCTGGCCTAGTTTTATATTCTTTTGGCCTCTTAATTCTCAGAAGATCAAATTGCTTCACCAACAGAATACACTGGTCTGAAACCAGCTCCAGATGTGCTAGCGAAGAGCTGACCTCAGGGGGAAACTGAGATAATTTTCCAGTGTGAAAAATCTTCTGCGATTCACCTGATCCAGGGACGGGGGTGCCTGCAGGTGTGAAGAACAGCTTATTGACAGGATTATCACTTCGAATGCAGCAAACAGCACAGGCTAGCGCTCTGATTCGCCCGATCTATCTGGGGAAGGCTTTTAATAAGCCATTTGAGTCAGGATGTTCCAGAGATGTATGTATTCAAAGTGCTGTTTTCAGCAGCGCCTTCCACCCAGAGGCATATTCTGAGCTTGTTCTGAATGTGAACAAACGCGGGAGAGGCCTTTAATCTTTATGGAAATTGTAGCTAACTTCTCTAGCCAAATATAGGCAGAGCAGCATGGGGAGTACCTCCATCCCCATCCTGGCGCAGGGAGGAGATCGCTGCACTTGCCCCGCTCTCCCTGGGCTACCGGCTCAGCACCGGCACTGGCCCTTTCCTAAAGCCCAGGGTGAGCCAGGGCAGTCGGCTTCTCAGATTGCCTCCAGGCTGTATGTGCCTTCTCCCTCTCCATCCCTCTTCCTTTCGCCTCTCTCCTTTCCCCCACGTCTCCAGCTGGTCTCTGCTTCAAATTACTTCCTTTATTCATTCATTGAATTCTCCAGCTTCTCCCCAAAATCCCCAGCAACTATTTGAATTAATTTACTGAGGATCAGTGCAGAAATGTATGTCGAAGGCGTTCAAATTCCCTGCTGCTTCACAGTTTGTGTTGTCATTTACAGCTGTTCAGGGGAATACAAAGCAGGTGTAAAATGATCCCCCAGACCCCACAGTAGCACTTTACAGCCCCTGTGCTCTGTTGTAAGAAACTAGTTAAGGTGCAGGCGGGTGAAGAATTAGGGAAACCACTTGGAAAACACCCAGAGAGTTCTACGAACAGGGTTTTTCTTTTCTCCGTACTCCTGTTGCCGTTCACTGACATTTGAAAAGAAAGAAACAGGACCAGCTTTGAAACCTCTAGGATCTGTAGAAGATAAGGCAGTTCAGTGCCACTCCATCTGCTTTTTCCTCCAAGCACACCTCTGTTACAGTAAGCCACGATGCTTCCCATAGTTTTCCCACCCAGGAAATTCCCAAATGAGTTAATGTGCTTTCTGAGCAGCCAGAAAATGTCAGATATTTCTGTCTCAGAACATTTTAAGGGTAAGAGTCACTCGGTGTCCTGGCATCTAAAATACCATTGCCAAAAGGGAGCGGAGTGGGGAGAGGTGGAAGCTGCCTGAACTGGGCAACTAAGAGAGGACATCAGCTGCTGTCTTCTTCGGTGTGAAGGATTTAGGTTCCTCACTTATTTAGGACCTAAGTTAGTCTGTGCAGTGTTAGACATCATAGATGTTCACTCACCATTAGTCGTACCAGAGCAGCTCTCGCTCTCTGTGGCATTGCCAGTCTTCATTTTACAGATGGAGAAATGGAGCACAGAGAGGCTAAGGGCCATGCTTCAAAAGGTATTGGATTATCGGCTTCCCTTGACTCCAAAATAAATACCTAAAACCTTGTAAAGATGTGTCCCTGAGTAATTTTTGCACTTTGCCCAGGTACTGAGAGAAATTTTGCCCCTCAGCCTCCACTGTCCCTTCAGGTCGGCTCTCAGGGGGTGTCTGCCGCAGCGTGTGCTTCAGTCCTGCTCTGAGTGCTTGGTCCTGCATCATCGCATGGGCACAGACCCGACTCCTTCAATCCCCTATCCTAACAGCAAGCGAGAGCTTTTACACTTGCGCTGGAAAGCAAAGAGTTTGTCCCAAAGTACTTGTAATCCAAGAAACACAAGAGAAGGGATGGGGTGGAAAGTCAGGTGAATGAGCTACAATGCAATGAGCTTCCTCTTCCATTGAACAAACAGATCATTTTAATTGTTACATGTTTCTTTGCTTATCCTTTCTGAATCTTGCTGGTTTGGGCATCCTCCCTCCCTCCCTCTTCCATTGAAGCCTGAGGTTAGGACCTGGGGATGTTTGATCCTGAGCAGCCACAGGGATTCAACACGCGCTGCCCGCCAACACTGATGATCCCAGTGCTCTCCTGAGCCTGGCAGCATCCTCCTCCCCGCGGCGAGGCTGGGGCTGCAGCAGCTTCTGCCTCTGGTTATTGCCTTATTCTGGTCTCCTGGGTGTTCTGCTGAGCTGTAAAGTTTTAGGGTAACCTGTGGAAAAGAACCCTTGGGTAAACTATGTCCCGCTAACAAGACACATGGGACAACAAAATATCCCCACTGCAAATATGTTTACCAGTGAACTTACTGGAGAATAAAAAGCATTCGCAACAGTTTCTTGTATCTCAAGTCCAAATATCTCCCATGGCTGGTGTCAAGGTTTCATGCGTCTAAAGGAGCTAACAAGTGACAAATTTGGAAAAACTGAAAAAAAAGTAAAAAAAAAAAAAAGGTCAGAGTGCTGCGGGCAAGAACTGTGTAGGCGGAGTGTGTGTGTATACACACACATACGAGTACAACAGCTCGACACCCCCAGGAACCACACAGCCGCGGCAGCGTAGCAACATCCCGAGCCACAGGATAAATATCAGGAGCCTGCTAAAAGTGTTCTGGTGGAATTTAGCATTCATTCGACAGAGTGCAGTCCCAGAGCCACAAGGCCAGGCACGGCACTGCTTATCGTCCACAGCGATATCGAGAAACTGTATGTTACTATGGTAACGGATTTTTTTTTTTAAGAGAGACTAATGCAAGTTGTGAGCAGGAGAGAGGATTAAGCATATAGATTTACTTCGAAACAAAACCTCACAGTGAAACTCAACCGGCTGAAAACAATACAACAAAATACATGGAGAATGTGGAAATTAATTGAAGCGGGCTGTTCTGGCACTGTGCTCCAGTGGAGAAGAGGCCTTACTGTGGAAATAGTGACTGGGAGTCTAATCATAGAGTCCTACAATATTTACAGTTGGAAGGGACCTTAAACATCAGCCAGTGCCCCCCCTGCCCTGGGCAGGGACACCTCCCACCAGCCCAGGCTGCTCCAAGCCCCGTCCAACCTGGCCTTGACCCCCTCCAGGGATGGGGCAGCCACAGCTTCTCTGGGCACCCTGGGCCAGGGGCTCACCCCCCTCACAGCAAAGGATTTCTGCCTCACATCTCATCTAAATCTCCCCTCTTTCAATGCAAAAACCTTCCCCCTCATCCCATGGCTCCCCTCCCTGCTCCACAGTCCCTCCCCAGCTTTCCTGGAGCCCCTTTAGGCACTAGAAGGGGCTCCAAGGTCTCCCCGGAGCCTTCTCTTCTCCAGGCTGAACAACCCTAGGTTGTTCAGGTGTGTGACCAGCCAGGGCCCTGCACATTATGGGGGACAGAGTGGCTGTGGCCATGTGCTGCGACACGCTGGATGATGCCCTGGATCCCGCTGTGCGGCAGCATCGGCTGCCCATGCCCCCACCTGCCTGCCACACATGGGCCTCTTTCCCAGAACCGGGCTTCCATTTTTTGTAACGTTTGCTGGGTTTAGGAGCAGACCCTAGTGCTGATGGGGCTGTGAGGTCCTGGGAAGTGGGACTGATGGGTGCAGGAGCCACACTGACCAGGGTCAGTGAGAAGGAGTTACTGGAGGATGGAGGCTCTGTGTGTGTAGGAGGTCCAACCTGATGCACTTGGATGCTTTCCCAGTTCCTGAATCTGTACAGCTGGGTTGGAAACGGCAACGAAATACTGTTCTCAAAACATTAAAAAGCAGAGATGGAAAGAGTTTTGGAACGTAATACCTAAAAGTGGAGGCCAGTTAATGCCCATGTCCCACGTTGCTCACGTTACAAAGTCTGTGTTGTGGGCGACAGGAAGGAAAGACGTTTAAGCCAGGTGGTTCCCCTGGCTCTGTGCTCTGTCCTCCTCCTCCAGATCTGGGCAAGGATCAGGAGAAGAGGGCCATTAGAGCTGGTATCTGGCACAGGTATTCTGGAGACTTTGGAGAGCTGTGAGAAAGGGCAGGACTGGGAGATTCTCTGTGCCCTGGAGAGCACCATGTGTCTGAGCTGAAGTTGTTGTGATGCCACCTCAGCACTCATTGTCTGCCCAGGCACGAGCACTGGGATGACAGGACCACAACTGGGAGCACCCAGGAAACAAGGGGGCAGGGGGGCAATTCAGAGCTCAGCCCCAGCCCCGGCAGTGGCAGGGCAGCAAGTCAGCTGGGGCTTGAGGATGCAGTGGGCAAGGGGGGTCATGGTCCTGCTTGAGTTTTGGTGTGAGCCCTGCCTGGTTTCTTGGTTTGAATCTTCAGGCTTGCCCAGTCTTCCTCTCCAGTTTCATGGCCAGTTGAGTTAGCCTAATGGCTCTTCTGCCATTGAAGCAGAGGTCTCAGTCCTCTTCTCACATCCTCTCCTGCCATGGCTTCTGCCCTGTGTGCCGACTTTGTTGCTGTCACATCCTTCCATCAGCTGGTTAACTCATTAACCCAGCAAAGTCAGCTCAGGAAGAGGTCATGCAACATACGATGAAACGTAGGGTTGCCATCAGGAGTGGGGCTGGGAGGGATCCCCCTGTGCTGTGCTGAACTTCTTCAGCAGTTTCAGCTGTGCTGAACTTGTAACCACTGAGCTGTGTCCCATCAACCACAGCCTCGAGTATGAGGTTTAGAGGTTGCCTGTGAGCAAGCGTGGAGCATGTGCTTAGATGTTCTGGGAACTTGGTGACCAGCTGGGATTGACTGTCATCAACGCCTTCAAAGCTACATGCACTTTGACACTAAGTGGGCTGAGGTTCAGGCTGGTGGGTCTAGGAGTTTCCAGAACTCAAATTTGATGCCATGGTGGCATTTTACAATCAAAATATTCTGCCTGCAGTTAGGGTATTTTAGTTTTAAGATGCTCAGGATTTGCCTTGGGGAAGAAAACCAAACTAAGCCCACGGTCTAACCAGCTGCTCTGTCCTGTACCCCCCTGCAGCTCTACCAGGCGCTGTGGAAGGGTAAAATCGTTTCTGTAGCAGGTTTACTTCTCCCTGTCTGCCTCTGTGTCTTACTAGATCAATTATTGTTTGTAAAATGCATTAGATCTTCAGATGAAAGGCAGAAACACAATGTTTTCTTCCATTAATCAGAGCAGTTTACAGAAAGCATCAATTTAAAATGTTAAAGCCAATTTGCAACTGGTATTGACAACAATTAAATTGGCCTCCACAAAGTAATGCAACTAGTTGCTTTTGACACTGTGAAGAATGAAATCTTTATAAGGCCATTCTAGATGTTGAGCTTCCCCCATTTCACGATTGCTGATCCTATCACACTCTACAGAAGTGTAAACAGGGGTGAGGAGCTGGAAGCAATACTCCATTAAGAATGTGCCGTAATCGGTAAACTTTCCTTCCCCTCTTGTTGGACCCCTGCCCAATTATTGCAACTCAATCTATGCTCTGCTTTCATCAGCTTCCTTTCTTTGCTGCCCAGTTGACTTTGCTGACTTTAAAATTATGCAAAAATGTACTGAAACAAATGTTCACTACTTTATTCCTGGCATTATCACCAGAGGCAGTAACTCCCAAGCTGACCACCAACCACCGCCTCCATGAGGAGCAGTGGCACACAAACCCTGCAAAGCTGGAAGTAACTCTTGCAGCCTTGCCATGGAAAACCACCAGCTCAGCTTACAGACGTGTGAGAATAGAGGCGATACTGGGGAAGTCGTGGTTAACTTCTCATAAATCGGTCCTTAAAAATGTAATGAATACCTCATCTGACATCCATAAGCGTAGCTTTTGGAGATCTGGCAAGACCCTGGCGAGGGGAAGTGGGAGCATCACCAGCAGAAGACATTGCTGAAGTCTCTGAAAACCTAGTTGATTAGTGTTTTGGTTTAGGCATTTAAATCATAAAAGGCATAGACAGTTGTCTCTCATTGACCTGTCTCAAGCTCTGCTCGGCCAGGCAAAGGGCGGAGGAAGAGTCTGCAGGGCTGCCTTCCCATTTCTTTCAGCAGCGTTTCTCTACACAAGGCACCTTGGCTTCTCCTTTGCCACACTCACACCTTCAGGGTATTCCCACCTTCTGGGATACGCCAGGGGTGTTTTCTGGTGGCTTTCAGCAAGAGATTGTTTGTAGATTGAAAGTGCCAGGAAGGTCTGGCTCATGTTGAAGGTCTTAGGACAGCTTTTATCGTTGGCTGCAAACAGTTTTTATTGTTGGTGCAGCCCCTGTTCCTTCTGGCGCGCCAACCATACGTGTGTAGCCTGGGAATTTAGTGGGTCTTGCCTCACTTCCCCTTCTCTGAAGCTTTATTACTCTCAGATTGTCTTACTTGTTGCAGGTACCTGAAAAGACTCCCATGTGGCTATTTATATGAGCATACCTAAAAGGGAGCGGTGCCCTCCTCCATAAAAGGACAAATCTAACTACTCTTTCTGTTTGATTTAAAATATTTGAGGAGGAAGGAAAAGGGAGTACATCTGTCACAATCTCACTTACAATCAGAGAAGTTAATGGAAAGATTCCTTCTGACTCTCCTGGGCTTTGGACGAGGCTCTGTACTGCAACATTAGCAAATAATGGAGTTCACATCTCATCAAATCCTTCTCAGGAAAATAATTCTAATATACGTGGATGGCCTTTCGCAGCCTCTCCCCAGATCTGTCCCTGGTTTGTCAGCTGTGCCAACACTCCTATCTTCTAGTGTTAAATCACTTCTGTGGGTAACTGTTGCTCTCTAAAACAACCCCCACGCGAGGTGTTCAGATGCTGCCAGTCACAGGGCAGTGCCTCCGTGCCCAGAATGACCTCTCTGAAAAGGCAGGAAGATAAATACGAATTACCAAATCTGTGACTTTCTACCCGATGTCTCCCAACTGCAGTAATGCAGCCTCTGTGGCACTTCCTTGCATTTCACATCTCTCCTCTCTGGATCTACAGCTTTTCCTACCGAGAAAGCATTTCTCAGGGAGCTCCATGGGCAGGGTGCAGTTCTGCTGTCTACATCATGCTTGCCAGAGGGAACTGAAATCCCAGTCGTTCCCAGGACAATGTGCCAGATCCCTGTACTCTTCACGTAGGCAGCCTGCACTCAAAATTCTGGTACCCACACATCCCATCTTCCTTGCAGCAAGCAGTGTTATGGCCCTTACAGGAAGGGTCTTTGAGGAACTCTGCAAGGAATTAGTCTTGGTGATGACTGGAGGATGCAAGAAAGGTGTGGAGACGCGTCCGTGCTGTAGGTTAAGTGCAGCATGAAGCAAACTGAAGTGCTGCAGGCTGCCAGAGATCACAGCCAGTGAGTGTGGCATCCAGGTTGCACAGCTCAGCAGAATAAGTTTTTCTATTAAATGCTACTTAAGTATTAATATATTCAGTGATCGGGAAGCAGGGCGGGGAAGTTGAAGGGGCTCTGATGCGCAGCGTGCAGTCAGGTAGCTCGTGTCCCACTGCTGCCTTGGGGTTGGTCACTGTGGATCTCAGAGGTTCTTATTCCAAGTGTCCACGTTTCTGACTGCCCTCATTGCATCACTTCAGTGCCTGGCGCTGGCAGAACCACGCAGCACAGAGAGAGCTGATGTCCTCTCTCTTCTGAGGCCACTTGCTGTGGGTGGGTTGTCCTCCTTGATGGGCATCTAAGAGGTACAGGAGTGACCCCATAGGACTTCAGGTGTGACATGGCTGGAGATGCTGAGTTGGAAGAGGAGCCTTCCTGTCACCTGCCTTACTGTCTGTCCTTTTTTGTCCTCAATTCCTCTGCTGTGGCAGAGGGCAACAGTAAGAGCTGGACTAATGACTCCACTTACCTCTCCACTTGGCTCCACTCTCCACTTGGCTATCCTGGTTCTGAATGGACTTGTCCATCGAAGGATTCAGGTAGATAAGTCTAGGTTCTGATCAACACTTGCTGTTCACGACTTATGGGTGGGAGAGTTCTAGTAAGGGGTTAGACAAGTTGTCCTGAGATATTGTTATACCATCTGCCATGCAAGAGAGTGATTGTGTAGCACTATGGCTGTCACTTGACCTCTGTGAGATCCCATGGGAGGTCACCCTGTCCTTTGGGAGACTGTCAGAACACAGGACAGTGGCTTGTACCAGCCCTGAAAAGCCAACACCAACTCTCACATCCCCTGCAGATAGCCTGCGGGCCCTGTGAGGCTTTGCCCGTGGGTAGGTGGCAGGTGCTGAAGCTGAATTGCTCCCATCTGAGCAGGGCGATGAGTTCTTGACTGACAAAAAAGGAAAATGGCACTGTCTGCCCACGGCTGGAAAGGGCAGGTAGTTGCCCCAGACCAAGTCCTGCAGCTCTGTAGCCCCTGGTACGGCTAGTGGGGCTGGTCTGTGCAGAGCCAGCCTGTGAAACTCCCCACTGCTTCCGTCTGGAGAGACAGGGAAAGGCAGCAGCCAAGCAGCCCTCGAGAGTCTTCTACAAATGTTGTTGCACCTTCCCAACCGAAGAGCAGTTGCTCCACCACAGATCCCAGACTTTTTGTAGGAGGCAAAGAGTGACACATCTAAAGTAGGGATAAACCTTAGTTTTGGAGAGTATCATGGGAGATGTGTCACAGCCAAGATCTTCAGTTTGGTGTGGTTCCATAGATTCAGCCTCAAGATTTGAGGAAATTCCAGGTTTGCCAAAGTTCAGATTCTGAGCCCTTTAGCCCATTGATGTCCCAGACTGTCTCCCTAATTTATCTTCCTTTTTGTTCTCTGAAGTCAAGTTACACCTATGTTCTAGCTGGAGTCTTTTTGGAAGGTCTGCATTTCGCAGCCAAGCCCCAGTCCCAGGCAGCATAACCTCCGCTGGGCCTCCTGGCTGATGGAGAAACGTGTCAGGTGTTGCATCCAGAAATAACCGGGCTTTCCTGTTATCAGTGGTATTATTTCTTTGGTCTGGAGGTGGGAGTTAAGCTCTCCCACAATGACGCACTTCTCAGTCCTATCTGACCGAGAACATCACAAAGATTTCTATTGAAATCTATGTCCCACTGTGCAGGTTTGCAGCAAGCATCAGGTCCTATGGTAACCCCCTTTCTAACATCTTCCCCATGATTATTTCACCCATGGATTTTGAGCAGATTTTTTTTTTTTAAATCCAGGCTAGCATTTTTTTATTGATTTGTGCAGATTTTGTCTTATTGGAGTTGTCAAACTGAATTTTCCCTCCCCATCTGGCACTTGGTGCCACTTCTTTCTGCCTCTTCTGAAGAGCACACAGCTTTTTGTGCCTCATTTTCCAGCAGTTTTACTGCTCAGACTCCCTGGTACCCCTGCGGCGTCCAGATGCACATCCCGTACAAAAATTCAAGTTCTGCTTTCTTTTAGCCGAGAGTCCCAGCAAAACCATTTCTGTCAATCACTCCTGACTATGCCCCATGGCTTTTCAGCCCTGGCACACTTCTAATACTGCTTATCTAATCACATTTCTTCCACACGCTTCTTCGGCCCCTTTTTGTGCATTCTACGTTTCACTGCTAGTTCCTTATGTGCTGTTGTGTCAGCTCCTCTGCCTGCCTGTCTCTGTTCCTCTAAATGTATTTTGGGTGGATGCAATGTGAAAAATCAACATTTTGTGCAGGATGCCCCGAATCTTCAGCCAGGATCTCGTGAGGGTGAGGACCATGGTGAGCATCTGGCAGGTTCAGGGTCAGCATGACCGGAGAGCAAGGAATGCAAGTGCCTGAGGCAGGGCAAGTGATGAACACCAGCACCGGCGATCAGCGCGGCTGGTCTGGAGGAGTGAGCACGAGAGAATGATCACAGCCTTCCTCCTTTCAATTTACCCAGTTTAATAGCCAGGAGAACGAGGGTTCTGCACTGTA
Organism: Rhinoptilus africanus; assembly: GCA_013400135.1. NCBI lineage: Eukaryota > Metazoa > Chordata > Aves > Charadriiformes > Glareolidae > Rhinoptilus > Rhinoptilus africanus. The sequence goes on from VXBO01005122.1 coordinate 31,930, forward strand.
GATCTAGTTCCTTCTCTTTAGGAGAACCCAGTGATCCTCAGACATTTGGTCCAACCACGCTGGGACTTCTTTAACGTGCACGAGTTCGGCACAAAGAGCTGCGTTCCTGCCCTTGGCACTCATGGCAAGATCCCGTGGCAGCTCAGGGAGTGCTGGCTTCTTCACAGAAGTACAAGTGTTGCTTTTTGAACGCCCGTTCTTACCTTTCTGCTGTCACACTGCGCACGCCCGTCCGCCTGTGTCCAGGCTGGCAGGTACCTCCACTTCTTTAGGAGCGGAGGGACCCCGGCTGCCTGGTCGCGCGGGTGGGATTCAGTTCTGGTTGCGCAGACGTGGGCCCAGCGTTGTGTTAAGTTGCAGGGTGACACCTGTGAACATCAGTTTAACATAATTGTCTGAATGATACTTGGTGGAGCTAATGAAATATTTACCTTTGAGCAGCTGTAGGATCATTAATGTTTCACTGTCTGCTGCCAGCCAGCCCTTTCCTGATTTACGTTCTTGAATTGTTTATGAGGCTAATTGCACTGCCCTTCATAAATCAGGGGCTCGGCCTTTTATGGGGTGCTTTCAATTAGCAAAAGCCCTCTGCCCTGCTGGTGAGGCCATCTGTGGCGAGAAACCAGGAGATGGAGGCTGGCACAACCACTAACTTTCCATGAGGAACCTTCTGCACCACGTACGAGGGTCTCTGGTGACACTCGGCTCCATGGCAGAGGCTCAGAGCACCACGGCACTGGCATCACGCTGTGGCCAAGCTCACTCCTTCAGGCTCTCCGTGGAGCCCGGAGACTCTGCTTGCAGTCCAAGGGCGTCCCCTTCCATACTGGCACTGATGGCTTGGCACCTCTGGTGTTGGCATGTCAGTGCCTAACGGAGGGATGTTGGCTTAGCTCAGGAGTAGGCAGGAGACAGAGGGTAAAGCCCAGACATTGCCATGCCTTTGGAGAAGGTGAATCCTCCCCAGGACAAGGCTAAAGTGGGCAGAGAGGGTGAGTCGTCTTCTCAAGGCTGTGTCCGGGTGCTTTCCAGCAATGCATTAAAGACCACAGCTAACCTCAGTTTGGGCTGGCATGTATTTTTGCCCTCTCCCAGGAGGAAGCGTGTGCAATGAAATGTCTGGCTTTGTCTAGGGATTCTTTTTGCTTTTGCTCTTGGTTTTCTGTTGGTGAATTATATCATTTCCTTTACTACAGCTAAAGAAATAGATTTTTTTTAAGAAACAAATTCTTTCCTATCAGAGCTGCAGAGGCTCAAATCTGTAATTGCCCTTAGATTTTGGGACAAAGTGAAGCTTGAGGGAGCTCTTTCTCTCAGACAAGTGTTACATGTGCTTCAGGAATCTCCCCCGTGCTAGATGAAAGGAGATTTTGTAAGAGAAAAATGTTATCTTTTTTCTTGTGTAATCTGATGCCTTGATCTAACGGAGGGAAAATTTTTAGGCAGAGATTGCTAGAAAATTATGGCAATGTGTAGATTCAAAATAGGAGGATAGTCAAGGAAAACAAAACCACTGACATTTTAATCTTTGCCCTGTTAATCTCTGTAGCGGCGGGGGACAGGAGCTTGCCACGTGCTGTGTAGGGGCTGTTTGTGATGATCCCCCTACAACTGAAGAACTGCTGAATTTCTGTATAAAATCTTATCAATGAAATAGTAAAAACCTGAACCAGACAGTATTCACTCAAGGGGTTTTAAAGGAGAGCTGCTGAGCTTCGCTGAAGTTCAGTCTAACCATTTAATCAGCCTTTGTGCCAGGCGAGGGGAAGGTGGCAAATGCAACGCTCGTCTTCAGAAAGGCTTTAGAGATGATGCTGGGAATGTGAAAGGAGAGCTGGTAGGGCAGGTGCGCTGCCAGGGATTACAATAATGCAAGGGAGAAGAGTCAAGATGGCTTTTGTGAAAGGAGAGCGTGCGCTGTGGGGCTGCCGGCGCTCCGAGGAGGAGCTGACTGACGTGGGGATGGAAGTGATTCTGTCGAGGCAGTGCAGTCGTTTTCCTTTGGAAATTGTCAGTGAGGTCTTTCATCAGTAGTGCTTGAGAATACCGTGGGATAAGAGGAAAGGTCTTCTCAGGAATTAATAACAGATTAAACGATAGAAAGCAGCGGATGAGAACAAACAGGTTTTGCACTGGGTGAATGATTAGAGTCCCAGAAGATCTGCTTTAGGACATGTGCTGCTCGGTGTGTTTTTGAATGATCGAGCAAAGATGTACAGTGAGGTGACAAAAGGTCGTATGTGGCGTGGAATTATTCTGAACTCAACTCGGAGGCTGACAGCAGGGACTTAACTGTATGAAGATAATAATCTAGTGAAAGGATGTCCCAACATCGTCGAGAGGCAGGCTGGCAAGCTGTCCGTTGGCCAGGGAGCTAATGGGGGATACTCAACACCTCACTGGGGTTTTAGGTCTCAGTAGTACCTGCTTCATCTTTGTATTTAGTTGTTTAAAATATGAAGTCTTGGAGAAAATCTGTTCTGTGCTTGCCATGTTTTGGACTTTCAGAGTCTCTGACTGATCTCACCTTTCCAAGAATCCAGGGCAGCTTCTGTCAGCCAGGTTTCCTCTAAGACCTCTGGGTTGTGAAGCTGATGGTCAGATCCATTCAGAGACTAAGGGCATCTCCTTACAAGCGATATGCTCCTGGAAGAGCCAGCGACAAGGATCGCTGCAGACATCGGGGCTGTGCTGGGCAGAGCCCCCCTCCAAGGTGTGTATCGCAGCGTCCCCTGAGCATCCAGCACCCAAAAGGGCCGTCTGGGGTTACACCGTTTGCACTTCAAACACGCCTTGGACCACAGCCTCGCCACCCCTGGCCCCCCTGAGGGTCCTTCAAGGCAGCCAGCTCCGCAGATGCTCAGGGAAGCGGCTCCTGCTTATAAGGCACATTGCTCTCCTTGACCTATTTGCTCGTTACCTCCCCAAATGCGATTTTGATTAAGGAATTTTCCTAAGTAATTACAATGGCATTAGCAATTCAGCCACACAGAAAATAGTCCAAAACGCGAGGTGGCATGGTTTGTGCCCTGAAGGCCAGCTCGCCGACTGCCGGGGAGGGTCGGGCAGGGAGAGCGAAGGCCATCGCTGCAGGGCAGATGGCGAGAGCTCTGTCCTGCTGGCTGGGGCACAGGGTCCTCAGGTCAGGTACCAGGTCTGTGCGTGGCTTCTGCTGCTCGTCATCCTGCTCCCCCGGAGTGAGGGAGAGGTTCTGACAACAACTGCAGACTCAGGGGTTAAAACCACGCTTGCTTCCCGTTGCTTGTTAAAATTAAAACGCCTGCTGAGCTCTTGTTTCGAGCAGCGGGAGAGAAAGATAATACATCCCTTACAAAGAAGGGGCTGAATCCAAGGAGCTGGTTCAGTGGTGGCAGTGGCACATCCCAGCCTGGCTCATAAGGGACGTCCCGCCGACCCCCTGCCCCGGGGCAGAGAGCATCGGCAGAAACGGAGCTGCTGAGCGGAGCCCGGCTCGCAGAGCTGCTCACACAGCCCCCGATTTACAAACTGACCTTGGCATCCTTCCACGTACGACATACTGAGCCACCGCATACTTTCTTGTTAGGAGGTGGCCACCAAGGACCTCTGACAGAGCTTTTCCTGACAGGAGACAACCAAAATCATGTGCAAATCTGGCCCAGAATGAGAAAAAAACAGGCTCGGAGTGACTCAGCCCCAGAAAATTGTGTCCCCAAGTAAAACTGCTTGAAAAAGGGGCCAAAGCTGAGCTCACTTTCACTCAAGAAGGGCAGAAAAATAATGGTGTCACCTTTAAGATCAAAGCGACTGGCTGAATTCCTCTCTGTGAGAGTAACTACCTAGTAAACAAAGCCGGCACTCACCCTCTGCAAGCATCTGCCTTCGCCTTCAGCAGCTTTCTAATGCAGTTCTGGGGGAGCGCTGCCAAACAAAAAGGGACTCATTCCAAGGCTTCGGCAGTGAAAATATAAATATCCCTCTTGTTAATTTTGGGTGCCATAATCCATCAGTGGCTGCCTTGTGCGATTTAGCTCCAGGACATCTCCTGACAGCGCGGGCAGTAAAGCATTCCCGCGGCTGATGTAAAATAGGCAGGTGCTGGGGCGTTTTTTTCAGCTGCCCGTTAAGCTGAAGCGAAGGACGGTGGTGGGACAGCCTGGGGGTGTGGAGCCCGGCCATCGAGGAGACAGAAGTTACCTGGTGCTGACACCGCTGTGACTGGTCCCGTGTGATCAGAGGTGCAAATACACAAAGAGCTACAGGGCTGTATATAGAGATATATATCCAGCTCTGGGCAGTGTGGCCTGATGGCTGGACACAGTGGTCCAGAAAAGGATCAGTCATAAAAATGGAGCCTGGCTTACGCTTTACAGCCCTGCCACGTGTTCTCCTCAGGTGAATCCTGCAGAAGATTCATTTAACGCTGCACTAAGCGGTTTGAAATTGTGCTACCGCTCTCACAGAGTTTGGTGTCGCATGGGGCAGAGCAGCATGTCCTGCTGCCTTGCAGAGGGAGGAGGCAGGGACCCCGCTGTGTGGGGAGAGGGTCTGCCGCGAGGAGCTGGCTTGCTTGAAGCAAAGGCAAAGCTCTGCGGTTTCTCACAGCAATCGTGAATTTGTGGTGTGACGGTGTGGGTATAGAGGAACATCTCCTCTGAGACCTGCAGGGATCTCGGAGCAGGAATCTGGTGCTGAAATCCCATATTCCCACTTCACTTAATGGATGTGAGCCCTTCTGTGTCCATCCTCGAGGGCTGCAGCTCAGGAGGGACAAGAGAGAGGCAAAGATGTAATAGCTGTGGCATGTCTCTCTTCCTAAAAGATCTCTTAGATCTCCGGAGGCAGAGCATCTATGATACCTCAGGGTAAGTCAGGAGCCGTAGGGTGCCTGTCCTCCAACAACTCGCAGACGTTAATGCCCGTTCTTGGCATCGGCAGCGTAAGGCTCAGCACATCGGCCCAGCAGGACACCTCCCAGGCTTTGCCTCCTTTGAACACCCCTCAGGCGCTAGACTCCTGCAGGTGTCTACACATACTGATTTACTAGTTTTTGATTATTTTAGTAGAAGATGCTCAGCTGTCAGTTCTCTCCAGCCTCTTCATTCAGCACCAGCATACATTAAAACACCTCTGGGAAGCTTTCCCAGTCCTTTCTCTTCTTCTCAGAAAACACTTGTTTTCCTCTTTCTTATTCACTAAAATTTTATTTATAGCATCTTTCTTGTCTTTTAGGCTTGCTTGTAGACCTTTGTTCCCTTTGTTTCTGTTCAGCCATTTCCAGCCCAGTCTGGACTGCTCTACTTTCACCTCTGAACCCTGTTGGAGCAACTAATGTCAAGCATGAAACGCGTACAAGACGTCAGCGTTACACTCGGCCTGTTAAACTTGAGATCTCGAGTGTTACCAGCTCTCCACTGGGATACACGCCGCACATTCACATTAGCAATTAAAATACGCAGCAGGCCTGGCAGCAAGTTGCTTTGTGAAAACCACCTCCCACACTTGTGGAGTGAGGGATTCCTTAGGGAACTCTGCTTTGGGATCCTGGTAGGATCCCCCTGCTAGAAAGCATCTCGGCTACTGCAGTCTGCACGGCGTGTGTCAGTGCATGGCTGTGCCATGATCACCCATTGCTTGTTGGTACAAGCTCTCACAATAAAGGATGGAGCCACCTTCCAGGATCAGCTGCAGAGCAGTCCAAGTCCAGGAATTCAGGAAAGTGTGAAAATAGAATCAGTTAATAATCAATAAAAGAATCTCTGATAATCATGCAGGACCAGCATCCTTGTTATGCCAAAGCCATTTTTAAAGCAGTATTGACTTTCTCTCCAGAACAACCCTCCCTTGCTTTTAAGTGATATTTTTAGTGTGTTTCCAAGTACTTAATGATGGAGAAAATCAACATCCACAGTTTATGGGGAAACTGAGTCAAGAGGAAGTATGAAGCATTTCCCCAAAGTAAACTAGCCCTTATGGAGTCAAGCCAGAAACAGTAGACAGATCTTCTGAGCCCTGGTGTTGAACTTGGTCTTCTGGGAGACGGTGTTCAGAAGCGGCATGCTTAACTCCCTGCTTGGATCCAGGGCTTGCGTTATGCATGGCTTATTGCAGATGGGTGAGTGTTTGAGTGAACAGGACACAGAAAACACTGCTCAGGTCAACAACCTTTGAAGAAGAGTTAGTCTTCTGGTCCCTATGAGATAGCAATAGCTGTGGTAGAGGAATTAGGGGAGGGGTGCCATGGAAGGGCCACCACTGGACTCAGTTTAGGCAATGATAGCAGGAGGCACTTGATGCTCGAGGAGCTCCACCATTACACAAGCAATGGGTTTATTAGAAGCGTGCGCTAGCAGTTACCTGATGAGTTGGAAACAAGGACAAGGTGAAGGACAACTGCTAAGGAGAAAGGGGGATGGGGAAGATGTGAAGAGACAACTAGGGGCATTCCCAGAAGGTCCCCAAAGGGGGACTACATCCCCTACTGCAGTTGTCACAGGAAAACAAGTGGGTGATAAGATCACAAATGACTTTGAATATCGGAGCATGATGTCCTCTCTCAAGTTGATTTAAGAAAGGATCTAGATACTTCAGCACTTATATAAACTTCAACAGGCATCTGTCTACATCTTCAGGTGCATGAAGTACCTGTAAGAGCTTTTCCCAGTCTTTCCTAATGTCAGCAGGATTTGCCTCTTAAGTACTGACTTTTCTTTCTTAATTGGGGCTCAGTTTGAGATGTGAGTTTTTGAAGTTGTTGTTCCTAACTACTTTGCTTCCAAATGAAAGCAGAAACCATAAATGTTAAGTGTGTGAAACAGAACAACTTACATCCTTAGACTGTCAATTCCATATACCCATTTATTTACTTACAATTATAAAAAAGAGCACTTCATAAATATTTATAAGGAGGCTCCCAAAGCCCAGCTGAGAAAATAAGTATTATCACCATTTACCAGTTGTCAAACTGAAGCACAGGCAGACACATGACTTGTCCAAAGACACGAAGCAGGCTAACACAACAACCAAGTCCAGGCTGTCAGCTTCCCTTCCATCATAGCCACCACTGCTGCATCCCTTTCCATCACCCTCCTGCATTTAGCAGTGCCTCCGCCCACCGTGCTCATGTGGGTAAACACAGAATTACCGAGGTTGGAAGGGACCNAGCACTGACTTTAAACTTCCCTCTCGTAGGAAAAGTTTGAAGTCTCCTGGATTTCACGGCAAATCAGGATGGGGAGCATTTCAGTTATACTCATTTGAGCCAACTGAGGAAAGTTAAATGAGTAAAGTTTTCTTGACTGTGTTTCGGAGGAACTGACAGCCATGAAATCCCCATGGTGCTTGGGCCATCGGACAAAGCTGAGATCTGCCTCTCTCACCTCCAAAGACTCTCATGTCTAAGAACCTCCTCTTTGACAGCCAAATTCAGAGCTCTAAGTCTGAACAGGTCATCCTCCTGGTGAAGTGGAGGGAAGTAGGTAACCTTGGAAATGGTTTCATCTGAGCTACCTTGAAATGAAGATGTACATTTCCTTTCCACTAAAAGTAGGAAGGAGTGGCCAGGTGAAGATTTAGATGCCTTGAGGGCAAACTGGGCAAATGAATGCTTTCTGTCCCAGACTGAACCTTATCTTTCTGACATAGCAAATATAACGGGAGGTTTAATTCCTCAGCGGAGTGCTGAGCTGAGCGCTTCCTTGCTCCCTCCTGTGCCAGGCACTATGAGCCATTGCGTTAACACAGCCTACGAGAGGCTCCAAGTTGTACGGCATAACTGCTTTTGGACCACTCTTTCAGAAGTTAAACCTTGCCCTGAAAATATCCCAGCTCTTGCCATCCAGCTCTTTCTATTTAACTCCACCAGAACCTTGTCTCCAGCTCAGAAGAGCAAAGGGCTCCTCTCAGGAGGTACCTTGCCCCAGTTCACCTCTGCTGCTCGACAGCGCAGGCTCTGCTGTAGCACGGAGCAGCAGGGACAATCCCACAGCCAAAGAGCCTGAGTTGGGAGAGGGAGTTGGGCAACGCAGCGCGGCTTCCCCCACAAGGCACGGCAGGGTGTGCAAGGAGAGCCTTCCACCCAGGCACTTCTGGAGTTTCTAATAGCAAATTCGTTTTACCAGAGGCACCCACAGCAGCTGGCATCTGTCAGGCTATGACGTTCATTTGGAAATGATAAACCGTTCCTGCTTTCCTTGAGGGGCAGATCTTCAGCATACAGACGGCTGGTCAGAGGGCTCACTTGCCTCTTGTGTAGTCCCCTCAGAGCTGGGTTGGATGCCTCGTCACAGCAGGTGACATTAGACTGCAAAGGCAAGACCTGGGCAAGGTTTTATAGTTTGTCCTTTTTCAATGCTTGGGCTGCGGTGTGAGCATCACATCAGAAATGCAATGGAAACTGTGACTCTTCTTTCATGATGACATTTTTGGGATGCTTTGGAAATAGCCAGGTGTCCTTCTGGACTTCAAAAGAGAGTTGTGTTGAATTTTGAGCAGCTTGAACGATAGCACAGAAGATCCAGAGGCAGATGATGTGACACAGTCAGTGTTGTCATTATCACAGGTGTGAGGAACGTGTGGAGTTCAGTGTCCCAGCTTCATATGGGGCTGAAAGAAAGAAATACTGCAAACAGAGCTGATCCTGCTTGTGAAACTGAGAGAAAAGCAGTGCCAGGATGGATTGCGAGAAGAAACTGCAGCATCTTGTAAAAAAGTCTGTTGTTTTCTAAAGACAGAAGGAAAAATGTTCACCGTGTCTGAGATGTAAGGATTTTGGTCCAAACACCTGTCCCAAATGCAAAGTGCTGCAGGCCTGCCATGGGCTTTAAACTGCCCAATGTATTAGTGGTGGACATTGAATTACTTGACTCCTGGAAAAATACCTGCTCTCATCTTGCTCCTGCCAGCATGAAACGAGACCATTGGCACCCCCAGCCCGCTCAGACATGCTCTCTGGTCTCCTGTTGGGCTATGTCAATGGCTTCCCCTTCACAGGAAGATGTAAAGCCAGCCAGTGGCAGATGGATGATAATCTGCGCTCTTAGGAAGATCATCCCCCTGTCCCATTGTTAAAGTTTACAAAACACAAGTTTAAAGTTTACAAAACACAAGTTCTTCTATACTGCTAGAACCTTTGGGTAGCATCCAGTATTACCAGGATACTCTGGGAGCCCAAGGGCAGTTTTCCGTAGTGTTTTAGGCTTGCTGCACTCTCCAAATCCCAGCTGTGGAGCACTGTGACACATCTTTGATGGCTCCTGCCTTTCAAGTTGGACCCCAAGAACGACAATCTCTCTTAAGAGCAGCAGGTAGTTTTGTTATGTTTCCCAATGTGTGTTCTTTCTTGGGTTTCCTTCTCAACACACTGATGCATTTGATATTGGTATTCTCCAAATGAAAAAGATGAGCTTTCCTGCTCAAAACAAGCTGCGACTTCAACAAGCTCTCGCCTAAAAATAGTATAAAAATAATAGAAGTCCAGAGTGAAGTGTTTGACTGGCATGACAGATCCTCTTATTTTCTTTCTAATGATCAGGCAACTCATTTTTTTGTAATTTCAGCTCCAGTTTCCAGCCTGCTTTGCCTGAGATCTCCAAACCCAGAAGCCTGTGCTGGATTAAAGAGCTAGTCATCTTCATGGCTTCTGGTTCCTTGTGGGTCAGGCACAGAGAGGCAAATCTCACACTCCTTCAGCAGCTCAGTGTCACTTAAACCCAATATAGATGCAGAAACGTTAGTCTCCAAATACTTTGTGTTTTATTTCGCTCGCGCTGCCCGTTCTCTGAGCGCAGAGGGGATGTTGATCTGGGGTGACACAGTCTGGGGCAGTTGCACAGTGCCTTCCGCTGGGATTTGTCTTTTGTCAGGACACAAATTACCATAAGCCACCTGAGAAATCTCTGTTTTCCTCCTAAAACATGCCATAACACTAGTGAAAAAATTTCCCAAACCAAACTGGAGACAAAACAGCTTTTCCTTCCAAAGCTTGTTCCTCTGTTTCCCTACATACTCACTATAACTCGCCTTTTCCAAAGATACTCAGCAGAAGAGGCCAGGCACAAGGACGCTGGTAGATCGCTTAATTGTAGGAGATCATTGTTGCCCATTACCATCACCGCTGTCAGAGTTGTGTCAGAGTTGCTGTGTTCATGAGGTTAGCAGCCAGAAAACTGTAAAAACAGCAAAACAAACAAACAAACAAAAACTAGGGAAGCAGTGAAACAAATATATAGCTCAGACTAAACAGTTTAATGTGCCATTAGCAATCGTTATCAAATCTAGCCTTTTTTAATTAGTACGTGATGTCTTTCGGTTTTTTAATCCACTAAGGGTTTTCCTTTTCAGGCTTTGTCACATTCTCCCCACTTCACATCTCCCACCCTGGATAGCGAGTTAATTACATGAAAATCTTGTGCATACATCTAAGACCCTTTAAAATACTGGGAAAGGCCAAACTGGCAAATGCTGCAGGGTAAAATCAGAGACCATTTCCATACCAACGAAAAGCCAAGGAACTAGCCTTTGAGTCCAGAGGGAAAACCAGTATAGGATGCATTTTACTAGCAAGAATCTGGTGCTCAATCCTGTCATTCTGAGACCTGAGACCCAACTGTGTTAAAAGACTTCACAAAGTTGTGTCTTACTTTATTTCTGGTTTCTCACCGTGATCTTCGTGTGGGACCAAGTGCTTAGGGAGCATCCCATTTTGCTCTGGAGCTCAGGAAGGGCTCACTCCTGCCATCCTCCTGGCCGGCAGAACCAGGCTGTGCAGCACCAAACCTCCCACTCCAAAGAGCTCCGTGTCTCGGGGCAGGTCCAGCAGCTCGTGCCTCAGGAGGCAGGATCATCCCGGGCACCGCCGGTGCTGCAGGGTGTCTGGGAGCCAGCAGCTGGCTGCAAGGAGAGACAGTGGGCAAGTGGTGAAGCACCTCATATTCGTGGCTGTTTTCGTAGCAACTTCTAATCCTCCCATACAAATCTGGGAGCAGTTACTCTGCAGGCTCTCCTGGACCATGCAGATGTGCTTCATTAGCTCAGCAGGTGGGGTAGCTTTGACCTCTCTGTTGGATAAGAGATGATACTTGTGTGGGAACACACAGACATGGGTATGTCTGGGCTTGTCTGCTTTTCGACTCAGGAGCAGGGTGGCAGCTCCTCTGACTGTGTCCCGCTGGTTGGGGTGAGAGCAGCAGTACGGCTGCAGCAGCAGAAAGCTCCCGACAGCTTGTGGGAGGCGAGAGAGAGAGTTTATTGATAAATCAAAGGTGGTTTGGGGAGACGGGCCTCTGTTTTGCAGTAGGATGGGCTCTGAGTGACCCCCATCAGCTCCTCAATCAGGCTAACGTTATCACTGACAGTCAGGGACAGTCTGAAAGGCAAATTACTCCGGCAGGAATGTGTTTGCTGCACACTACAGAAGTGCTGATGTTCTGCTCAGGGGTCCTCACTCAGCAGGGAAGTCCCTGTTCTCTGCCGCTGCCCTAAGGTGCTCGTTAGCACGGGGACTCTTCTCAACCAGCTCCTGCTAATGATCATTGAGCAGGACAGGGACAGGATGCTCCTTCATGGCAGATCGTAGAATCATAGAATAGTTTGGGTTGGAAGGGACCTTTAAAGGTCGTCTAAGATGTGGTCTCAAAGTGTTAAGTGTAGTCTCATGAGCTTCCTCGTCAGTGTCTCTGGAGCTGGCGTCTCCTCTGGGACCCGAGCTGGGAACAAAGCCAGCTCCTGCACCGCTTCCCCTGACCCCTTGCTGCTGAATTCCCAAGTGAGGATGCATTAAGTGGTTTCTAAGTAGAACAAGGCTTGTATATTGGGTATAAAAAGATCTTTCATAGTAGGTGGCAGGCTGCTAAGTACCAGTGCTTTAACCAGCTTGTTTAAGGCAAAATACTTTGACACATCTTATTCCATTTCCAGTTATTTTTAAACTTACCTGGATGGTGACGTTAGGCTAGGAACGTACAGCTCAGAAGATCCCCTCCAGGAGATCCCTGTAAATGCACTGCTTCCCGCATCCCTCCGGTGCCTTCACAAGAGGATCCTGCCTCTCTGGGAGCAGAGTCTCATTCTCCGTCACCTTCCTGCCCACTGGCTTTCCTTTAAAGTCACTCGCTTAGCCTGTCCCCGGATCAGCGCGGTGTCCCCGAAGGCTGTGACCACCCTTGCCAAGGAAACTATCCCCTGCTGATGGGAGTTATTACTTTGATGCCTGTGGCTTTCTGGACACCTTGGCTCCCAGATCACCTCTCTCCCTACTGTTTCGGAACCCAGCTTCACATGGCACATGCTGGCACATGAGACCCAGGCATCGATGCTATTCCAGTACCTTAAAATGCAGGATGTGCCTGGAAAGGTCTGGACTTTGTGCTTTTTGCAGCCTGGTGGTTACTCATACTGTCGTTGAATACCTCAGTTGAGGGGCTCTAAGCAGTTTCCAGGAGTCCGACTGAATGGTTTCTTGTGATCAGGCATTCTTGTTTGCCCCAGTTCCTCCTCTCCTCTCTTTTCTTCACTTTGCTATTTCTTTCTTTAGTCACCCTTTCATCCAATTCCACTGCTTTTCTCTGAATGAGAGTTATTCCTGTGCCATGGAGCAGAGATGGGCATGCCTGTGGGGACCAGACATGGGTGGAATTGTGCAATTTTGCAGAGCTTCTGTTGAAGTGTGCCCTAAGAGCCCCCCACTCCTGAATCCCCTTCACATTTAGCATCTCGGGTAACTCAGTTCTCCCCCCAAGAACTGGGATATGTGCTCCAGGGCCTCCGCGTCAAGCTAGCCCTGGCAGAGATCAGGAGCAAACCCATTCGTGTTCCTCTCCTTGGCGGATCCTTCCCTTGCAGCCTGTTCTCCCCGTGATGGAAGCACATGGCTCCCAAGGGGATTAAAGAGCATCAGAATCAAGATCTGCCACACAAGGCCAAGGGTGGTGTGCAGACGTGATTTCACTGGAATGGTATCTGGGACAGATCTGAACATCTCTAGTAATACACATCTGACCCTTGCAAAGGTGTTCAGATACCAAGGAATGTTTAACCTTAAAGTTCCTGCTGGAGACAATCACTCCTTAGTATTCTTCCTCCAGCTGAGAAAAAGAAGCCTCTACCTTCCCTTCTGCTAATACCCTTGAAGCATGTGTGCGGTGTGATCAGCCCTCCCTTTGGCCTTAATCACTTTCTCCCAGCCTATATAATTAAATTCCATCAGGTATTGCATCTAATTTTTGAGGAGCTCCCAAAGAACAAAAGCCAGTTCAGTCGCAGACGAAGAGAACAAATTAATTAGAAGGGGAATATTGGGCTCTCTCTAAATTAGATCAGCAAATCTCTGGCAGAAGCAGCATAGCTTGACTGGCGATGATGCTGTTCCCTTCCTGAGCAGCTGCTCAGTTCCAGAGCTTGCGTGGAGCATTCAGAGACACAGCATCACTAGAAAGTGGATTAGGCTTGGAGCAACCTATGCTAAAAGGCACTCCAGGGCACAATTTCAAAGCACAACACAGGGAATTGGTGGCCTTGTGTCTCTCATTAAAAACGGTACAAGTTGTGCCATTAGATTGCTTCACTGTACTTTGGGAATGTCTCCCTGTCATATTCCTGCATATCTAACCCCAATAAAGTGGATGCTACTCGAGTGTAGAGCTCTGCATAGTGCTATTTACCAACATTCCTCCTAGCTATGGAGATCTTTATGAGTAAGCACTGGAATTACCATATAAAACCAGATCAAATACCCAGAAGCCACTCTTTATAAGCATTTAAACAACTAAACAGACGGCACCGGCGCGACTTACGGCTACCTCTAGGAATCTGCAGTCCTGGGGAGCTGTCGGCACAGCCCCCCGTCAGCGGTGAAACCAGCACGCCGGAGCTGCGAGAGGCTCCGCGCCCCATAGGGAGAGCGTCGGCGCCGGCACCACCGCCGCTCCGGAGCCCCGCATGGCCTTCACCCCGCGGTGCAGGGCCACGCAGGGGAGACAAAACCCATCAGAGAAAAGGAGGGAGTTGGGGGTGGGTGCAGACTGTTGAAATAATTCTTGTTAATTCAGTACAAAGAAGAAGTTTTAAAAACAAAACCAGCCTCATGTATCAGTGTTAGGCTGGTGGTTGGACTCGGTGATGTGAAAGGTCCCTTCCAGCCTAGACAATTCTCTGATTCTGCGTATCCTGCCCTTGCCCCCGGCAGGATTCTGTGGTTGTTAATGCACCTGCAACTCTACCAAATATTCGCTTCTCCCCATTTTCCCTGCTGGAAGGCACCTGCTGAGCTTATGAGCTCTCTACATGTGCCTGCCCTGGGAAGCCCTGGATGCGCTGCCGAAGGCTCGAGAGGTCTCCAAGTGGCCCCCTCCTGTGCCATTGCAGTGCGGCACCGCTGATGGCAGGAGCACAGCAGGAGGGCTGAGAGCCAGCAGTGGAGAGATTAATAAACAGGCAACTACTAATGATTCCCGTATTGAATCCTCTGGCTCGTTCGCCTCCTGTTATAAAGCACAGAAAGCAGCAGCAGAAGTGTTTCATGACAGAACTGGATCAGACCAGGAGTCTATAGGAACTTGCTGTCCTCCTTGCGCGTAATGTACCGTATCATTTCCCTTTTACCTCCTTTTACCCAGGCTGTTTTTCTCTTTAAAAGTGTGATTGAATTTAGAAAAGATGCAGGACAAACGAAGGGTTGATCTCTCTATAGCCATCCCCTGCATGGACCGGAGCAGATGAAAGGTCCTTCTTACATTAGCGAGCACTGCTTAATACCAGTGAGAAAATCAGGCGGGACGGGGCTTAGAGAGCAGAGCATTTCCGAGGGACAGCCTACACGCGTGTCTACGTGCGAGGCAGACGTCCCCCCCCAGCACTTGGGAGCGGGGCCGTCCCCAGCCTGCTGTGCATTCCCTGCCTCCGCAGGAGCAGAGACCGAGCGCCTGAAGCCATTTTCCTTTTCTCGTGTACCTGGGAAAAGTGGAGTGCTTCATCACTCGTGCCACTTAGTCAACCACGTTGTCTCCCCTCATAAATTCTCCTCATTTCCATTTCCGATAAGGTTCCTTAGCAAGTTGTATGCTACTGCATCTTTCAAATGAAGGTTTTCCCCAATCTTTATAAAAAAAACCCCAAAACTTTAATAAGAAATGCTCATTTTTGAATGCCAAATGTGTTTTTACATCCTCTGCCCTTTCTGTTCCTAGTGATAACACCAGGCCCTTCAGAAGGTGACTAAGGCTAAGACATATATACAGTTATTTCCTCTCCTTTTATCCCCTGTCTCTCAGAGATTTCCTGAGCTCATGTGCTTTAAGGACTCGGCTCTTCAGAGTTAACTGAGACAGCAACAGGTACATTCCTTTTTTCAGCCTTACCCAGAAGAAAAAAATTAGTCATCGTATTTCTTTTCCCCTGAAAGCCCTTGCACAATGTGCAGGCTGCAGTGTTAATGTACATGTGGGCCATGTATTTCTGAAAATTCTGTTTGTTGAGAAGTAGTTTCATCAGCCAAATGCATTTGGGGACTGTATCTGAAGTCTCGTACCTTCTTTATTCAAGAAGCTTATTGTAAATGCAGACATTTCAAACATTTCTGAAATTAATATCTTCATATCCAATTAAAACTGCTCTTTTAAAGTCAGTTAAGCATGCACGCAGAAACCAGTTTCACTTAGTTATCTCAAGAGATGTTATTACTTGGAAATGAAGGTTGAAGTTGCAAAAGTCCATGCAACACAAAATCCCAACACAAGAGTAAAAAGTCTTGCAGTTTCATTCAAAGATCATCTCTCTTATCCTCTGGAGACCTTCCATTTTCAGGATAATTTTGTAACAACATATTCAGCTCCTTTGCAGAAGTGGGTTTCTCTAGTGTATAGGTTCTTGACATAATTTTCTGAGCACCTGTTGTAGCAGAGCAGTAACTCTTTCCTGCTGCTTCCACTTGCTAAATCAGATTACAGAGAATTGGAAAAGCAGTTGACACTTCCCTCAGGTTACTTTTCCGTGTAGGTAATTGCTGCTGTTCCCATAGGAAGGCTGTGAAAGTCTGGTTCAGGAAAGAGGGGCTGTAGAAAACACAGCAAACAGGGGAGGCCTTGACTGTATAACTGTGACTGGAAGTGGAGGTGCCCACTGTAATCTCCAAGCTAAAATGAGTAAAAACATCCACATTGTTAGAGAATCACAGGACGGAAGGGGTTGGCAGGGCCCTCTGGAGACCATCCCGTCCCACCCCCTGCCAGAGCAGGGTCACCCAGAGCAGGGGGCACAGGAACGCCTCCAGGCGGGTTTGGGATGTCTCCAGAGACGGAGACTCCCCCACCTCCCTGGGCAGCCTGGGCCAGGGCTCTGCTGCCCTCAAGGGAAAGAAGTTCCTCCTCATGTTTAGGTGGAACTTCCCATGGTCAAGTTTCTGCCTGTTGCTCCTTATCCCATCGCTGGGCACCACTGAGAAGAATCTGGCTCCATCCTTCTGACACCTGCCCTGGAGATAATGATGAGCATTGATGAGTTCCCCTCTCAGTCTGCTCTTCTCCAGCCTAAACAGCCCCAGGTGTCTCGGCCTTTCCTCATGAGAGAGATGCTCCAAGCCCNCGAGTGACAGGTCTCCAGCTGGACTCTCTGCCACTGATCACAACCCTCTGAGCTCTGCCCTTCAGCCCGTTCTCACTCCACCTCACTGCCCACTCATCTAACCCAAGTAAAAGTCCAGCTCTGTCTTATTCGTTCCCTGGCCACTGAAAGCAAGCCGTCTAGAGAAGGAATATTCCATCTAGAGAAGGAATGTGAAAAGCAAATTTTATGAATAATTATAGAAATTATATAATAATAATGTAGGAGTAGTGACCCCAGGTCAGAACAGGACCCTGAATCAGGAAGTCACCCATGCCCAAGCTCTTCTTTGAGCCCTCGCTTATTCACCACTGCAGGGGTGGCCATCAGTCCTCCCTTATTTCTAATTTCTACATGAATGACCAGTGCAAGTGAGTTGTCCTCAGGAAGCAGAGATTCATCCCTTTCTCTTAACGCAGCAAAATGTGTGAGTCATGAATGGCTCCAGCATCCGGGTCACTTGAGGTGCCCTGGGATACCTGGAGTTACCTGAGGGAGCAGCTCTGCCACCTCTGCTGGTCACTTCAATTAAGAGCAGAGCACAAGATGCATTCTTTGAAGCTATGACTTCTTAATAACAGCAATTTATTGTGAGAAGCTTAAAGGTATAATAACTTCATTGCTTGGTGCTGCACCAACACAGACTCAAATCCAAGGTAGCTTTGACCAGGAATAGGGCAGTCTCCTGTGGAGAGGAGGAGGAGGAGTACTAAACTTGTCACAGCAAGTGAAGCTTTTAGCTCTGACAGCAGGTAAGAAATGCAGCTTGTGCATAACGAAGTGAGCACACTTAGCCCCTGAGCTGCGGTGCCTACGACACTTGGGCATCGGGGGGCAGTGGGAGCAGGCAGCGCGGCAGGAGCTCGCGGTGAAGCTTGGCGGTGTGCCACCAGCAGGACCTTCCGTGGGGCTGAGGTTTATGGAGCCTCTACCTGCTCCGCACAGGTGGGGAGAACTCACGTGGCATGGAATTTAAGAGTTAGAGGGAAAGCAGCCAAGATATTTATGAGATAATTAATTAAGATGGTTTTTCTAAATGTGTCAACCAAAAGAGTTTATGTGCATCTAAGCTGGCATTTTCTCTCACTGGAAACTTCTGAATTTCTTCCATACTGATCTGGGAATTGCTGGGAGAGCGGAAACAGATTTATGACCATGCTTCATAGATACAGCGCTACACTCAAAATCCTACGTAGCCAAAGGGACCACACCTCCTGTGCAGAGCTGGAAGCGTGTTGCTAGTTATTTAGCATTTTAACACTCTATTCAAAGCCCAAGAAATAGTTACACCAGTACTAGTGCTACTAGTTCAAATTAGTACAGAAAGGCTCATTTATTCAGCCCTTAAAATGTACGTATAAAACTTACTAATACTGGCCTTGTGTCTCTGATGTTGTGCTCACTCTTCCCATGTCTCTCTGGTTGGGTCGTCACTTTGTCACCAAGGACAACCTGGCTGCGTCAGGCTGTTGCCACAGGCTGGTCCCAGTGGGGGTAGGTGACAGACGCTGTGTTGCTATCGCGGCTCAAACAAGCCATCAGAGATGTCCCCGCTGACTGCAGGGGTTGGACTAGATGACCTCTAAAGGTCCCTTCCAACCCAACCCATTCTGTCATTCTATCATGCTAAGCCAGAAGCAGCTCAGGTGCAGGCAGTGCCCAGAGCTCACCCTGACGGGTCAGTACAAACCCTGGGGATTTTACCTGATAATGGCAAAAGTCACATTTTTTGGGATGCAACAGCAACAGCTTCAACACTGCAGGGCCAGTGCCTGGCAGTCAGCAGAGACAGGGTGTTTACACCAGCCAAAGGCAGGCTGTGGAGATGGTGGTTGGTTTGATGATAATGGTGGTGCCTCTCCCAGCGTCTGCTCTGTCACACCCCTGCGACTGCTCCCTGCACATTTCTGCCAGCAAAGTGCTAGTTTTCCTCTTTTTTTTTTCCTTTTTTTTCCTTCTTTTATTCCTTTTTCTCTCCTTCTTTTTTTCTTTTTATTTCCTGATGCTGTTAAGTGGGTGGAAATGAGGAGGATTGCCAAAGACTAGCCATCTCCCAACAGACCAGCACTGAGGTCTGAGAGTTGCGCAGTCTTTCCTCAGGCAGGAACAGGTTTAAGTACAAACGAATACTTCTGGATATCACCAAATTCCCCTGGTTCACAGCATGAAGGGATATGGGGACAAGTACACCCTGTATCACGTCAGCACTCACTCACTGGTGCGGCACGGAGACAGGACGGTCTCTCGGTCCCACCCGGCAGGGCTCACAGGAGCCATAGCCTGCTGTTCAGGTGCTTGCCAGGGAGGAATAGGCTTGGCCTTGAGGGCTTTTTGCAGGGGGAGAGAAATTAAAGCTGCTTTCTCTGAGAGCTGGGTGAGCGGGCTAACCGCTAAACTAGGTAAAGCTGTATACACATTGCTGCAGAAACCCGCAGCGTTTAATCGTGACTGATGCTCCCTGTATAGAATAGTTTAAATCAACCTGCAGTAATTGTTTCCCTGCTACAGCATTCAGCAGGATGATAAAACAGCCCTCAGTCTCTATTACGTTTCCCTGAGAGGGTGTTATGTGGTGAGCATGAATGTGTGAGTACTAGGGATAAGTGAACTGATTCATGGCTTGGTAAAAACAAAACCAGAAGGAAACGGATGACGACTCATGGGGGATCTTATCAACGCTAATAAATACTGACAGGGGGGAGTCAGGAGGATGGGGCCAGGCTCTTCTCAGTGGTGCCCAGGGACAGGACAAGAGGGAACGGGCACAAACTTGAGCATAGGAAGTTCCACCTAAATATGAGGAGGAACTTCTTTCCCTTGAGGGTGGCAGAGCACTGGCCCAGGCTGCCCAGGGAGGTGGGGGAGTCTCCGTCTCTGGGGACATCCCAAACCCTCCTGGAGGCGTTCCTGTGCCCCCTGCTCTGGCCGGGGGTGGGACGGGATGATCTCCAGAGGGCCCTTCCAACACCCACTGTTCTGTGGTTCTGTGATTCTGTGAAACTTTTTCTCCCTCTCCTGAGTCATACAAAACCTGAGCTCCTGTACTAGCTGTACAATTGTCGGCTGTGCTTAAGGAGATGGAAGAAAGATTAAGGGTTAATTTGTCATGACTTTTTGACAGCCTAAGCTGCAGGGATGCCAAGGATACACGTCTGCCCCGGAGCACCTCCCTGGGTGCCGGTCGTGCCTCCTGCTCTGCTCAGGTCCGATCGCGCAGGAGCCCTGTGGGAGTCGCAGCCGTGCCCTCGCTGCTGCTGCAGAGCTGCAAGAGCACAGCTCACCCTGATACCGATGGGAACACCCCATTTTCAGTCACGCTGGGCTTTTAGGTATCTGAGAGTCCTCTGAACAGGAGCCCCAAGTCCGTATGGTTTCTTATAGGTTTGGTAGTGGATTTCTTGTACTCACCAGGCAAGGATTACAACGGGGTGAGTTTTCTATGGAGATATTAGCCAGTCCTGATTTTCTTGTACTTTCCCTGCATTTATGTGATGGCATTGCTATAAATTGCACACGTGCAGTGCTGGGTTAATGGTCGGACTTGACGATCTTAAAGGTCTCTTCCAACCATAACAATTCTGATTCTATTGTATGATGAAAAGGGGTCCTTATGTCCTCAAGGAAGAAGAATCAGAGTCTCTTTTCCTTCCTTCTTTTCTTCCACGCAAAGAGGAACAGCTTCAGCAGAGGGAACAAGGACCGCAGTGACCTGGGAAGCCTGTTGTTTGTGTGAGCCCCTTCTCCCTGATGGCATGAAGGGCAACACACGTGGGGTCTCTTCCCCTGCGGTGCTGCGGAGGAAAGGAATGGCCTTTCTGGGCTCTTGGGGGCTTCAAGGTTTGCTCTTTGTGGAGCTTCAGGGCACGCTTCAAGACACACGTGCGTAACTTGGTACAGCCCTGTGTTGGTGAGAAGCAGCCCATGGGAGCAGAGCTGTTTCCTGCACAAAACGAGTATTTCAGTAGTTTTCTGCTAACCAGCACCTGCAGCTGGAGCCTTGGAGAGCTGCTGTGCTTTATTTTCCTATCAGGTTAATCCTCTCTCTTTGAAAGTGTTTTTATTTACACACCTTGGCAGAATATGAACTCATCACTGTATTTGTGTCATCCCCAATGCATGCTGCTGGGGAGACCCTCCAGCACGGCAGTCCCGTGTTTTACTTTCACATAGTCATTTTTTTAAGTTAACAGAACCTAAAAACGATGTTGCCTGAAGCTTCTTGCAGCTTGTTACAGCTCGCAGGGGGGTTGCAAAGTCAAGGACAGCTGCTGTAGTTAACGGAGTTAAGTAATTAACCAAAGGAGATGTTCCCTTGGTCACTTACAAGGAAAGCCAGCGCAGCTTTTAGCTTCACCTTCTGCATCTTTTCCAGTGCCAGAAAGATACATGCGGACGACCCGGTCTCCCGCTGCTCCCGGCGCTGGATTTGGCTTGGTCTGCTGTGCAGCCAGCAGGCATCCTATTGTCAGGGTTGCTGATTTGGATGGAGACAAACCCCGTGCCAGGGAACTGTTCCCCATTCTTGCCATGTTGTGGGAAGTCCTCTAGTATGCGTCATTTTCCGTAAAGCCCAGTTCCCGGCCAGTAATTTTACTTGAGAGCTCCAGTATTCGGTTGTGAATAGTTAGCTTTTACCCATCCTGGTTGTAAAGAAGACTGGAAGATGGGATGCAAATGCACTCTGAAAGCTGCTAATGCAGAAACACTGAAATAAGTCAAAAGGAGAAACAAGGATCTCCCAGTTTTGAGCTGGAACCATCTTCTTGTTCTGTTTCGAACCCAAAGTTCCTCCTTGGCTTGGGATTGATCCTGTGGCCTGAGTTTTTACCATGTTTTCCGATGTGCTGGGCAGTCAGTTGTGCCAGAGCTGTGGCATGGGATGGAGAACAAGAAGGATGAAGCAGGGAAGGATGTGACAAAGGCTTAGCATGAGGAAGAGGGAGATAAAGAAAGAAGAGGCAGTTATTTTGCAAGAGGGTGAAATTATGGGTAGGTTACCACATTATTAGGACAGGGCGAGTGGAACTCAGCTCTCCTTGGCCACCAGTGTGATTCAAGCGAAGGAATATCTGTAGGGCATAGAAAACTCTATTATTCCCTGTGCTGATTTGGACCACATCTTGTTCCTGTCTGGCTGCGCAATGCTGACAGCTCACGCTAAGTACCACTGAACTCTTTCCAGTTGCTTTTTTTCTGTACATTTGCATGTTCAGGACAGACAGTGATCCCAGAACTGTGGTATTAAACAAGAAAAAAACACGCGGCGGCGGCCCTTACTGTGCCTTTATTCTGACAAGTGTGAGAGGTGCCAGCTGGCTTCTGTTGGGTTGTTGGTTTTTTCTTTTTTTTTAAGCATGAAAATGGTAATGTTTCAGTGACATCCCTTGGGTGCCCCTTCTTGTCATTGCGCTCTCTGCTGATCTGTGCCCCGTGCTGGGGTGAGATACCAAGATGCCCGACCCGCCTGCGGACACTTCCTTCGGTGTAGCCCACAGTTGTGCCTAATGCCCACCAATTTCTGCAATTGGACTTTCCTCAAATGGAGATGGTTTGTGTGCGCTTGCTGCCTGCCCAGGAATCCCTCGTTTCGGGGCTGAGCCGTGCCTCCCCTTGCGTTCAGAGGCGGTTGTGTTGGACTGATGGGGCAGAGAGAGCGATGCAGGGCTCAGCAAACACCTTACAGTCGTTTTGGCAGCTCATGCCCTTTGTCTCGGGCTGTTGATACGTGTAAAATCGCTCCAAAAGAATCACTCCAGCAAAAATGAGCAGCATCAGAGGCAGGTAGACTGTGGGGGGCTTTTATTCCCCCTAAAATGGATTTTTTTTTCTCCACAAAGAACTGTCTGAGGATAATGTTTGTGAGTAATAATGAAATGAGTTTGGATGTGGGGACTCCTCTCTGGGTGTAGGGGTTTTTTCCGAGGAAATCTGTGACAGGGATGAGGTCAGAATCGCAGTGTGTCATGCAAAAGGCTGTCCACAGACGACAGTCCCTGTCTGCCCTTCTCGGGGTGATGTAATCCGTACTCGGCAATAACGTTTCCGAGAGGTGGATAACAGCATTTTAGTTCAGCTCTAATAATTCTGTTAAATCAGAGCTGGGGTTGTAATTGCTGTTTGTGACTGAGTTTGTTCCATATGTGTGTTGTGCTGGATGCCATTGTAATGAAATGTTCCCTCTTTGAGCTGTATGCCCTAAAGAATATGCCTTTATTGTGTGGCAGGCAAAACACTCAGCTGCTCTCTGCCTTTGCTCTGCCTCATAACCAAAGGAGAGGGGGAAAAAAAGTCATGTTTCACCTTGTTTCAATTTCTTCTGGAAATTTTAAGTGGTGTAAGTGTTAGTCTTCATTTGCTTTAGTAACACAGAGCCTTGCTGGAGTCCTGTTCATTTTTTTTAATGAAAAAGCCTGCGAGATTGTGTGCGTGTGAGGGTTTACATGCATTAGAGCAGGGGCGTATTGAGTGTAAGTGGGAACAGGGAGTGAGAGAGCAGGAAGAGCCTCTGCCAGGGAGTCAGGCAGAGTGCTTGGAAGCCGCGTTTTAAATTTTATCCGAACCATGAGAAATAGACCTTAGAGGTGCAAAACCTCTAGATAAATGCTGTCTATGTTCCATGTCATGAGATCGCGTAGGTGGGCGGTGGCTTTGCTTTGGCTGTAGTGTGTGATGTGAGACGGTGTCACAATCCAGCCTGGCTCCCGTAGCACGCCTTTCACACACACATATCCCTGAGCTTCGCAGGCAGCGTCACCCCCGGACAAGGAGGGGACACAGCCGCGCTGATGGCTGGTGGTCCAGTCTCCAGTTCTGGGCTCCCTGATTCCAGGAGGACAGGGAACTGCTGGAGAGGGGACAGCACAGGGCTACCAAGATGCTGAGGGGACTGGAGCATCTCTCTTATGGAGAAAGGCTGAGGGATTTGGGTCTCTTTAGTCTGGAAAANACACTGGTTGTGATCTTCTGCAGCTACCAGAAAGCCCCAGAGAGAGTTAGCTGGGTAGGACACCTGGATATGGAAAACTGGCAGACGGCAGCTGATTTCACCCAAAGCGGGAGCTGTAAAGAGAGAAAGTGCATGCTGGGAGCCCGGGGACATGAGTATGCCGGGCTGTGCTGCCCTCGCTTGCAACACTGATCTGCTGCTTTTGCTTGATATGACTTCTAGGTCTCGGTCTCAGATGCTGTCTCTGGGTGGCTGCACCCATGAAACATCCTGTGTGCACTCCCAGGGCAATACAGCACCAGAAGGCAGTTTTCTCTCATCTCACATGGAAACAAGAGGAAACAGGCTTAAGTGAAGGCAGCTTTTCTCCAATCTCACATGGAGATCAAGGTTTAGAACAAGAGGAAACAGGCTTAAGTTACTCCAGGGGAGGTTTAGATTGGATATTAGGAAAAATTTCTTCACCAAAAGGGTTATCAAGCATTGGAACAGGCTGCCTGGGGAAGTGGTAGAATCTCCATCCCTGGAGGTATTTAAAAGCCAGGCAGATGTGGTGCTGAGACATGGGTTAGTGGTGGTTTTTGTCAGTGTCAGGTTGATGGCTGGACTCAATGATCTTAAATGTCCCTTCCAACCTAGACAATTCTGTGATTTTATGAATTCTATGAGAGAGGAGGGAGAGCAATGTGAATAATGCCTCTGGATGGCAGGTACAAGATAGCCATCAAACTGTTCCCACCTCGTTGACACAACCGATCTAGCCCAGGGATCTCCATTTCGCTGTGTGCTTGGGGTCCTGCCAGAGCTGGGTGCCTCCCCCCTGTCCCCACAGGGCAGCCCTGCGAGGGGACACGCACCCTGCCGGGGCTGGTGCAGCCCCCAGCACCAGGA
Organism: Rhinoptilus africanus; assembly: GCA_013400135.1. Lineage (NCBI taxonomy): Eukaryota > Metazoa > Chordata > Aves > Charadriiformes > Glareolidae > Rhinoptilus > Rhinoptilus africanus. Next base: position 56,339 of record VXBO01005122.1, read on the forward strand.
GGGGCTCAGGGCAACCTCGTGGGGTCTCAGAGAGAGGTCCTTTCTGTCTGGGATGGCAGGGTTGGTTTGGTTGGGTGTTGATTGGCAATAAAAATCCCCAAAGAAATGAAACCCTGTCCATTTACACTTGGTTTTAGGCCATTTTTAGCTCTCTCACTGTAGGGCAGGAGGAAACACCCCACGTCAGCCTCCTAAAAGTGAACACCTTGGGTGAGTTCCAGGGGCTTCTTCACAGCCCATGGGTCAGGCGTCTCCCATCAGCAGCTCAGCTCATGGCTGAAGCCCGTTTTGGCAGGGCCGGTCCCTCTCCACCACCGCTGGAAGGACTCCCAGCAGCTGGGAGGTCTGAAGGTAGGAGGGAGACCAGCCGAGAGGGGGATGTTTCCTGGTCCGGCAGAGCCCTGTCTCTGCTTCCACTGCTCTGCAGCCTTGTCTGCCTACGCTCCATCTTCTCTCGCTCTCCTGGGGCTACTGGGCTCAGACATTTTGGCAAGGTCCAAGGGAGCATTCACCACCAGCGTGAAACATCCCGGTCAAGAAGTGATTATGAAAAAGCCTGTTTGAATAACAGCACCTGAGCTTGGCCTACCAGCAGCCCCCCAAGGCTCTTCTAAAAGTCAAAGCCTTGTACCAGTATTTTTACACTGCAAAGCCAAGAGAAATTATCACAAGCGAGCAGGAATAAAAAAACATATAAAACAAACATAGCATCCTATAATGTATCCGTAAAAAGGCAAAAGTCATTCTACTTGAAGCCTACAAATTCAAGTTTCTCATGGGAAAACTTAACTCCTGTTCAAATGCTAATGGGTTGTTATCACAGGAATTTTTCTAATTTAACTACATGTACTATAAGAAGGGGCAGAGGAAGGTTCAGAGAGCAAACGGCTGATGAACGATCTTCAATCTGCCAGTAAATGTTTGCTCTTTTTTTTAATATACTTCCCCTTCCTGATCTCTGTCTTGAACAGATCCTCCAAAGGGACGTATAAAAGACAGCTGATTTCAGCTAGAGGTAATAGCACATATTTGTGTATTTCTTTTATCCTTGTGTAAAACAGCAAATTTATGGCACTGATAGAGTGTCAGTCACCAGAGTAGCTGGCCCTGAGAGCACAGAAATTGATGGTATATGAGCAAAAACTGGCTTACTGGAAAGAAAAAATGCAGCACACTTTAGAAAAGTGATGGAGAAAAAGAAAGCAAATTGGGCGCTGCAGCCACAAACCATTTTTTCAGGCTTCTCAGGACAAGAACAAATATCTCATGAAGCAAGAACGACTTCCAGGGACTCAGAGGCAAAGGTCTGCCACCCTTTTCCAGGAACACAGCAGCCAGAGCTTGCAAGAGCTAGGTAGGAAGAAGAGAGCAAGAGCCCATGATCTTCCCTGGAAGCAGAAAATTCTTCGTTCTTTTTGTGGAAACTCTCTTCTCAGCCAATTTATGGGTGGATGCCTTCACATTTGAAGGTTTTTGCTACCACCTCGCATTACCATAACTGTAAGAAGAAAACTGTGTTGCTGCTAACACTCCGAAACCTGTAGAAACACTTTATATGTGTTTTGAGACGTTTACAGGGAACACTTGACTGACCTTGACCAGAAAAAAAATATGTGAGGGAAGAGAGTGGGCTGCTTTTTCTATTAGACAGGAATAAACATTTGTCAGAAGTCTCAGCATCTTCTGCGTGCCATATGTGAGCCCTCTCTGAGGATCTCCAACGTGCTTATGCGGTGGCAAAGTCCGTGCTAGGCTCTCCTGGCCGGGCGCTCACTGGTGTCCTCCCCGAACGGGGAGTGGGGTTTGGAGCCTGCTCAGATCCATGTCTGGGCAGAAGAATGGGACATTCTGGGACAGTTTAGACCCACCGAGGGTGTGCTTACCCTCAGCCCACTCATATGTAGGGTGGACCCTGGTGACTGGAGTAATGGCCTGCAGAATCAGTCGTAGCTGCCGGGATGCTGGGGTGAGGATGACAGGCTAAAAAGGAAAGAGGAGACGTTTGCAGACTGGTGACATTTCAAAGCCTCTATTCCTATTAGTTTTCACAGTGTTGCCAGAAAGCCTGAAAGTGTATGAGACCAAACGGCATTTGGTCTCAGTGTTTGAAAAATAGTAAAGGGCTGTAGCATCTGTCAGAGGCAACGCGAGCCAGCCGGAGGCTGCATTCCCACCTGGATCCCCGATGCCCATTTCTCCCTCCCCATTGCTTCCTGACTCAGCTCTCCTGCTGGAGCGCCGGGCGCTGGACCACCTGCCCTCATGGACTTCCAGCCACTGTGGCTCAGAAGGAGAGGGAGGCGTCTGGGGCTTGTGCAGAAAGGCGCGGAGAAGATGGAGTCGGAACAGGGAGGGAGCTGCATTCCCGGCCCCTGGGGCTGCCGTGCTCCCTCCCCCCCCGCACCTATCTTATCTTCGCCTCTTTCTAAAATAAAAGGAATAGAAAAATTAACAACATGAAAAAGGGAGGAGATAATAAAGAGTATCTGAAAAATTATCTGTGTCCTCATTTCAGAGCTTTGCATGGTAACAGGGAGGCAGAAGGCCTTTTTCTTTATTAATATATTAAAATATTAAAAAGCTGTGTGTCTCCTGAACCTACTCAGTTGTCATAGACTGAGAAAGCTCCTATGAAATGTTCTGCAGAAAACTATTGCACTTGACAAACTCTCCAGGGATGCCATTCAAGGACCAGAGCAAACCAAAGCTAAAAGACAGAGTTTGCTGTCGCGCTGTTCATGGGGACTCGCGTCCAGCCTGGACAAGAGTGATGTTTGCACCTTTGCTTTTGTGCCGAGACAAAATCTCTACCAACGGGAGATGAATGCTGTCAGGGGTCTGGCTGCAGTCGAGAACAATCAAAGCCACATCTCTTCTGATTTCCTTTAGCTCCTTAGTCTTGAAAGTCTGAGTGAGACCCGTTCCTTGGGAGCGCTGCCTGAATCTGAGCCACTGATTGTCAAATTTCCTGGAGATTCGGGTCCTTGGTTTGTCACGTTAGTGGTTCCTCTATCGGAATCTGTTCATTCCTTGGCAGTTGTCAAAATACACGATTGTTCTTCTTTGTAAATCTTTGCCAATAAAGCAGTAGGAGTTCGCTGCTGCTATAGCAACATCTTTGAGCAACCTGGTCTGGTGGGAGGTGTCCCTGCCCATGGCAGGGGGGTGGAACTGGATGGGCTTTATGTTCCCTTCCAACCTAAACCGTTCTATAATCCTGTGATTCTACAGCTATTACCTTCTGTTATACCCTCTGCTTGCCATTAATAATGTAACCGTGAGGTGGGGCCTTGGCACTCATATGAGGGTGACTGTGTGACACATCACACACACACACATATACACTGAATAAAAGTTGCTCTGTTTTCTTTTCCTTGGCAGGTCACTATGGAAAGGATATTTATCGAAGTGGAGGGCCAGATCTCCATAATTTCATCTCCTCCGGGTTTGTCACATTAGGAAGAGGACACACGAAGGGTACAGTGGAAACAATTTTTTGCTAAATAAAAAGATTGTTTTAAATAATAAAAAAAAAGCTATAACTCAGAAGCTGGGTTCTAAGTGCTATGAGATAACAGTATTGGGCTGCAGTCAGTAGATTTAGTCTAGCAAATACTGCTGCAGGTAAAATACTGTGCTCCTGGCAGAACCTTTTAAATCCTAGCGAGGGAGACGAGGGAGAGTGTAGAGTCGGACAGACAGACTCCAGGCTCCACTCTGACTTTGCAGTTAAACAATTTATACTGCTTTGTGTTTTCCTGGGTGCATGGTTGCAAACCACCATTGTGCTGCTGTATTTATAAGGGGAGGGGGAAGGAGTGTATTGCTGGCCGAGGGCAGGCGGTTAACACTTCAAGAGTGCGTGTCTGGATTTCTTTTGTTTGACTTCTGGGCTTTTTTTGGGGGGGTATTGTGAATATTTTATAAAATTATTTCTTTTTAGGTCCTAAAACATATATTTTATGTGTTCATATAATGTGATATAATGTACAAACATGAAAACACAAAAATATACATATACTGCTCTGTGTACGTTCTGTGTGTATGTACTGTATATAAAATATATGTTGAGAGACAGCTGTAGCTATATTAGATAAGTAACCATATATCCCAGGAGTTGTGGTGACACAAAAGCTGTGAGATCTGACTCAAAGCAGCTGGGTCACGAAAACCCCCCCGATGAATGTGTTTGTTTTATGACGTCGTTGCGTATTCGGTGAGTTTTTATAGTGCACAGTGAGACTGTGTTTGGAGCATCTTTCTGTTGGCGCCCACACCCTGACCAAGTCGTACTGGTGCACTGGCAGTGGGTTGCGACACTGGGGGTGCAAGCATGTGCCATGCCAGTACTCGTCTGGTTTTGTGTCCTGCTGACTTCTGAGACTGTTGTACATTTCTATAGACACCAATGTATGTGGAGATACCTATATAGCCACAATGTACTGTATGTGGAGATGTGTCCATGTGCTCGCCTGGTTGAATGCGCCTGTGTTGTTTTTTTGTGGATGACCATGACTCACAAGTTATTAAAAGACCTTTATCTTTTTCGTATATTTCCTGGACTTTTTCAAATTCTCCATGAGTGTCATCCAAAGCAGTGTTGGTCCTGTAGAACTGTCAGAGAAGAAACAAATATATGTATATTGTCTGTGTATGTCTGTGTGTGCTTAAATAAAGTTTACTAAGGCTGAGGCAGCACCCGTGGGACTTGTAATACAATACCGTGCAATTCCAGCTGGGCACTGCACCATTGAAGGGAAGCAGAGAAAACCTCCATGGACCTTCAGGTGGGCTGGGAACTGAAATGGTTCGAGGAAGGACCCATGGATGGCATTTCACACAAGATTTCCCCTTCTCCTCCCCATCCAAAAGGAGTTTTGCCGTCTTGTGTCTTATCACATCAGGCCTAATGGTATATTTAGGGTGAGATAGAAAGTGTGCCCCGGTAGAGGTGTGGGCTACAGCGTGGTGTGTCCTGGTAGCCTTCATCAAGCACATGAGTAGCCCAGGGCAGGGCCGTAAAAACTGCCCCTTTGTCTCAGACATTTGAATTATCTCCCAGCAGTTTTCTGTACAATACACTTTTCCCACTTCCTTCCCAGATAAGAATAAAACCTACTTTTTCGTCTTTAACTGAAAAGTCCTCAGGGGGCTCTGTTCTTCTGTTAAAGGGCCAGTGATTTTCACACCTTTTTCACTGGCTTTGCCGGAAGCCCCACAGAGCACATTTCCTATCCCTAGGAAGGCGGGAGAACAGGCAGTGGGAGCCCAGACATCACCTCTCCCAACAGCCATCAGATAGGTGGTGCTTCCAAAGTGGATAAAAGGCTTTTATTATCTGAAGAAATTCAATTGTCTTGGCTGTTTATGGACATAAAAGAATGGATTGCCCTTTGAATTTACTTTTCAGTTACCTGTAAATTCAAACTTTATTTGAACAGTACCATAATGTTAATGTCTAACTTCTTAATGGTAAATTCACGCTCCCACTTGTGACTGGTGCAAGTGATTAACATCTCCACAGGCTCTGCAGGCAAACTGCCCTGTTGGCTTGTGCAAATGTGTAGATTTGTCTTAGTCTGTGATAAGATTTGGTTGCCTAATTGTGCTGTGAAAGTAGGGACTTCGGATGTAACAAATAACTTAGGGACTCTTTCATTAAGATTGTGCCCTATATCGTTTGATTATTTCTGGAAATATTACACGACAGATTTCCCGTGTTCAGTTTGAACTGGCAGCCCAGTTGAACACGTAGGCAGGAAAGATGAGTACTCCAGCAAGGCTTACAGTCCTGAGCTTTAGCTGAGCAGCTCCATGCTCAGATTTTGTCCTATTTCAGTTCCAGTGCACGTGTTAAAACTCCACCTCGACTACTGTTAGCCAAATAACCTCGCCCTGCCATGTTGCTGCACCACCATGGAAGGGGGTTCTGCTTTTAGGCTGAACAAAGCCAGTGAAGTTTATCTCAATATTTCTTTGCACCAGGAGACACATTTTTGGTGTTTTCTCAACTGTCTTCTGTGCTGTGGCAGGACTCCAAGTGCTGAGTAATATTTAAGAGCTAATCTATTTTGGGCAGAAGACAAAGATGTGAGACATGCCAAACTACCATGGATACCAAATCAGCATATTCACATGTCTGACATCCACAGGCCCCTGCAAGATTGTGATTTATGATTCTTATATGACACTCCTTTGGGCAATGCATCACTGCCTGGCATTTAAGTCTATAAAATCACTACATAGTGTGTTCTTCAAACCATGATAAAAGACTTCACTGTCGGTCTGTCATGAGGATCTAGGAATGGATCCAAAATCTTTAGGCGCTGCAAGGCCCATCTCATCTAACCTTAGATAGCTAGAAGTCAGACGTTTTATTCTGAGGTAGCTGCCTTCAACTCCATGTAGAGACACCTGGGAGACACCAGCACCTCTAAATGAGTCTTCACTGGGTGGGCACCGGGCACCTTCTCCAGGAAGAGGGGAGCCGTGGGGACTAGGTCTTCCAGCCATCAGGGGAAGGCAGATGAGTTGCGCCTGCGCTTGCTTGTGTCGGAGTAGCTGCTCTTGCTCCATCGCTGCGGCTGCTGCTGTGAGAGTTCAGTGCTCCAGTGAAAAATGTAGGAGCACTGAAGACGGGAGCTATCGCATCCCGCTGTGTGCTAACCTGATTTATAAAACACCTTCTTCACCCTATTCTCTCCCCGAGCGTCTCGCTGCTCTCAGATGTCCGGGGTTGAGACTGCCCTGCATGGACCGTGCCCGCTGTCCTGCCGGGGCTGTGCCGGGCTCCGCTCGGTCACGCCGGATTGGGGGGACCTCACACAGTGCAACGGGGAGCGAGCACCCGCCTGGCTACGCAGCCGCAGCCAGCGGGCAAGTCTTGCGGAGCAGATTTCCTACTCCAGATTACCTACTCCAAGTCATGATTATTGAGTTTTCCAGTAAAAATGTGGTTTTTATTTTAGGGTTTTTTTTGTTTTTTTTTTTACTACCAGCCTCAGAACTTGAAAATAGTTTCTGAATGGAATTGGGTTCTTTGTGTTTCACCAGTCTGTGACAGCAGTGGAAATTCTGTGGAGCGGATGATAAGCTCACTTCATCAGTAAACAACTTCTTTGTTTGACTGGTAACTGCAACAGCATTAAAAACAGTGAGGTTTTTTGATGGAAAAGCATAATTTCCCCGTTGAACTGAGCGCTAGGGCTCAGAGAACAGTGAGGCAGGAGGAATATGGGATTTTAGACTACTGCAGGGTCATCTTGTAGGGAAAAACAGGACTTTTCATACAGTCTGCTAGTTTCTTGTACGGTTACGCCAGATCCTTGAGGGGGTGCAGAGGCAGGGCTGCAACTTGAAAAGCATGAGGGGAAAACTCAGGAAGAGCCAAGTGTCCTCCCAGCCTGCCCAGTGACACTCTCAGAAACGGAACCTCTCGCTTTTGGTTCAAGGCTGCAAATCTTTACTGTTCCTGGATTCACTGGGAGATGGGCATCTGCAGGAGTCTCTTTTCTTCAAGCGTCCCACTAAAATTTGCACCTAGGATGTTCTCCAGCAGTGCCAGTAGGCAGGAAAACAAAACAAAACAAAAAAAGAGCTGTGTCTCCAAGTCAGTGTGATGAGGCTGTTAAAGCCTGACTACATTTCTGCTGGCATCTCTGCGGAGCTGCGCCCGCATCCTGCAGTGTGGGCAATGTGAAAACGACGTTGGTGTCGAGAAGCCAGCCTGGTGCCTGAGCAATAAAAGCTACCCACAGTCACATTTCATCCTGTGATATTTGGCGCAGATATGGCAAGACTGACAGCCTGAATGTGGGCTCTGCCTGCCTGCGCCTCTGTTCTCGCTCTCCTGCGGTATGGTTGCACCTCGTGCATCTGCAAAGTGGCTCGAGCCCTCTTTTGCTGGTCCAGCCCTTCGCGTGCGGTACAGCCGTCCAGCCTGAGCTGGCTTTGGTTGAGCGCATGTGCCTGGTGTGTGGGAAGGTGGTACAAGTCCTTTAGCAGGACCTGACACCCAACTAGACATCACATTCCCCAGACGCAGCCTCTCCCTTTGCCGTCTCCTGATGGATTTCCCACTCCCTGTAACCTGAAATGATGCACAGCATCCACGTACAGGCAGAGGGGAAAGCGAGGGGGCAGCTGCTGCTGGTTTCTTGCTTTTTCACAGTGGGCAGACCATGTATCCCACGGTGCCAGAGCAGTGGAAGATGGCTCCCACATGGGTTAGAGGTTTGGGAGCTGCAGGGGTTTGTGAGAGCGAGAGGAGACAAGGTAACTTCGGGATGGGAGGGAGCAGACAGGCTTGAGGCGGCAGCTGAGTCTCATGGTTCCCACTTGCTTGGCTGTCAGTGGGAGCTGCCTCGCTGCTGACCTGGCACCTTGCGCGGCCGGTCCACGGCCAGACCTTCACCCTGTTGGTGGTGCCCTGCAGCCCCCTGGAGATTCAGCCCCCTCTGGGAAGCGCACTGTGCTCCCCCAGCCACCCCCTGGGCCCGCAGCGGGAGATGGAGGGTCTGACTCGACAGGGTCACTCGGGCTCGTTGCACGACGAGTTTCGAGAGTACAGCAGCAGCTTGCTTTATTTGACAGTTCAATATTTGTGTTTGTTTATAAGAGAACCTCGTACAAAGGCGAAGATGAAAGGGGACAAATGCAGCTTCTAGATCATACCTAGCAACCAAGATCTTCCTGAGCTGCTGCTGCCTCTCAGCCAGCTGAGGTGGCTCCCCCTTCTCCCCGGGGAGCTCCAGAGCTCTCCCAGCACCATGTCTCTGCTTCTCCCACTGGAAGGTGATGCCTTCCCTCTGTTTGGAGAGAGGAAGCACAGAGTCTGTGTTTGCCCGAGACAGCATTGCCAAGTTTGTGTTTGGGTGACTCCTGGGAAAGCTTGCCGATGATGGCAGGGCGGTGGGACATCCCGTGTCAATATGAGGATGAGGGCGCTTCCTTCCTGAAATGTCTTGATCTACCCATCCATCGTGTTCCCTCATTTGCACATTCTTCCCACCTTCATTGGTTTTGCTGCACGCTGAAGAATACCTGTGACAGGCTCTGTATTTTATAAATGACATATCTGTACGCGAACTAATCTTTATGCAGACACCTCAGTGGATCGATGATATTCCGCATGCTGCAAGCTTCGCATACAGACTAAACGTGGTACCACAAGTGGTAAAACAGGATCAGGTACCGGCTGACACCACCTCCTCCTCTTGTACACGGGTTGCATGCATTCCCCTTTTCCACACACCACTGGTCCTTTGGGAGACCCCGCACTGAGCCCCTTTTACAAGCATCAGCTCAGGAACCAGCAGTTTCACTAGTCTGTTGGCATGTAAATACGATCCAGAGATGAATGGGAGGAAAGTGATTTATTAATTGAATCATCATTAGCAGATTGAGGATCGTGATTCCTCTCTCCAGCACTGTCCTAGTTCCCTGCTGTCGTGGCTGGTTCCCTGTCGCTTGGCTCTCAGCCTTATGTTCCAGTTTCTTTCCCAAAGTGCTGGTTCACACCCTTAATTTGTTATTTTGGGGCTTTGCATTACATCTGTTGCAACCAGCATTGGCCCAACGCAGCTACAAAACACAGGATCATAGAATCATAGCATCTTCCTGGTTGGAGAGGACCTTTGAGATCATCGAATCCAACCATACACCCACAAAAAAAAAAAGAAAAAAAAAAAAAAAAAACCCACCAAAAAAACCCACCAAACACCCTACGATCTCTGCCACTAGAGCATGCCCTGAAGTGCCAAATCAACACATTTCTTAAATATCTCTAGGGATGGAGATGCAGTGAATCAGCTCCGAGATGGAATTTACTGCCTCCCCCCGTCATTAGTAATCCACACTTGCAGTAGACTCATTAATACAGGGGAAGAGGGAAGTTTAAGGGTCATTTTTTTCATACCTGCATCTATAACACACCATGAATAGATTATGCAAAGATTGAGGGTTAGGTATGTTGAGTCCCTTTTCTCATTAAACACTTGTTAGAGGTTTCATATCAATGGAGGGTTGTCAAGCCAGAGCCCGCTGCATCCCAATGAATCATTTTATGTTCATCCTGGAAAATATCTAATGATTTTGATGGTGTCTCGCAGTGTGTGCGCTAAAGATCACTTGCATTCTGATTCCAGATTAATTCCAACTATTGCATATTCTGACACTTAATTGTATTGACTTGAAAATAGGATCATTGGGATGTGGAAACTGCTTCACGGCTTTGCAGAAAGGTTCCATTATGCAATAGGGCATTTCAATCCGCTCTGAATTATTTAATCGACTTCAGACACGACCGTCCATTTCTCAGCGGAGTCTGGATGGCTTTTTTTTTTTTTTCTTTTATAGCCCTCTGAGTAGCTGGGTGGGAGGAGAGTGGGAGGTCGTGGAAGCCATACTGATGCCTGCGGCAGTTGTGCAGCATCCCACCGCTGTAGGCGAGAAAGATGAGCAAAACCACGTCAATCCCTGGGGCCGCCCTCTGCAAAGTACATCGGAATCACTCAGGTGATGGGTTCGTGCCCTTCTGTCTTCAGACAAACTGGACACAAACCTGGCTTGAAGCACAGCCTGGTTTGGAACGTGGCTTTCTGAGCGAGTGCGTCCCACACGAAGAGCAATGGGCAGGATTGGCAATGGGAGGATTGGCAATGGGAGGATTGGCATGGGAGGATTGGCAGCTGATCTGAGAGCCTTCCTCCAGCTTATTAAGGGAACAGCAGAAAAATGACCACAAGCAGGGCAGGGAGCCCATCTATCACTGATAAGCCAGGAGATTCAGCTCCCTGTGGCAAGAAGCCCACAGTTGCTCCGTAGCCAGCCATTAAATGGAGACTGCTCCCCGCAGCACGAAATCAAGCTTCCCCTGCGGGCAGCCTCGCCGGTGCCCGTGAAGAGACACTTGTTGCCAGTTGGAGATCATATTGTCACCACCTCAGCTGATCGATGGCATTTTTAACTTGACCTGACCAAACATGCTTCCTGGAGGACAGGGACAGGACTGAGGTGGGAAGAGAGGGTGCCAGCCAGGTTGAGTTGCCTTATCTTTTTCACTGGGGGATGATTAAACCCAGAATCTTGTGCCTCAGCCAGGGAAAGACCACCCCACCCTGTGCCTTTCTGCGACTGCACGTCCAGGCGGGATTAGCAATGCGTTTTGGCAACTAGTATTGAAACGTGCAATATTGGAGCTAAACTTGCACCCGGCATCTTGCAGAAGGTCATGGGGCATCTCTGGCTTTTGACTTCAGGATGTGGTCCCCTGTAGAGACCCAGGCACGCACAGGAGCTTGGGACTAGCCTTCGCCCCTGCCACTGCTGAGGACCTTCTATCTCCATGTCAATGTAAATCACAGAAGTTATCACTCAACTTGTTCTCTGTCTGTGGGCAGTCAATCGTTCTGCTGCCCACTTCCTTGTCCTACAAACTCCCTTGCATCCAGCACTCTGCTGAGTTTCCATGGATGGTTTTCAATAGTCTGTTCCTCTAGAAGGGAATTCTCTTCTGCTGTGTGTTAACAGTATATCAAAATAAATTACAATAGCTGAGAGGAGAAGAAAAAAGCCCTGCCTATTGTCGGATGCCCTTTCACAGAGAGTCTGTCAACTCTCCATGATGTTTTGGCAGATGCCTTTGGAAACTGAGCTGAAGGCTGGTGAAAAGCTGGCAGTTACAGCCCAGCTATCTATGAAACAGGGAGCTTCAGCTGCATGCCACAGACTTCTCTTTGAAGAATGTCTTTTTCTATATTTATTATCAAGAACTGAAATATAAAAACCCTTACGATTTCCTGCTACAGTGTCATCAAGCACCTCAGGCTGATTATCTCCCCAAACAGGGATTTTAACTGAAACTGANCAGAGGGGAGATCTAGATGAGATGTGAGGCAGAAATCCTTTGGTGTGAGGGGGGTGAGCCCCTGGCCCAGGCTGCCCAGAGAAGCTGTGGCTGCCCCATCCCTGGAGGGGTTCAAGGCCAGGTTGGACGGGGCTTGGAGCAGCCTGGGCTGGTGGGAGGTGTCCCTGCCCAGGGCAGGGGGGGGCACTGGGGGGGCTTCAAGTTCCCTTCCAACTCTAGCCATTCTGAGGTGCTGTGATTTCCTTTTTCTGCTCTTTGAAGCAGATTAGTCTCCGTCTCTTGACAGAATGTGAGCCCCTGGCTGTGACTAGTTTATACTGTGGTAATGTCTAAAGGCCACAGATTGACGATGGGAACCATGACTCCTGGATGGGGACAAACCAGAGGGAGACACGCCCCAGAGGTCTTATTCCTTCTTGCATTTGGTTTACAGGTGTGCAACAGCTGAACTTCTGTTGAAGTAGGAATGTTAAGTTTCAGAGTTTACAACGTCGCTGTGTTGTCCCAGACTTTGGTTACAGAGCTGTGGTTCTCTGGTCTTTTAGCTCCAGCTCTGTTCCTCAGCTGGAGGAATTCTTTTGCATATTATTCCAAAGTCAGTTTTGTTTGATACTGCCGTGACTATGCTGCAGGTCCGCTGTCCATGCTCCAAGAGGTCCATGGTAAAAGGGCTGAATGAGGGCTTTCCTACTGCAGTTGTTTTGCAGTCAATAGGATAATAAATTTCTCTTTGCTTCAGCACAAAATCTGTGACTTTTAGTGTGTTGGGCCCTTAATCTAGCCTTAACTGAAATAACAGAAACTAAACTGTAATCAGCTGTCGTGTAAGGCCTGCTGCTGTTAGCATCTTGCTCTACTTGTTCAGAGACCGCAAATGTAGATGTTTTCATCCTTTTCTTGTCCTATCAGCTGCAGTTGCATCCTAGCAGGGATGCTTTACTCTTCCAGGACAGGGCAAATCCCGTAGGCTGAGAACCTCCTTCCACTTAGATTGTTTCATAGTGACTAATGCTGGTGACGTTTGTCAGTGAGCCATTAATCTTCCATTCATAGGTCTGCAAGGACAATTTAGAGGTCTGTAGTGAAGCCAGATGATTCCTGCCCTCTCTGGATTGAAGTCAGGCTTGTACTTTCAGCTAGGAACCGAAATCCTCCTCTGTTCAGTGGAGAGAGCCAGCGCATTTCATTGATCCTGATGCCACAGGCTGAGGTCACCAGCAGGACTGGGGTGCCAGGATGCACCGTGGGTGCCTGGCAGCCTTGGGCTGGCGGGAGACACAGACACGGGGCTCACAAGTGTTCGGCCTCGGCTTTCNGCTGTTGCCCTGAGTCTGTCTTTATCACATCTTCATCCTGTGCCAGGATGCACCGTGGGCGCCTGGCAGCTTTGGGCTGGTGGGAGAAACAGACACGGGGCCCACAAGTGTTCGGCCTCGGCTTTCATAGGTTGGCACAGCAGATGCTGGAGGAACTCCTAGGAAGTTTGCACAGTTAAGCCCAGGTCTTAGAAACCAGAAGCTTATTCTTTGCTCCAGAGAAGGAGCAGTTTCTCTCTGGCACATACGTGAAAAGTCCTGCTTTAACTGGAAGGTATTTCTAACTGTTGAGTTACTCTTTGTGCACTCAGAGGAAGACAGAGCTCAGCTGGGTCCAGTGCTGGGCTCCCCGGGTCAAGAAGGACAGGGAACTACTGGAGAGGGGACAGCAAGCAAAGGGCTACCGAGGGGATTAGGGGACTGGAACAGCTCTCCTATGAAGAAAGACTAAGGGAATTGGGTCTCTTTAGTCTGGAAAAGAGAAGTCTGAGGGGGGACCTAATTAACACTTATAAATACTTGAAGGGTGGGTGTCAGGAGGATGGGGCCAGGCTCTTCTCAGTGGTGCCCAGGGACAGGACAAGGGGGAACGGGCACAAACTTGACCATGGGAAGTTCCACCTAAACACGAGGAGGAACTTCTTTCCCTTGAGGGTGGCAGAGCCCTGGCCCAGGCTGCCCAGGGAGGTGGTGGAGTCTCCGTCTCTGGAGACATCCCAAACCCACCTGGAGGCGTTCCTGTGCCCCCTGCTCTGGGTGGCCCTGCTCTGGCAGGGGGTGGGACTAGATGATCTACTAAGGTCCCTTCCAACCCTGTGATTCTGTGAGGCTGAAATGAATTCACAGTCCCCTGTGGCAGGAATTGCTTCTGCCACCACAGCAGTGGGTAGGGGATTGGGTTAAAGCACTGCAGATCTCTCAGGATTTGAGGAGAAGGAATGGACATCCCTCATCTGTCATTTTCCTGAAGATGGAGATGACTTGCTACCTGGAGGTTCTCAGGAGATGGCAGGGACAGCAGGTTCTCCAAGAAACCCTAAGAGAAGAGCAGATTATGTTGGGAAGTGAGGGAGGGCTGTGGACTGAAGGATGAGCAGAGCATTTTCTCCTTGCTTGGACTTTCCAAAGCAAGCCCTGCACTCGCATTTGGAGTGCCAGCAAGTACCCTAAATGTTGTCATCTGTTGGTGATACTCATGGTGCTGATCAGAGACATTGGATAGGAGAGGAGCGGTTGCAGTGAGTCCCCCAGCAGCTGTGCCAGAAATCCTGTTTTTAGAGGGCTGAGCCCCTTCCCACTGCTCAGCCCTTAAGTGTTGCTAGAACAGCTCCTTCCTTTCTGACATCATCTCCTTTCTGATGAGGTTTACTCAGAACTGGAGTAAACCCAATCTGCCACCCCCACTCTTCAGGTAGTGACTTTAAAACTCCCCAGGGTTCTCAAATCCCTCACGCGGTGTCCATCACACTCCTGAGAACAGATGCCCGCAATCACTTATCCCAGCAGTGTGCCCTGATTCCCTCATATAAAGGCAGTCACGATGATTTCTCAAAGGTTTTCCTGGATGAGGGTATCATTTCCATGCAGTGCCTCGAGGCTGCTGCTGGTGCTCTCATGGAGTAAAGCTGCCAGAACCCGGGTCTGTGGCAGTTTCTGAGACTGGTGGTTAGACTGAACCTGTGATTTTCTGTCTGACAGGTGAAAAGCAAGCAGCACCTCTTTTTCACTGACTTTTCTTCTAAATTAATGGCTGTAGAACAGCAAGCAGCTTTTCAGCTGGAGGCAAACGATGAGACAATGCCCATAGCAAGAATATGCATGGAGCAGGAAGCCTTTGAGCAGGAACAAATCTCTTCATGACAGTTTTTCTGACTCCTGAATAGTCCTAGCATGAAGTGAATGAACAGAGGAACTGGGTTTTTGCCAGTAATTCCTATAGCTGACATACAGTTTCTGGACGGCCGCCTAGTTCCTCAACTAAAGAGCTGATTCCAAGCCCACTTTCTGCCAATGACTGGTATTTTTTAATTGATTTCAACGGCACTGGCTTGGATCTGCTGCAGAAAATAACCTTACGTATGCCAGTGCAGACCATACCGAACTGCTGTTGCACACCTGCCCCTTGAGAAAATGGTGGCTTTGCTTTCCCAGTGTGCATTTCCCCCTCTGAACAAGGAATGAAATTAAAGACATGCTACAGCCTGGGGTTGGGCTTTTTTTTTTGTTTTGCTTTGGTTTGGTTTTTTTTAATGTATCTGATGTTCCTGGAAGAAATGTGCTTATATTGTAAACACAAAGGAGCTTACTGATCAGGCTGAAAATTGATCCCCGACTGTAGGAGTCAAACCCGATTTTGCCAGTGGGAGGTTGTTCACATTCTGTGATCAATGCATGAGGCAGATTGAGCTCAAGGGCTTGCCTTCCCCGCTACAGTAAGAAAAATGTTAGTGCAGACAGCGAGATGCAGATCTGCTGAGTAAAAACCCTCATCCTACACAAGCATCTTTCTGAGCAGATCTGCTCTTTATGTGGGGCCCTATCTGTGCGCACAACTCACAGATTTCTCTTTGGAAACATAGCCCTTCAAAATTTTATTAAGGTACTATACTCTTATCTATTCTTTTTTATGTCATCACTCTGCCTCAATTGTGTAAAATGTAACACAAGTTTTATTCCAAAGTATATGTTACTGTTATTAATTTAAGATATGCTCAGATACCAAGAGCGTACAGTCTATAAAAGGCTTGTCCTCATATTCATTTTAAACCAGGGAACTAAAAATAGAGCCAGTTCAAATATAGGTGATGAGAATAACCTGAGGTTCGTATTAGGAGGTATAATACGAATAAAGACTTTAAAAGTGCCTGGCAAAGTTTCTGTGCTTGGAGGGAGCTGCAGATAAAGTAAAGTTGCAGTTTGTAAAGTAGATCTGGGACAGAGGAGGTAGTTTGGTGAGTACTATGCATCGACTCTGTATGGCAGCTGAAAGACATGGAATTAAAAGGGGGAATTCATAACAGAGAGCGGGAAATTTGAACATTTTGACTCAGTGTGAGTATTTGCCTGTGGCTCTCCCTATTACAAGGGGCTGCTGAGATCAAGAGTGTGCAGGACACAAAACACAGATCATGATGTTTTTGTGGTTAGTGAGACGGGCAAAGTTACGATGAGTGTTAGAAAAGGAGTGAGGGAAGTAACACAGATGTCCAGGTCTGAGGCTTAAGTGCCTCAGGAGCTGGGGCGGAAGGAAACCTCCTTGAGTTCACGCTGTCCCGTAATGTCCTGGGCAGGGATTCGTCTTGTAGAACAGTTAATACTGTGTACCCGCAGAGTACCAGAAATACCCTCAATTTGTTTCAGTTTCATATCACCTGAGTGAAAAATAGGACACTTCAAGTAGGGGAGGGAGAACTGATCAACAGCCACGTGGGAGGGGGTTGGGTCACAACTGAAAGGTCAACTCCCTGTGGCAGGTTTGGAGATGGCAGGAGGTGGGGGCCACAGCTGACCCCCACTGCTTCCTTGTGGCCGCTGGTGCGGGGACACAGCTTCGCTGTGACACCTCCGCCTTTCTTCTCGGGGTTCCTCGAGGCGATTGCAGCTCGGAGTCCTGGCTGGGGCTCACACAGCCTGGGGGTGTCCAGCTCTGTCCTGTTCCCCACATGGGGCAGGAGCTTTGGCCTCCTGAGTGTCTCCAGCAGCTGGATGGAAACTGAGCACAAGCAAAACAGGGATCCTCGGGGGCTGCTGAGCTGACCCCAGTGGAAGCTCTTGGTGGGTCGTGGATACCCCCAGTGGCTTGGCAGGGAGGGGTTTTGCTTCCTGCGGGCTCCAAATCACAGAGGGTGGGCTCCTCCAGCTGCAGCCGTGCCCAGGCAAGCACGGGGCTGGCACAACTCAGCAGCAAATGTCTAAACCGTGCAGAGGAAGGATGAGCAGAAGATAAATGGGTGACCCACCCTCCACTGCCACGCAAGAGTGCAGCCCAGAGGGACGCCTGCACTTGAACCTACAAAGCCACAGCGCTTTGTCTTTCATCACCCATGTTGTTTATCTCTCTCTCTCAAATATTTAAGCCCTCTGATCCCTGCCCACTGCAAACGCAATGCCTTACTGAGGCACGGTACCCACAGCGTGCCTCCCCCGCCCTCCAGAAGCAAAGCGGAGACTGAGACAGGTCCTGTCAGCAGCTCGGCAGCTTCCAGCCTCCTTCTGTGACGTGTGGTTCATCCTGACACAGCCTCCGCCACGTAAACACACACACAGCCCGCTGACTCCGTATCTCACCGATGCTGCTGAAGCATCCTCCCCACACTCCATCAGGGCAATGCTCCATCTCAGGTATCATCAGTTCTGGCTTGTTTTTTGGTGAGTGATAGGAAAAGGTTGTGCAAAATGATCCCGCCCCGTGTTCCGGTGGCTTTTCCTGATTCTGGTGGTGCCTGGGCCCCCCGGCAGCCTCTCTCAGGTGCAGCGCAGACAGATGTATGGTGGCACTTTGTGTTGCCCATTCGCAGAATGGCATGTTCAGGTGCACTGCCTTTAGACCTTTCTCTCCTATTTCCCTGCCTCTCCTTCAGTTATACAACAAGCCTTCTGGAAGATCTTGAGCTTCAAGTCTTATTTCTCAAGATCCCTAAAGTGGCTGGCAGTCCTTTGAAATCCTTCATGGGGATGATCTCCAGAGGTCCCTTCCAGCCCCTATCGTTCTGTGACTGTGTGATTCTGTGAGGCAGCAGCGATGCTGAGCCCGGCGGCGTTGAGGGACGGGAGCAGCCCCAGCCAGCACGTGGCAGAGACCCGCCGGGACGGCGGGTCCGTGGCCATCATCACGCATCTCCCTCCAACCTGCCGCGGAAGAGAGCTCTTCCTCCTGTTGTCACGGGTATTGTACACTGCCATGATCACGCTCATTACAGAGCTTTCACCCCTTAGATGTGAATAAGGATTTGTATAGAGCAAGTGAAAGCAAAATAGATAGCTGCCGCTGGATTTTCTGAACAAGCCTTTCAGAGCTGCTGGCTTCTTTTTCATATGCAGATAGGACGGAAGTACCTTGAAATATTTAGGCGGAACTGCACAAGAGACACTGAACTGGGGATGGCAATCATAACAGAGTGATTTTTTTACCATTTTCAAAGCCTTTTCCTGCACCAATACTTCCCAAGAAAGCCATTGAAAAAATTGGGACAACTATCTTAATTTGGAAGTTGGCGAAGGAGAGACAGGAACAGGACTGGAATAGGGATCAAACACGACACATAGATCAGAAAGGTAATTTGATGGAAATAAGCTGGAGGAGATACAGTGGCGCTATGTGCCTTGGACCGTGGCGTTAGTTGTGACCGCTGTACACAGCTGAGGTGATCAGAACGTACCGGAAAGGGGGGTCAGACCTGTGGCATCCTCAGGATGATGCAGGCACCGTGGATGAGACAGTCAGAAACGGGACCTGTTCATTCTGTCCTTGCACCAAAACGACCGGATCTGGATTATCCTCATGACTTGATCGTGTCTGGGATCTCCCTCGGTCGCTTGCTCATACAGAAAGGAATAAACACCTTTTCTTCAGGAGGATGCTGATGTATCCATGCTGAGGTGTTTTTGAGGCTTTAGGACAGTCTCATCCAGAAAGCCGCCTGTTCCAGATCTCTGGGATCTGGGAACAGTACTGGTGAAGCTGAGATTCGGCAATGGTGACCTTTTTTTCCCATGGAATTCACAGCAAAGCTTGAGCAGCACTGGAGATCAAGTGAGAGAGTGTAAGCGGGGTTAACTTATCCTCTTCAGGTTCCCTTTTATCATCCTGCAGCATAGGGACTGGCTGTAACTGGAGAAACAATTCCCAGCAGAAGCCCCGAGTCGGCACAAATGCCAATTCAGCAGCAGAAATTTAGCAGCATCAGTATCTTCTTCACACTTTGCAACAAACCAGGGGTCTTGTGATGGAGCCGTGATTTATGGTCTCTTTTGATCCGTCAGCTGGAGTGGGAATAGGACTACCTGCCCCGTTGCACTACTGCCCAGGGAGAGGCCCATTCATGGTTCCATGTTTGCTCACATGGATTTCCCAGGCATGTATGAGTTACTGCAGATATTCCTCTTTCCTTTCTGAAACAGGCAGCAAAGACAAAACAGAGTGACTACAGTGTCTCCATCTGACTTTGCTACTCAGTGTCCGTAGGTACAGCCTAGGGAGAAGGAGGACCTGCTGTGGAGCACATCCCAAATGACATGCCCAGACCAGGCCAGAGAAGCGTCATCTTAACCATGCCTAATTTCTGCACTGTCTTCCAGGGTGATTGACTCAAAAAGAGACCTCTCTAATACATCCAATTTGAGGATCCCCACCTTCTGATAAATGCGTAGTCTTTGTGTTGATCAGACAACCTGGGACAGAAGCGTCCATCCCTCAGGATGGATATGGGCCATCTTCTGCGGAACAGAAAGAAGGCACAAAAAAATGGTGCCTTTGAGCTATTATCTTGTTCTCTCTAGATAAGAAATCACCCATAGGAGGTGCAAGAGCTACTGAGCAGCTTCTCTTCATCTACTCTGTTCAAGGGAGGTTAATTCATACTGGGAGCAGGCACAAAAATATGCGGCAAAGAGGGTTTTCCAGGTAGAAGATGTCCTGCTAGGCAAGATGAGACTGGAGTTTAGCTTATTTAGCCCAGAAAAGGAAGACTGGGAGACATGGGATCATCCTGCATCACAGTGGTGGCTTAACAGCCGGGATGGAAAATCCCATGTAAACTAAAGGACAATACCAGCACTGAGATAAGAGGGTGAAGGTTGGTCATGGATAGATTTAGCGCAGGAAGTTTAGAGGTCAGAGCGGTGAACTTCTCCAACAGTCACCCAGTTAGTGTACCGGTGTGCACTGGGACAAGCACGTTAGCTCTGTAGCGTGGAGCTTGGTCTGTTCTCAGAGGAACACACTGTCCCAGCATTCACGGTGCAAGGCTTGGAGGATGGTTCCCTTTTTCTCATTTGGGAGCGCCGTGAGGAGGTTTGGAGCACAGCAGGGACAATGATTCTGTAAGAACCCTGTGCCAACAACCCAGAGTGCCTGATGGGGAGCAGAATAAAGGACAATTTCCCAGAGAAGGGTGGATTATTTGAGTCTTTATAGTTCTGTTCTGAAAGGACAAATAATATCTCTCAAGAAGGAGCTGCTGTACATCTGAGTACATCGGCTTCCAGCTGCTCAGACTTTCACAAGAGTTGTGTCTATTCACAGCCTTGTTCTGCAGGAACTGAATGCATTAGAAGTAAAGCAGATCAGGCTACTGTGTTCCTCCCTTGCATGCCCACAGCTTTTCTTGCAAAGATAGGTCCTATGCCTCAAATGTCAAGCCTCCAGACCTCTCCAAACAGGGGAAAAAATTCGGTCCAGTGGTTAGGAGGGGAAAGCCCTTCAGGACTACTCCCTGCCCCGTGTTTCACTGCAGTCCGCCCTCCTTTCTCAGGTCACCCCATGCCTTACAAGCTCACAATAGCTTTAGAGACTCTCGCATTGGTCATGTAGATGGGATTCATTTCATCTTACTTATAGCATCTGAAAATGGGGTTTTCAGTCTAAGCTGGTCATGTAGGCTCTCCAGGGTCCAGAGTGAGAGGTGGGCATCTTTCCAGCAGTTCAGCTCATCCTAAGACAGGTGAGTTTCTCTGTGTATGTAAGAGCCTGGATGACCAACTAGA
Organism: Rhinoptilus africanus; assembly: GCA_013400135.1. Classification (NCBI taxonomy): domain Eukaryota; kingdom Metazoa; phylum Chordata; class Aves; order Charadriiformes; family Glareolidae; genus Rhinoptilus; species Rhinoptilus africanus. The sequence goes on from VXBO01005122.1 coordinate 77,225, forward strand.
ATTTGTGTACAAGCTTTACAGGTAAAACCAGGGGGCTTGGGTGTAGTTTAAAATGCCATCCCCTAAAACTACAACTGGTAGAGGCATTTTTCCTTGCTTGTTCATTCCCTTCCTCTCAATGCATATTCCTTTGTGCCAGCACACACACTAGTGTGACCACACAACGAGCCAGATTAGAGAATTCGAGTTGGATGAAACCAAACTCAGACTGCTCTAAACCCAAATCAGTTCTTTACGTGTCCTCATGGATGCTGTGCTGGCTTGAGGACGGGTCTCTCAGGAAGCAATCTGCAAAGGGCAGGAGAGGAGTGATGTGACTTTCAGCAGCACTGCTCCTTAAAACGAGCACCAAACTCCCGCATGAATCGCAGCCCACTCTGTAGAGTCACAACACAGTGCATCACAGTTAAAAAGCGTGGCATTATAGAGAGACTTCCCCAGATTTGTAGCTGGCATCAGATTTGGAGATTTGTGTTATGAAGTACAAGAGCTCCAGCTAGCACAAGCTGTATTTATCTTGCTTGCATTGATCCTTACTCTGCCACAGTAATTTCTTGTCTTTAAGGATTCTCAGGTGTTTTAATGTAAGTCTTCAATGGCAGGGGAAAAAAAACGGCAGCAAAATCATTGGTTGCTATGTGGAAGCAGGAGAATTCGTGTTGGGGAGCCAGAAGGCTACAGCCACCTGGGGAATGGGGCTTAGGATGGTGCTGGTGCCAGAGCACTCAGAGGCTGAGATTTCTTTATCTGCATATGTCACCATGAGACACCCTCACCAAAGGGTGGCTTTTCCAAATACACCCTCACTCTCTTTCTGGTACGGAGAGGGAGGACTAAAACATTGCGCTCCAGGAGTTTGTCCTACGAACAGTGTTCACAGAGCCATACCCTCAACAGCCTCAATGGCAGTAGAGGCCCCGGGGGTACCCAGTTACCATCTTTTCTCTCTAGCATGCTTTTCCCTTAAGAAAGATGACAGTGTGAATGTGGCTGGAGGCAGATTTGTCTGAACTGTAAGGATTTTAACATATACTTCTACACACACCCCCACCTTAAGCCAGCTACTGATATCATGCCGGGGCTGCAGGCAGATTTACAAACTCTCTGCTGCTAAATTAGTCTCACCACCCAGTGTGAGGAAAGTTCAGAAGAAACCCAGGCTTCTGCTTTGCATATCTATAACACAGAGCTGAGCCCTTTGATGGGCTCCTCTGATGTCCAGAAGCTGCGAATGTTCAAGTCGTCAACGCCAAAAAAAATGTTGGAGAAAACAACTGAAAATGTGTCCCATCATCACTGCTGAGAGTGGTGATTTTTCCCTGGCAAAAGCTGACATGACAACAAAGCATAACCATCACTTCCTAAATAGGATGAGGCCAGCACAGACATCCCTCCTGTGGTGAACAGCCCTGGCCAGGTAGTAGAAAGGGCAAACAGGCTCCAGCTTTGTAGATGAAGAGGAGGCCCATTTTACAGGCTCCTGCCACGGCTGTGATGCTTTGACTGATGGGGGCGAGAGCAAAGGCAAATGTCAGGACAAACTGGACAAGACTATAAGCTGCAGGCTTTGAGGCTTTGTCTTAGCTGGAAATATGGGGGTTTTTTGTTTTTTGGTGTCACCAGGGAAACAGAAGCAGAAATGACAAATGCTTTCAATTTATCAACATTTTCCACAGATATTTTTGGTCTTCTGGTGAAAAACAAAGCATATGTATTTCTCAGTTTTAAACTACCCCATTCCATTTCCAAACTGAATGTGGAAATGCTGTCAGAGGGCTGAAGGCACAAGTGGGGTTCCTTGTCAGTTTGTACCACTGTCTTCTCTTGGATCCTTGGCTGGCCTCCATCCCATGAGTTACCATCGCCTCTCCTTGGGCAAAGCCACCAACCTGTGTCACAGCAGCCTTTGCCTCCTTGAGGTGACATTTGGGGCTGCCAAGATGCTGAGGGGACNTGACCCAGAAAGGGAACGTGAAACACCTGAGCTGCAACTCAGATCTCCACTCAAGACAAACTGATTTAAAACAGTTTCGTTTCCAGTGCAATTTCATTTTATAATAAAGAGCCTTACAGGTGCCTTTGTGGGGAAAAAGGGTTTGGTGAAAGAATATGTTTTTCTATGTATTTTTAAGAGGAAAAATATAGACTTTCCTTTCTGTGAAACTCTCTCAGTACAATCTTTTGATTTGTGAAGTTAATCTGGAAGAAATCGTAGGAAGTGAATTGAGGAGCTATGACCTGCTAGGACTTTCCTCAGCTAAGAGCCATGTCTCTGGAGATTATGTTTAGCTGGACCGATAAATCCTGCCGAGATTTCTTTGCAACTGTCTTGTGGAGAGCAAAGCTCCTTGATTATCCTGTTGCTATTTGTCAAATGCAAAGGACCATGTGAAAAATCATTTTCAGCCTTCAGAATTACTGTACCTTCCTTCTGCTTTTGATGTCTGAGGAGAAAATAGCCCTGTGAAGCAACTTGATTTCTTCAGAGCTATTAACAAATCTTTCAGGGTCCCAGGGTGACATAACAGGTCTGGTCTGACTCATTCCATTTAAGAGTTTCTCCTTCCAGACAGAAATAGCTATGTGTGCAGCCATAAAAAACATGAATCAATTAATGTCTTTTATTAACAAGAAATGCAGATAAATCCCCTCAATCAGGGGAAACGCAAATTACTAGCTCGCGTTCCTTCTCCCTCCCCGTTCTCTTTGGATCTGGCTTCTTCTTTAATAGATCTTTTTGGATGTTGACTCCAGGTTCACGCGGCTATTTTTGCAGCTGAGTCTCAGACGTTCTGGGTTCTAGAAAGATATGTCAAGAAGATACTGGATCACGTTCTAGGAGATCATTAGCTTGCTGGGAGAATAAGGAGTTTAAAAATTATCTTGGCCAGGGAGCACCAAGTTAAATAGGAGCGTGGGCTGGACTGGGAGAATGAGGCAGAGGTAATGGCTTCACATGGAGTATGTGGGTGTATGGTAGGAACTCAATGAAAATGCATCCTATGCACACACGTTAGTGGTATTTATATTAAAGAATGAGGCACACTGCTGCTGGCTTAACTGTGACTGCAGCCTCCTGCCTTGCCGGGATCTGATCAGTTGGATCCCGGCATGTATTTCCCCAGATCTGAAGGAGGAAAAGCATTTAATTTTCCTCCCCACTCTGGCTAGCACACGGTGTTCCTGCAGCCTGTCACCCCGCCGGGACTAGGTGTCCCCAGTGCCTCTCCCCTCCCCGGCACCAGCCGTCGCCCGCATCCAGAGCTGCCTCCGTCCCACGGGCTCCAGGCGTTGTTGTCCTGGTGAATCCAGTGAGCTCAAGCTTGAGGATGTCTGGGAATGCACTTTGGCTGGGCCTTTTTGGTGCAGTACCCATCCTCTAATACTTAAAGGCCTGAAAGTACCGTAGTGAGGGTCCGTATTTCCATTTCCACTGCCTCTTCAGTAGTCAAACGTCATCAGCGAGCACTAGCCAAGGGCGTTTTAACATCCGCTCTTTTCGCTAAACTGGGCACCAACGACTGGCCATACACACACATAAGGCTTAGTCCAAAAACCTACTTGCTGCTATTTTTAAAGGGGAAAAAAACCCCTTCTCTAAATAATCTCTACATGGAAATAGGTACATGAGTCAGAATGCACATTGAGAAGCAGGCAGGAAAGGCTTTAAATAATAGGATTCATTCAGCTAAAGCATCTAATCACCCCTGAAAGTGAAAGATTAGTTAAAACAAAAGAGTTATTATCTAGGAAAGTAAAAAAGGGAATCCGAATTTGTTCGTTTCCTCACACAGCGAATACAGAGAGTCTGCATTTCATTATGTGCTAACCTGAAGGGCTCCAATAGCCCCCACGGTGGAAAAAGAACTACGACGATTTATGAATGCCTACAAAAATATCTCCCTGCACCATTGCTTCATTTTAACCTGCTTTCCAGGAGAGCAGCTCGAGAGGGAGCAGCAGAGGAAGCTCTATCCAGGCTTGTGTCTGGGAGCATCTGGAAAAACATAGTGCCATCCACAAAGAGTGGCTCAGTGTAAGGATTTAAAATGAAATGCAAACAGACTCCGCGGCACTGTTCACACAGCGGGTTGAAATGGAATTTCTAGGCAGGAGAAATTTTAGAAAAGTTTTGGTTTACTCCTTGAAAATTAAAAAAAAATCCAGAGCTGCAGTGAAATAAAAAGAAATAATAGTCAAGGAAATTGATTTTAATTAAAAACAAAACCACAAACTTGGTTATTACTAACAATTTCCTCTGCTTTAATAGCTTGGATTTTTGCTCCAATCTTTTCCTTCAAATCTGAGATTCAGTCTGCTACATTTTAAAATGACGAATATGAATTACTTGAACTTTCAGGCTTCATTTATTATCTGCCCATGCTAAAGATGTTACTGTAGCCTCTGATCTATGCTGACACTCGGTGGAAAAATCAGCTTTTTTTTTCTTTTCCTCAAGCATGTGAACTTTGAGGACAGTGTGATGCTGCATAACTGAGAGGTAGGAGGAAGAAAGGAGGAGAAAGAAGACTGATACTACTAATAATGTATATACAGTGCTGGCATCTAAATTCCCTGCATTCGATGTCTGGAAATTTCATATAGCTGTGCAAAAGCTAGTTTGATTGCCCCCTTTACAGGTAGGGAGACAGACGTGGAGAAGTAAGGATATTTACTCACAGTTGTACAGCTCAGTGGTAGGGCTGGGACTGGGAACCTGCTTGATTTTCGTGTGCTGATACTGGATGAATCAAAACAACAGAGGTGTGGTGGAGTAGATGCAAACACCAATTGATGTATCAAGCTGTCAGCACAATTCATGTGCAACATCCTTACCTTTGATTTCATCATTCAGTTTGCCAAATCATTGAATCACAGAATCATCGAATGGTTTGGGTTGGAAGGGACCTTAAAGATCATCTCATTCCACCCCCTNGGCTTTCTGCGTTGCAAGTGCACATTGCCGGGTCATGTTGAGCTTCTCATCCACCAACACCTCCAGGTCCTTCTCCTGCAGGCTGCTCTCCAGCCATTCTCCACCCAGCCTGGATTTGGGCCATGACCCATGTGCAGGACCTTGAACTTGGCCTTGTTGAATTTCATAAGGTTCACATGTGCGCACCTCTCCAGCCTATCCATGTCCCTCTGGATGGCATCCCTTCCTTCCAGTGTGTCGACCGCACCACACTGCTTGGTGTCATTGTCAAACTTGCAAGAAAAATCATGAGTTCCAGGAAGATGCATCCGTTTTTACTTATAATCCCTAAGACTATATTCAAAGAAAGATATTATTCATTGTTGTTATTGCCATTGTTGCTGTTATCATCATCATCATCATTATTATCAAGAAGATAAGGAGACCATATCTTCTGGTTAGGGCAGGTGGCAAGTTGTTAGTTGAGAAAGTGGCATTTGGTTTGACAAGACTCTGTTCCTTGGGGAAAGAAACAATTAATAGTCATACTTGTATTTAGTCAGTAGATCTGGATAACATCCACTTAATGTGTCAACAGAGTTAGCTAATAAGTATTCCACACCTCCGCCAACTCTATTGAAAAGCCACGGAGAACAGCAAGGTACAGGAAGCAGTCACATGTAGTACCAGTATTTGAGAAAGGGATGAAGAGTTGTCCTGGCAGTGCTCGTCTGGTAAGTCTGATTTAATCCTCAGTACATGCTTCATTATTACAAGCAGGAAGTATAAACAGGAGTGGGCAAGAAACCAGAATTTACAGTAAAAATGGTGGAAATCTTATGTTTGTAAAGAAGGTACAAAATATCCTTAGAGGATAAGGAAAGATCTTAAAAAAATGAATAGATAAAATGCTAGACCTGTGGCACAGAGGTGTAGACGCAGGCTTTTCCCTCCCATGGGGTGAAGAGCAACCATAAAAACACATCAGTCCTTTGCAGCTCTGCCCACAAAAAGCCATGTGGAATCAGAATCAGACCCACTTTGTCTTGATTTCAGTTGAATGTTTCTGAATATTCCAGTCTTGTGAAATCCTTCACACAATTAATTCAAATTGTGTTGGAGACGAGTGCTGACTGGGCAAGAGCAAAAACTGGGCAAAAGACTGCAATCAACAGATAATGATACACTGCAGCATTTCAGTTAACAGAAGGAGCTGTAAGAGAGTGCTAAAAAAGGCCAGTATTTGCTCCCTTCTCTTCTTGCTCTTCTGTTAGCCATCCCACAGAGAGCAGGCCATGTGTTAGTTACATCCACACCAAAAGCTGGGTGCAAAAATTTGACTTTGGTCTCATGCCTGGGATAAAGACTCAACAAGTCTCTTTTCTCCTTATGCTTTGAAGAATCCTGTGAAATCTTGATTTATCTTTCCTTGAAGAGCTTTCTCTGGCGGCTGGACAAGGTTCTTTGCCAGGGAGAGAGAGGCAGGTCCTGCCACAGGTACTGCTGTGGGCAGAGCTTAGCCTTGGAGCAGTGGTCGTCACGACTGTAGGACTCTAAGGGCGCCTCAAACACTTGATTCAGATGCTAAAGCTGCTAAACCATCTCTGCCTTCCTGCCCTCTAGTGAGGCATGAACTGGGCGACACCAGGGTTAAACGTGGGTTTAGTAGTGCTGGTACAGAGAAGGCTGCAAATTTGACACTTTGCCAAATGTCTTCAACTTAGTGAGTGCACAAGTTCCCAAGAGCCTGGTCAAAGTTCAGGAAACTGTTGGTTTTTGTGGGCTCCATGCAGAGGCACAGAACTAGTTTGTCGTGTGGGCAGGAGCTGGAGAAAAGAAATTGCATTAGCTGCTCTCTATCAGCAGGACTTCTGCAGATGCCACCAACAAAGCCATACTCCCGCCTGTGCAGCAGGGGGAAATTTAGTGGAAATTGCACTCAAGGCAAATCTCCAAAGCCCTCATCTGATCCCAAGTGAGACGTTCTCAGTGGCAGTACTGGAGAGATGGACACTAGGAGAAGGCCACATGAGGAAACATCCCATGTGTCTTGCCCAAGGAGGATGGTAGAAAACCACTGTTGAGCAGAGCTGATAGGAATCTGAGACCCCTCTTCATCTTACATATATTTGCAGGAGATCTCAAGTGGCACTCTGAAAAGCTGATGGGACAAACACAGCCTGCAGAATGCCTGGAGAAGTAATCAGTGCCACTGAAGGGCAAATGAAATGTCAAAAGGGCTCAGGCCATCTGTCTTCCATCTGCTTGATCCCTCCTCAGAAGCACTCCCATTTTGTGGAGAAGTCATCCAGCTCCTTAGTGACCACGGAACAGCCCTATGGCTGACGGGGTAAAAAAAAAGGTTGAACATCACAGATTGATAGAATTACAGAGCTGAAAGAACAGCAGCAGCTTACAAATTGTAGTTAGCCTCTCATTAGTACGGCTGAGTGATGACTGTATATATAAGGAGGGCTTATTTAACAATAAATGTCATATTTACATAACATATAGGATGATACTGGCAAATGTAACAGGGAAATACATTACATTAGGAAAGAAAAATTTGTGTTGAAAACCAGGAAAATAAAGGATTACTGGTGCATGCTGTAGGCAAAAGCAGTGTGGAAGCATTTAGAAAGATTTCTGTTATTTGGATCCTAGTGGTATCACTGGCAGTCAGGGTGTTTAAATCCCCTGGAGACCACTGGAATTACTAACCTTTAGGCTAAATTGATACCAACTACATTGCTGGGGCTGCCCTATTTTACTGGAGGGAAAGGAATTGTGCAGTACTAATGTAACTTTGGGATTTGCTTTCGAGAATAAATATTGTATGAGTGCAAAATCCCTTTTATGAAGTATCACTTATCCGAAAAGGATAAAGAT
>VXBO01005122.1:85225-98362 GCA_013400135.1 Rhinoptilus africanus
ATCACTTATCCGAGAAGGATAAAGATGATCCATCCTGGGTGCTGCCATGGACTGGTATCCCAATATTCTTGTCAGAGTCTTGAATCCGTGGTCTCAGATCAACCAACCTTCTGTATACATAAATGATGTGAGGTCATCCATTAAGCAAACCAGTTGGAAAGGCTCCCAAGAAAATGACAGGCATCAAGCAGCTATTCTAGCTAATAAAGCCTATTGGAGTGGGTTTGTAGTTATAGCATGTTCCAACAGCAACTTTACCTCATTATGGAGTTATTACCAGTTTCAGCAGACCAAAGGGACTAAATAAGCATCGTCCGGATGGGATTGCCAGCGTACCTCTGTGACTAGCCGGATGAGTGATGAGTCTGAGCTGAGGACCTGTAACAGCAGCCACACATGACGCAGCGGCTCCAGCTGGAATTGCATATCGAGTCCTCCTCCACGGGGCTTTGGCTAATTGGCACAAATGAGAGCTAAAGATGACATTAACACTTCCGCGAGATGGATAACAAACACATTCCACTTGATAGATTTCTCAGCTCAATGCTACTTTGCTACGTGACTGCCTACAAAGCTGTTTGGGTGAAAATCAAACCTGAGCCATAGAGGAGCTGTAATACTCTGCGTCAGGCTTACAGCAGGACCTGCGTTACCTGGCAGTACCGTGTGTTACACCTGTGGCCAAACGCGTAGTTAGCTGGGGTTGGGTGTGCCGGCGGCAGCGGGAGCTCGTGGCTGGGCAATGCCATGGAGGAGGAGGGGTGGCTACACACAGAGCTGTGTATTTTGGGTGAGGCGGGCATCCAAAGGTCTTCCACCCCTTCCTGCAAGCAGTGCCACAAGGCAAGAAAGCCTGCTCCCATGCACCCTGTATCAAAAAATGACAGAGCAAAGGAAAACCCTTACCCACACCCACTTACCTGTCAGAGCATGGGCTCCGGTGTCTGAGCGACACGAGTCCAGCAGCGGTGCTCAGCAGTTCAGCTCACCTGGAAGATGTAGGCGTGAAAGTCCACGTATCTGCATCTTTGGTGTGCCCTCCACAGTACCCACTAATACCTGCACAGTACCTACTAATGGCGCACACTGCATTGGTGGCCTTTATTTTGTACTGACGGGTGCAACACGACTTCGGGTACACGCAGAAGAGAATCCCAGCACTGTTAAAGTCGTCAGCATGTCCCTGGAGTTGGTCATGGCCTCACAGGTGGTGGAGGAGAGTCTTCTCCCTTATCTCGGCTTCAGAAATGTCAAATACCTGGGTTTAATAGCAATAAATACAGTTAGTTTAAAGCACTCAAATTTTTAAGACATTAGGTAGCTGGAAGTGCAAAGAGCATATGGCTGCATTTTCAGAGCACTATTGAAAATTTCACTAGATGCTTTTTAGTCACTCAGGACTTATCAAAGTTTGACTTTAATTGCATTTGATGTCTAAATTAATGTTATTTCTGCTAATATCATCATTCAAAATGAGCAATAAGGTGACAGCCAGGGTAGTGTGAAAGCCAAGATGCTTGGAGGGCACTGCTGGGTCAGGGTAAGGAAACCTGGACATGTACTGTCCCTTCTACATGGAAAAAATGCTGAAATTGGGCTATATAATTAGACATCCCATTTGATGCTAAGTGCCATTGTCACTGATAATTTAAGTAAAGGTGAGAAGTGGTGAAGAAGCAGCAGCCTAAGTGACCTTCTCCTCTTGTTATTGATTTTTTTTCCTGGTCTTTCATGATATCACCAGCATGGACACTAATATTTACTATTAAGTTTTCTCAAAAAGCAAAGAATCGCCAAATTGAAATCTTGCTCCTGGCACATTACTGACTAAAAATTCCTAGGGAAACCCAGAACATGCTAACAGGGGAGGCCAGTCTTCATCTGAGGACTTTCCTGGTGGATCTGGTGAGGGGTCTGGAGCAGGAGTCTGGTGAGGAGCGGCTGAGGGAGCTGGGGGGGTTCAGCCTGGAGAAAAGGGGGCTGAGGGGAGACCTTCTCGCTCTCTGCAACCACCTGGAAGGAGGGGGGAGCCGGTGAGGGGCTGGTCTCTTCTCCCACGTAACAAGTGATAGGACAAGTTGAAACAGCCTCAAGTTGCACCAGGGGAGGTTTGTGATAGATATTAGGAAAAATTTTTTCAATGAAAGTGTTGCCAAGCATTGGAAAAGGCTGCCCAGGGAAGTGGTTGAGGCACCATCCCTGGAGGCATTTAAAAGATGGTAGATGTGCTGAGGGACGTGGTTTAGTGTGGTGGGTTCATCAGTGTTAGACTAACAGTTGGACTCAAAGGGTCTTTTCCAACCTAAATGAGTCTATGATCCTGTTATTCTCAGCTTTCAAAAGCAGCCAGCGTCAGACACGTTCAGTCTATATTGTGAAATCAGGCAAAGGCACACAGTGGCTTGAGCATGTAATTATTTCTTTTCCCAAATCACTTCATTAAAAGAGCATGAAGGTCATAATTCCAAGTGAGGGTGGCAGAAGTGAGATAACTCTTAAGTTGGGCTCATTTATAGGTACATATTCTGGTTGAGGTCTTACATGGTGGCACACACAGCTCTGGTCTCATCTTGGGCACAAGACATGCTATTTCTGATTGGGTACCTGCTCAGCAGTTCATTAAGATCTCCGTGTACTTGCCGTGCTTTACTGTAGGCTGTCCAAGGTCTGCACTGAATAAAATATCAGTATCCTCGAGGTCTTTTCCATGATGCTCAGAGTATATTAATTATCTCATAATAATTTTTACTTTCTTTCACACCATTTTTAGGAGAAGGGGTGCTATTTTTATTACAACCAGGTTGCTCTGCTCAGATTATAGCCAAAGTTGGCAGCACAGCAAATTTACTAACACCAAATTACAGACTTTCATTCTTAATATTTTCACTTTTATCAGCTAAGTTGCCTACACCAACTCCTTTCTTTATGCTCTCAAATATTCCAGTTCATGCCCAAAATTCAGCTTGTAGCATTTTATGGCACTTCTTGTGTTCAGAGGTGCATCCTCTGTTCATTCAGCTGTAGGTACGGAAGCAGAAAGTTTTTGTAGCTCTGCTCCTGGAATTTCTGACCTGTTTGGAGTCTAGGCATATACCACTCTTCATTGAATAAGATGGAGGATCTTTCTCAAAATTTGTATGACATTTGCAAGAGAAGGCTATGTGGCATGGAGGAAATTCAGAAGAGGAGCAACTTAGTTTTGCAGAGGCCTAATTTTGGCATCTTGACCTGACAACTTGATTGCAACTCTACTGAAGTTCTAGCGTAATTTGAAGACAATAAACAAACTGAAAAATATATATACCTTCCTGTAGGATGTTATTGGTCTTGCTATGGCAATCAGCAGTTATGGGACCTTTAGGTTCACAGCATATCTCATAGGAATTAGGCTTAAGAGTACTCAGTCCCATGACACACTGTCATCATCTGTAGGGACCTGGCACTACAAGCAGGCAGATCCACACAGCTCCTATGTTCAGGAAGCAGCTATATTAAAACTTGGGAATATGAGGTTCAGTTCTGGATTTCCACTTTGCTCTGTGGAGATCTGAACTTCTTTATATTATGTTATCTCTTTATGTCAGTCTCTTTTTTCCTCCTGGTAAGTCTCCAGTTGCTGTCCCCATCAGTCCTCTCCTTAGCCACCTTTGGCTTTGCTTAAATTTGCCATTTCCTAGTCCTCCTTCCATTGCCAGCACTGTCCTTTTTTTGTTTTGGTTCCCAGGTTCTAATCCCGCCCAGCAATTGATGGGAATATTCCATCATCCTGGTGGGTTTTATCCTTCTTATCTTCCCATCTTAAATTTCTTTCTTGCCTCTCTCTACCTTAGCTCTATTTTTGCTACCTGCCTCATGTGCCATTAACATCCAACTTCTACTCTCAGCCCTTCCCTTCCACCCCTTCATCTCCTTTTCCTCTTGCCCTTGCTTCCATCATTTAAATTTGTGCCTGACCCCTCATAGGTACCTTTTCTGTCTTCTTTTATGGCTAACTTCAACTCATCAATCTTTGCGTATTAGCTGCAAGAAAGGCAGTTACTGGACATGGAGAGCCCAGGACAGACAGGCCCTCTGCTCGCAGATCTGGTGCCTGGGGACACAAGCTTGGGAGCCAACATCCTTCTCAGTGTCTGCATCCCTGTAACAGAGCATGCTCAGGCCATCTGAAGGATGCTGCAAGCGACAGCCTGGTGAGCATGTAGGAGCTTGAGGGAGAGAGAGTATCCTGAGGACACATTACAGATTAGGGAACATTACATTACACATTACAGATTAGGGAATCTTGCTGATACATTTTATGGAGTTCTGAACTGTAAGTTTTGGATGTTCATAACTTTTGCAGTTTGGGATATGACTGAAAAGTGCTAGTGAATGAGACACCTTGCCACCCTGAGTGCCCTGTCAGACCTCAAGCCCCTGCTTCAAAACAAAGAAGTAAAGTTACTAAAATACTGACAAATCCTTTCCTTGCTATTTCTTACTTGGAAAAGGATACAACTTCCCACCATCACCCCGGCCCTGGCCCCTGAAAATTTAAAAAGAAAAAGGAAGAAAAAAATCAGCCTTGAGAGATGCACCTAGCATGGAAGGGTTCAGTCCAATTAATTCAATTTTTCAAGTCATTATCACCTAGAAACAGCTTTTCACAATAGAAGGTGCTAGACAACTTATATTTAGTCTTTGGTATTTAAACTGCCCATAATGATTATTGAAATCTTCTCTTGAAGAATTCCCACCCGGCACATGGGGAAGCATGAGGCTATAGGCAATGTTTTCTCACAGGTATTTTGTGCCATGGCTAATATATATGTAAACTGTAAATCCACGCAACTAGTTAAGTGTTTACATATATATTAGCTAGATCTGGAAAAACAGAATTCCAGTGGCATTTACAGCACCTAGTGTAATGGATTGAGCAATACCGCAGCGCAGAATTCAAGCCACTGCTCCGCTCTGGTGAGACCCCAGCGGCAGTACTGCATGGAGCTCTGGAGCCCTTAGCTCAAGAAGGACATGGACCTGTTGGAGTGAGTCCAAAGGAGGGCCGCAAAGAAGATCAGAAGACTGGAGCCCCTCTGCTGTGGGGACAGGCTGAGAGAGCTGGGTGGGGTCAGCCTGGAGAAGAGAAGGCTCCGGGGAGACCTTATAGCGGCCTTCCAGTGCCTAAAGGGGGGCTACAGGAGAGATGGGGAGGGGGAGGGACCTTTATCAGGGAGTGTAGTGATAGGACGAGGGGTAACAGTTTTAAACTGAAAGAGGGGAAATTTCTTTGCTGTGAGGGGGGTGAGCCCCTGGCCCAGGCTGCCCAGAGAAGCTGTGGCTGCCCCATCCCTGGAGGGGTTCAAGGCCAGGTTGGACGGGGCTTGGAGCAGCCTGGGCTGGTGGGAGGTGTCCCTGCCCAGGGCAGGGGGTGGAACGAGATGATCTTTAAGGTCCCTTCCAACCCAATTCATTCTATGATTCTATGATTCTATTTCTTGCAAACAGCAGGGCTTTGTGAAGCACCCTGCAGACGTAACTTGGCTGCACTGGTGAACTTTCTAAACTCTATCTGTGTCTGGTTCATTCTCTTGGGGTTACAAATGTCCAAAACCAGGTAAAACCATGACTTGAAATCCACAGTTTGAAAACTGAATCAAAAAACTGAATGTGAACACCAGGCAAATGTGAGCTGGAAGAAGAACCTGAAAATTATCGGTGACTCTCAGACACCACTGGGACCCGAGACCAGAGCAGGGTTGTAGGAGACAAGGGGGTGAAGAGCGAAAAACAGAATATGACCTGTGGTAAAGCACGGCTAATTTATCAGAAGTGGTAAATATCTGTTGCAGGTCAAGCAAGCATCTCCCTGGTGGGTGCATGCTTGCACGGTGAAGGACTTGGGGGGGAAGGAAGGCAGGATTGACTGGGTGAATCTAGTGGCAGATCATGGCTTGGCTGTGCCTGACAGCAGCAATTGTTTTTGTGTGGCCACTGTTGTCTGTGGCTTGAGCAGTATACCTGGGTATGGCTGTCCTTATTCCCCATTTGTGATCTTATTTGACAATTTTCTTTTGGTTGGCAGAGACAAGCTAATTAAACCGGAATTCTTTTCTAACCTATGCATCAAAATGCTGTCCTTGGAGCCAGTTCTTCTCCCTGAGGGTTTGCATACTTGAGATACTGCTCAAGTAGCCTGAATCATGATCTCATCAGAGACAATAAGATGCTGAAGATGCTTCTTAAGTGCTCAGTTTAAGCTCCTGTCAGGGAATCTGTCCACTGACATAACTAATACATTCTCCATTTCCAGAGACATCATTCAATTTAGTCCCAAAGTTACCCTTGCTCCATAGTAATTTGGGGTCAACACAATTTAGCATTGAGGAAAAACATATTTATGCCAAAATTATAGGATTGCAAAGGAGGTTGACAGTAATGAACAATCCCACTTAGAAAACGTCTATTATTCACACATACACACGTGCGCGCACAAACATGCACACATACACAAAACAAATACAATTTTCTGAACAAAAATATAAAGAAAAAACGTGGGGAAGAAAACCACTGAAATAGGAACAAGTTCAGAATAAAAAATTCCAATTTTTCATTGAAAACATAATTTGCATAAAAAATGTATGGCTTTCATCTAGGTCTCAATCTTCTGTTGGGGGAAAAAAAATGCCTACCCATGGTATTTCCTGTAACATAAATAATTTGATTTCCCAGGCTACCAGTGAAGCCCATCTTACAGGGCCTCGTCATAAGCTGTTAGTTTACCCTGATTCCTCTCTTCATGTGCAGCCAGGGAAAAAAGGGGGTATCAGCAGAAATACCAGCACAGCTTCAGTAAGTTTAGCTGTTAATGGTCTCCAAAGAAATGCTATGAATCTTTGAAGCATTGATCTAGAGTCAGTGGAGCTCACTTGAGGCAGGAACAGATAAAGGAAAAGGGCTGAGGAAAATCTCTACTGTGCACCCACGTGTGCATCTACTCCACAGTAAGCACTGGGTGACGGGCTACTTAGTGGAGGAGTCAGACAAAAATGAAGACTCACATCTGCTTTGTGGAGGACAAATGTGTTATTGCCAGCGAGGGGTACAGTCCAGTGGATTTTATGCCCCATTGCCTGCTCAGAAAGCCATCACACTGACCCTATGTGAGTTTCTCTGGGTAAAAATGATTGAAAATTTGGCCCCTAAAACCAACTCTCTTAAGGAAATCTACAGGTCAGGACTATGCTAGCTTTATCCTTGGTGTCTAGTGAGTTTGTACAGGGAAAGATGCTAGTGATAAATACTCCACAGCCAAGTCTGGGAGGACTCCATCCAAATGCAACACCTTGGATGCTGCTCCACCAGTCTCATCCTTCCAGTGGCACTTGGCAGTGAAGCACTTTTGAGCTCTTTGTGAGGAGACTCTTCCGCCTCCATCCACTCCTCTTTTGTCCAGTAAAGTGCAAGTGTTAAAGCAAGACTTTGGCGGGTCTGGTCTGAAGAAGCAAGTGCCGTGAACCCACCCTCATACAGTTAACTGCACCTTACTGATTTCTTTTGCAAGGAACATGAGATGCGCCAAGTTGCCTTGAGAGTGCTGTGAGTCACTAGGTGGAGTCTTCTGGATCACTCTGATGGTCTCCAATCTTATAAGAGAATCTCTTTTCAGCTAAAAAACCTAGACAAAATTAACAGGAGTAAAGCTATGGCTGGCTGTGACCTGTAGAGGAGGATATCCCTACCTAGCACTTCTTTGTTTTCAGCACTTCAGCATAGTTCATCAGCTCACAGCCTCTTCAGAAGGGGCAATATCTCAGGAGGCTTCCCATCACTCTTCCCTGTGTTGGTGACATCATAGCAGGCCAAAACGGGAGCAGGGATTGCCATCACTACAGGTTGCACAGGAGGCATTTTGGAAAGGTGCTCTCAATTCCAAACTTCCCAGCTATGCCAGGTGTACTGCCCGTATCCATAGTGGGGCATGGTGTCAACTGACTTCTGCACCGATAGATGTAAATTGCAGCTGAGGGCTCACAGATTGGTAGCAGAGTATGTTGTCTGCCGCCATCCTAAAGCTTGAGAGACATTATTCAACAGAAGCTAGAAAACAGGATTACTCAGTACTTACTTAAGGAAGACTTCATTTGTAATCATTGTTATTGTTGGCTAATGGTACTTCAGTAGGATCTACAGAAGGACTTTGTCGTATTACTGTTGTATGGCTGCAGGAAAAGAACAAGCTGCTCCCCAAAGTGCTGACAATTTCAATGGAGATGACAAAGAAAAGGTTATTACACCCAATTTAAACATGGCGATGTGAAGCCCTAAGAGTATAAATTGCCAAAAAGCTAGGTGTGTAGTCTTAAGTTCAGACATGCTTCTCAGGATGGGATGAATCAGCCTTGAAAGTGCCCATTTCTCTTCACTACAACCAAAGAATCTGAAATTACTACTTTAGAGGGGGTTCCTCATTGTCAGAGAGAATTTGGGCAGAGAAATTCTCCCCAGATGGCTTGTTTCAGTCACCCACTCCTCTGTTCCAGCCAGATGGGGTCTGGACCCCATCTCTAGGTTCCTATCTTCCCATCCAGCACCGTAACACTGACCCACCCAACTGCCTACTGAGGCATCCAGAGACAAACTACACCGAGGAGGAACCTCCACAGACACCAGCTGCTCCCTGAGGCTCCTCTCACATGGATGATGTGACCTGTTATGTTTGGGCACGTTCTTCTTCTGAACTTGGCCCTCTGATCAGGTCTGCTGAACACCGTCAGATAATTATAGCTAATACCATGTCTATAATTATTGTTATTATCATATTACTATTATTACTTCTTGTTCCATCATATAATTTCCATCTTATTATTATGCTATTTATGTTTTGGTCATTATTCAGGTAATAAAGCCAGATGCTCTGACTTGCTTCAGAGCTTCGTTGTGCTGGATGCCATAGTGTCCCCTGTGAAAAGTCAGTCCTCACCCTGAAGCACTTAAAAATCTAATTAGACAAGACATACCAGCATTATCTTCGTCTATCAGAAGCTTCAATAGCAAACCCCCACTCTTCAGGATATTCAAGGTCACTTTGCTTACTGAAGAATTGGTAGAACTCCCAATATTCTTGAAGTCTGTGCCAGCCCCGGCTCCTACACAGCTCTAGAAGCCACCTTATTTCAGCCTTGCTTTCCTAATTCCCCCTGAACCACACACCCCAACCCATGCAGATACTTACCCTGACTCACTTATTCTTCTACAGCCTACACATTATCTCTCTGAGAGATGTAATCATTCATATAAAAAACAATTTTAGCAAATCCCAAGCTGTAAATAAACAGCTTAAATTACTGCCAAAGAAGGAAGGATGCTCCTGTCAGGACATTTTCTGGGACCTGCTCGGGTACCGCAGCGCAGGAGCTGCACTGTAAGCCCAGGGGTACCCCACACCGGGGGGAGTAGCCCCGGCCGTGGGGGTCCCTTCCCGGCAGGGACCCCCCGGTGCCTCACGGGTGCAACCCCACCACTGGCTGGGCTCCCCCTCGCTCGGCAGAGGAGCAGCAGCAAGGACAGCCACGGCCCTGCCTTCAGCCCCTCCAGGACACACTCACCTTCACTGCGAGCCATCCTCATCCAGAAGGGCTCGAAAATTTGTCAGCAATTGTCTATTTAGCCCAGAAACAGCCTAGGCCCTCTCTTTGATTCCTCTGCATGTTCATTTAATAACTCAAATGTGGTTAAAACACCAGAATTAGAGCCTCCATTTATTTTGCCGTTTCCCATCTTTTCCAAAAGGTGAATGTTTAAAATGATATATGAGCCGGGAGCTACAGTGCTCATTTATGGCTCTTGCAAAGCTTTCCCCGTGACTGGAAAACAATGGACATTTGCAATCAATAAGACTCCTCCGAACAGCCCTGTCCCCAGTTTCATTAGGAGGTTGTCACAAAGTTATTTCAAAACCTTGCTCAAGTAAATTGGCTGCAAGCAGCGACTGCTCAGTGTGCCGCCGCCTGGCACTCAGCTCTGAGGAGCGAAGTTCCAGAAAGGATTTGTTTCACCTCGGTATTAAATTCTGACGTGCAATAAGACTGCTAAAACTTGGGCTAGGAGAGATCTGTAATTGTCTCCTGGAAGTATCACATGTAAAGACCCACCACATGGCTTTGCAATGTCGATGCCTGATGGAGAGCTGTAAAAAGGGTGTCTTTCAGATGTCATTTACAGCTCACTTTTGGGAAAAAAGATTCTGATCTGGTAATGCTGATGTTCCAGCACATCACTCTGGTGTGAGATCCTGTTAATACGAGTCCTAATTTTTTCCTGCTGAGGTCAGCAATACAGTTGCTACTGGTTTTAGTGAGGGCAGAATTAGGCTGAATTTTTAAGCGATACCGTCTAATTCTCAATCTGAGCCCTTCTGGAGGAGATCCAGTGTATGGAGTGGCAGTTTGCATTCTAATAAAACATAGAAGGAATTATTGTTCCCTGAAATCCATATGTATTCTCAAAGTCTGCCACTTTCTATTAGAATGCTGCAGAAGCCCTGGGAGAATGACGACATTTTTATCCAAAAGGTTAAGCAAAAAATACTGAACGGAAAAAATTAGCTTTGAAATATTAGCTTTTCTGAAACAGAATTTTGTAAGTTTTAAAAAACATTCCAGATATTTTTAAGGCTTTTGAATGAACTTGAAATATTTTATGAAATACAGTTGGTATGTGAACACTGAAGCACACTTTTAAATTTTCGAGCAAAGTAACCTTTGCAAAATATTCTACGAGGATTTTAAAAACGCAGTCCCACCATGTCTGAAGCACTCTCCTTCAAAACCAAAATTTGGAAGACAATTTGTTGGCCTGTAGTTCCAAAGGCCAAGAGGAATACGCCAAGAGCAGCCGCCCGGTGCCAGGTTTTCTCTCCGGGTTATCCAGTCATAGATAAACCCTGGGAGGACTCTGCCCGTGTCCCCTCAGTCCGGTTTCCTTCCCTTCCCAGAGCATGATGCTCCCGGGGTGGGTGTGATGGGCAACCATAACCAGCTCCCAGGACATGTTTCTTCATCAGCTCACGCCTCTCCCTTTGCTGCGGGAGGTCATTTCCCTTCTAAGCAGTTGCTGGGGTAACAGTGACTATCCTTCATCTGGGTTTTCATAGATACTACATCTTGCTTTTTTCAAAGCTTCTTCTTGTGAAGAGGGCATTCCACGTAATCTTATCTTCAGCCCTTCAAAATTCATTTTCCTGTATTTCAAGGAAGAAAAAACAGTCTGGGGGGCTTGATAAGAAGGCAGGAGACAGACTGTCATTTGTTTTTGCCTTGCAGTCAGAGAAAGAAGGTTCGTTCCTCCTGCCACAGGACCATTATTTCAACAATTCAAATTTTAACTGATGAAAATTGAAATGGTTCTTCTCTGCGAAAGCTCCAATTTTTCTTACATAGGGAAAACAAATATCCGAATTGCAGAGGTCATACTGAGAAATCTGTAGCTTGCTCTGGGGAACGTGGGGATTTTTCACATGCCACGCAAGTGCTGCAGGTCAACTGAGTCAGAATTCACACAGATTTTTTTTTTTACTTTCTCCATTGAGCATCCTTTCCAGAGGATTAGATTATTTAATTTTGTCCTTCCTTTAGATACAGGTCTGGCACAGGCTACTCCCTCCCATTACGCCTGTACTATCTGTCTTATGTGGAAGCAAACAGATTCTTGGAAACAAGGACAAAGAGGAGACTGTGGAGCTTGTTGGTGAGTGATGCTGTTCAGTCTCTTTCCCAGTATGTTTGCGAGTGCCTCCTTGCCGAGGCCTGGAAAGAGGGAGCAGCCAAGATGATGACAGTTGCCTGTTTTACAGCTTCTCAAAAGCCTTAGTCTTAGTTTGAGAATTGACTTGGGGTGGCACACATGCAAGTGTCATGGATGAAGTTACCGGGAGCGAAATCTTCTTCCCCTAAAATTAGGGAGAAATTTTCATTAACTGCAGCTGTACTCTAAGTCTCCCAAGCAGTCTGACAGATTCTCCTGGAGAGGTTTTAGAGAACGTGGACCACATGGGGAAGTGGTCTTAGTAAGAGAAGTCAAGGCATGCCCAAGAAATACTTGCTGCTTGACATTTTCCTCTATTTCTCCATTCACTTTAGCACTTGAGGGAGAAAGGTCACCTCACTTAACCTCAGCCATCCAGGAGCCACCTACTCTCCTCACTAGTCACTGGGAGAAAGCCACCTTAAATGCCTAAAATACCCAGAATGAATTACAAGAGATTCCTGTCTGCTCCAATAAGGCAACTAGGTGAGTGCAGACATCCAACTTGTGTGTGGTTTAAATTAGAGGCATGACATGATGCCAGTGCTGGCAACCAGAAGAGGCTGCATGCATTGCGATTAGTCTCTGATTACATCCCTGGCTAGTCAGGATTCTTGCTCCTGTTTGCAGGAGTCTCAGGGCATAAATGCTTCAGGAGCCATGCAATAAGTGTCCCAAAGTCACCAACCTGCTGTAAAAGTCGAAGGAGGGATGGTAAGTTTGGCTAAGCTGCAGTATTTCCTAGCTGCACTGTGGGAGCTCTGTACGGCTGGAGCACCAGAACCCCATCTTGAAGGCAACAAATGGTTCCAGAAACAAACCTGGTGCCCACGGAGGTGCCTGGCAGCCCGAGCACTACCTACCGCCGTGAGCTCTGACAGCTTGACAGAGATGCCCTGTGGAAGTGGCACAGAGAGAAATGTGGCCTCGGTCTTTACTACTCAGCCCAGCCCTCAAGAGCCCCAGGCCTTGGGGAAAGTAACAGGGAAAGAGGAAGACTTCCCCTGGGTGGAGGAGGATCAAGTGAGGGATCAGTTAGGTCAGTTAGACATTCAGAAGTCCATGGGCCCTGATGGGATACACCCGAGGGTGCTGAAGGAGCTGGAAAAAGTCATTGCTGGGCCACTCTCCACCATCTTTGAAAGGTCCTGGAGAACAGGCGAGGTGCCTGAAGACTGGAGGAAAGCCAATGTCACTCCAGTCTTCAAAAAGGGCAAGAAGGAGGACCCAGGGAACTACAGGCCGGTCAGCCTCACCTCCATCCCTGGAAAGATGATGGAACAGCTCGTTCTGGGCGTCATCTCAAAGCATATGGAGGAAAAGAAGGCCATCAGAAGTACTCAGCATGGATTC
>VXBO01005122.1:98462-133245 GCA_013400135.1 Rhinoptilus africanus
GTTCCAGAAACAAACCTGGTGCCCACGGAGGTGCCTGGCAGCCCGAGCACTACCTACCGCCGTGAGCTCTGACAGCTTGACAGAGATGCCCTGTGGAAGTGGCACAGAGAGAAATGCTGATGCAGCAAAATACTTGATGTTCTTATTATGAAGTCATCATTCTTTTTAATTGCTTCAGACACCTGCCCTTAGCTTTTGACAAAGAACCACCATTTGAAACATCCCTACCCCTCCACGTGGCCTTACAAAGTCACAAAGGACAGTTGTGAGTGACAATACACCAACCCTGGTAACGGCCTGGCCTGCCCTTTGGAACAAAACACCTGCTGGTCCTAGTCAGAATCAAATGCCCTTAAATGCTCTATCCTCAGGTGTCTGTTATCCAGCAGGTATCACAGGGTATGTCCAGATACAGCTGCTCAGAGCTGGAGGGCAGCAACCAGTTGCTACTTCTTCCACTCTTCACTACTCCCTATAGAAAAGTGCTTGTTGCAGTACCTCAGAAAAGTCTGCTTGTGCCGGACATACCAGTGAATGGGTGAGGAACACTGTGCCCATCTCGGCACAGCCCTGTGCGTTGCCCATTTGACAAGCCAGGCAAAGGACTGACTCTGTCTGGTTGGGAAAACAGTGCCTGATAGGAAGAGGCCTGGAAGCTAGCACATTTTCTGCTATCAAAACGGCAGATGGGCTTGTACAGCAGCAGAACCTAGCCAACAGAGTGGTATTTGTCAGGACAACTGGAGGGAAGGAGGCATGTCAGCGGCACCTCTTCTCCCTGCAGCTTCCGTGCATCTCCTGTGCTTGCTGATAGGAACGCACAGCACAGCAAACATCCCTCATCCGGACCTAGAAAAGGAGCTGATGTGCTCAGCTCCTGCTGGTTTCACATGAGAGGGTACCTCAGATGCTTTGTTGGTCAAAGAATGGTTCTGTCCTTTTCGCCATAGATTCTTGCACTTTGTGGCAGGTTTTACTCCAGGAGAGAGTAGATGCAACCCGATGACACCATGGGTCTCAAGCTCTGCGGTAAGGAGAAGGTCCTTCAGCAGATCCAGAAGAGGACACAGCTGCACAGAGTCACAGAATCACAGAATGGTGGGCATTGGCAGGGCCCTCTGGAGATCCCCCAGTCCCACCCCCTGCCAGAGCAGGGTCACCCAGAGCAGGGGGCACAGGAACGCCTCCAGGCGGGTTTGGGATGTCTCCAGAGACGGAGACTCCCCCACCTCCCTGGGCAGCCTGGGCCAGGGCTCTGCCACCCTCAAGGGAAAGAAGTTCCTCCTCAGGTTTAGGTGGAAGTTCCCATGTTCAGGTTCATTACCTCTTGTCCTGTCCCTGGGCACCACTGAAAAGAGCCTGGCCCCATCCTCCTGACACCCATCCTTTAAGGATTTATAAGCATCAATAAGGTCCCCCCTCAGTCATCTTTTTTCCAGACTGAAAAGACCCAAATCCCTCAGCCTTTCTCCATCAGAGAGCTGTTCCAGTCCCCTCATCATCTCGGTAGCCCTTTGCTCTCCCCTCTCCAGCAGTTCCCTGTCCTTCTTGAACCAGGGAGTCCAGAACTGGACACAGCACTCCAGATGCAGCCTCACCAAGGCAGAGTAGAGGTGGACAAAGCACATGCTTTGTCCACCAGCACATCCATGAGCAGCCGGTTTCTCCATTGCACGGGGATACAGGGAGTATTCAGTAACACACCAACAGCACTGCAGCTGTCCACATCTTCCCTTTGAGTTCCTTGTCTTTCACTTAGGGTGAATGCCTCAGTGAAAGTGCCCCAGATCCAAGAGTCATGTGGCTCAGGCTTTATTTGCTCTTATTGCTGCTTTCAAGTGGAAAATTGATATAATAGCAGTCCTTTCTCAACACACACTAGTCTGCACATTTGTACAATGTTCTTTGAGGATGATCAGCATCCACTGGCATAGAAAAGTGACAGATGCTGTCTGCAAATAACGAGCTGAAGCAGTTTCCTTTGGAAGGGACTTAAGCAACGTCCCTTTGAGTTTGAAAAGCCAATGAGGTTCCCATGTGGCCTCAGAAGCTGCTCACAAGCCTCTGCTGGAACAGACATATTCTATTAGCTCATATGGCAGAATTATTTTTTAACCTTTTCTTGTATGCAGACTTCTCACAGAATCCCAGACTGGCCGGGGTTGGCAGGGCCCTCTGGAGATCACCCCGTCCCACCCCCTGCCAGAGCAGGGTCACCCAGAGCAGGGGGCACAGGAACGCCTCCAGGCGGGTTTGGGATGTCTCCAGAGACGGAGACTCCCCCACCTCCCTGGGCAGCCTGGGCCAGGGCTCTGCCACCCTCAAGGGAAAGAATTTTTTTTCATGTTGAGATGGAACTTCCCGTGTTCTAGTTTGTGCCCGTTCCCTCTTGTCCTGTCCCTGGGCACCACTGAGAAGAGTCTGGCCCCATCCTCCTGACACCTGCCCTGGAGATAATGATGAGCATTGATGAGATCCCCTCTCAGTCTGCTCGTCCACAGGCTGAACAGCCCCAGGGCTCTCAGCCTTTCCTCATAAAAGAGATGCTTCAGGTCCTTGATCATCTCTTCTATATGGCATCTGCACAGATTACGGTGGCAAGGTATAGCCATGCGATGCATAGTGATGTGCTAAAGTTATCACCTGCCTTTGCTCTTTGCATCTCACACAAAAATCATTTTGACCATCTAGGCCTGTAAGGAGTCTCACGCTTGTGAGGTTGAAAGAAGACCACTGAGATGTTTCCTCCTGAGCCTTTGATCCTCTCTCCTTCCTTTGTGTTTTAATCTAATGCAGACACAGTTGTGTGCCAGAGGCAGCTTTTCCAGATGTGGCAGTATCAGGCATTCAAAGTCAACCCATTACCTCATAGTACCATAAGGAGTCCAAGTTAGTGAAAATGAAAGACCCGAAGCTTCCTAGTCAGATATTTCCAAACCTGTTAGTGGACTAGAGGCACAGTATTCCTTTAATCATACAACTCTTGTTTCTATTGTAATATGTACATTTCAGAGTCTCATTTGTGATTATTACCATACTCCCGAATCATGATAATAAAATAAGACCTATTGCTCTGGGACCCTTAGCTTTTGAGGGGTTGTAAAGAACAATCCAGTATTTGCTTCTTTCCATCTTACATAGATAACTGAATCTACAAAAGGATACCAAATGCATGGGGCTTCCTTACAGTAAAAATAGCTCTTGATTTACTATCACTCCCATTAGAGGCTTTAGAAAGTCTGTAAGAATTGATTTTCTTCCAGGATGACCTGTTGTCTTGGCCTCCTTTAGTAGTAGAAGTCCAACCAAATCCAAAGCAGGATGCCATCGTTTACCGTACATTAGCTGGCATGAATAATGGCAGTTATGTTGCACAGCACATTAAATCGACACACAAATGTATCAAAATAATGAGACACCATCCTTTAAGGCATCAGGAGGTAGAGCTAAGGCACAGCCTCAATCTTAATCCTGTTTCTTATTTCTAAAAGCATGATTTACAAAACTTTATGTGGCGTTTCTCCCGGGATTAATTTACCTCTTTTTATCTCTGTGTACTCTTCCTTCTGCACATCTGTAGATGAAAAGCATATTTGGACAAATTTAGAAATGTGCAATATTGTGGTAAATTAATAAATATTAATAATTATTGATGGATTCTATAGATGAAACAAAGGAAAGCAAAAGAAGGGGATCCTGTGTTCTCTTACAGTCATAATTCCCTGTGGACCACAACGTGGTTACAGGGATCATCAGACAGTGGGTGCCCTGATCCTACGCACAGCAACAGCCGTGTGAGCAGTTATAAAGAGCAGAAACTTTTGTACTGCGAAGTCAGGCGTGGATGACACTGGCCAACTCCAGAACTGCCCTTCCTGCCTGCTGCTCTCCTGACTCCCCCGTACTCCCTGATCCCCCAAGGGCTGCTGCATAACGTGCCTGTAGCGTTGA
The DNA here is from genome assembly GCA_013400135.1 of Rhinoptilus africanus. Classification (NCBI taxonomy): domain Eukaryota; kingdom Metazoa; phylum Chordata; class Aves; order Charadriiformes; family Glareolidae; genus Rhinoptilus; species Rhinoptilus africanus. Next base: position 102,414 of record VXBO01005122.1, read on the forward strand.
GCCTAGCTGCGGATAAATAACAAATCAAACCCGAGCTCTGCTCACACAACATTCAACTCACATGAGCTGCGGTTCTGTTGCCTTTAAAATCTTCCAGCTCTGGACCTGAATGCTGAACATCTTTTTTGTACAGGGTTGCTTTTTTTGTGTGTTTCTTTTTTTCCTTTGCTGTTGTTGGGTTTTGTTGATTTGGGCTGTAGGTTGTTTTTTTTTTGAGCTCCGTGTTGTTCAATGAACTGTACTCTGTGACACAGAAAACTCTGGCATTGAAGGCATAATCATTTAGTGACAGGAAAGGACAACAAAGTTGCAGAGCCTAGAAAGTAAAAAATCCCCATCCCTAAGCAGACACACCAGGTAGGAACCATCTTGCTGCCTTAGCTGTCAGGTAGTTCGTTGTTTGACTTGGGCAGGCAGCCTGCATGGCTAATGGGGAAAAATGAGTACCGCCGAGAAAAAAAATTAATCTCATTCTGGGGCTAGAATACTCAGGGTGAAAACCCACCTTACGCAATGGAGGTAGAGCTGCGAGCACTAAGGACTTTGCAAATTAATCTGTAGGTGCCAAAAGCTGAAAAAAAGGAAAAAAAGTGACCATGTGGTGACAGGGTGAGGATTCATCTGACATCACATAGAAACAATGGCACAGAGACAGGCTCCGGGTCCTCAAAACAGCTCCTTAAACACAGACCCGTCTTTTTCTCCCTGCAATCTCTTTGTCTGTTATTATCCTCCTTCAAACTTTCACCGCAAATGAAAAAGACATCTCCTCGCCGCAGCTAAAACTCCAAGCACTGTGAGGACAGAGAAGAGCGTTCTATAAAAGGGTACGATGTGCCCATGGAATTAAAACCTGCACTCTGCAGCAGCTGCACAGAGACCTCAGGGCATGGACATGCAGGTCGCACGTTTCCCCCGGATGAAATTATAAGGAACCATATCTCCTATCTCCCCCTCAATAGGAGGAGGCTGATTCAGAGCCAGGAAGCTGGTTAACCCTCACTTGGGTGGGTAACAGAGAGGAGTGGAAGCTGCGGTGAGGCTCTGGAGGCCAGCAGGACATGGATAACAAGGTACAAGGAAGGCATCCTTGCAGGTAGGGAACCAGATCAAAGGGACAAGGATGGACGCTGAAGGAGATTTCTACATCTGCAGCTGAAGGTCAAGAGAGTAGCTGGAGGAGCCTGTGAAGCCCCAAAAAAAGGGCTCTGAGGACAGTGCAAGGGCTTAGCCACAGCCTTAGGCACGGACAAGGAGATACTCTGCATTGTCTTGTTTTATTTTTGTCTCTGTTGTGGTGTTTCTGAAGGAAGGCTTGGGCACCCAGGCAGGAGCAGTGCTGCTGTCTCAGGAACCATGATTTGCTTTCTCCTTCCCTTCCCTATCCAGTTTCCCAGTTGAACGAGCAAAAGGGGACTTTGGGAAGAGGATTCCCATGGGAAAAGCTGGTGGGCAGCCCTGAGGAGCTGGCTCTCCCCGCTCTGCCCTCCGTCTGCAGGGCTGCAGCACAGGGCGAGGGGGTTCGGTGCCTTCAGCGATCCGTTGGCCAAGGACCTCTCTGCTGGTGGGTCTCTGCATGGACGCGTCCTGCTGTTGCCCTCCCCTGATCACGGTGCCACTGGGGCCCGTGGGTGGGTTCCCAGAGGATGGTGTGCCGGGGCAATCAGAGAGCCACCATCTCCTTCTGCCAGGGGCTCCGGCTTCCCGATTTGGGCAGGCAGATGGGGCAGGGAGAGCATCCCTGAGGGCAGCCGTCAGGGGCTGATTGCAGGGAGCAGGGGGGCCGGGAGGGAGGGTGCAAACCCGGGGGAGTTTGGGCTGAGACAGGGAGTGGTACGAAGAAGCTGATAAAAGAGGGGAGGTTAAATTAGCTGGCGTCCCCCGCTCTCCTTGCGGCATCCCTGCCCGCATCCTCAGCAGGGCTGGGGGCCTGCCCGCCGCAGACACCCCCGCGCCGCCGCCCCCCGCCTGCGGCCTGTCCGCCGTGCGTGGAGGCCTCCGCTCTCCCCGGCGCTGGAGCCGCCTCGTCCTGCCTAATTGCGCAGAGGAGAATTAATGTGAAGCGCTGCCTTACCTTGCCGGCCGTACGCTGCGTGGTGGTGGAGGGGGGCCCTCGGCGGGGCGGCCCTGGAGTGCCGGTGCTCCCGCAGCCCTGGCGCTGCCGCCCGGCAGCGGGTTGCAGACACACGGCGATGCGTCCGCTGGAACGGGCTCCACCATTTAGAAAAGACGGGCACCGGGAGCAACATCAGACCGGCAAAGGTGACGCTGGGACAAGCCCGGTTTCTCCCCAGGAATAAACCCCACCCGGTCCAGGCTCCTCTGTTTCCTCCTCGTTATCCCCTGCCTGACTGCAGCAAAGCCCTGGTACGGCTGCTGCCGGAACAGCTGGTTGCCAGCGATGTACGGAGTGATCGATATGTTTGGCTTTTCATGTTCATCCATCGTGTGAATCTGCTTTCATGCTTTCATTGCGTGAATGGGATCTGAAGGCAGCTCTGAACTTTGCTCCCGTGTCATTTACTGTCTTTGGCCTGAATCCGGGGTCCGTGCAGCTCCCTGCTGCTCACTGGCAGGGTTAATTACAGCCCCTCCTTGCCCCCCCAAAAAGGTACCAGTTTTAGAAAAATCTGCCCAGCGCAGCCGGGCACTCTCCTCCACAGATAGACAAGGCTCCGGAGTGAAAGCCAGAGGAAAAAACAGAGCTCCCAGTTTGTTTACTACCTCTTGGCACACATCCATACCCAGCTTTTTATATACCACTTCCCAGACTTCGCAGCCCAGTGAACAAGGCGCGGTTTTGCCCTGACTATCAACACGCCCGTGGTTACCGGCAGCATCCCGTGCTGCTCCAGCAACAGCGCTCAGGACCCTGCTGTGCTGAGATTTGTGTGTGCATGTATGCAGCTCCTGCCTGTAAAGAAAATTCCTAATCTGTAAATACAAGAGTGCGAGCCTGTGTGTGCGTGTGTGGTGATGGGGGATAAGGGATTTCAATCCAAGCTCCACTGGAAAAAGCTCTTTTATGGGTTTCTGAGCTACGGCGGAGAGGAAAGCTGATGTCAGAGGAATATTTCTGAGCAGGGAAATTTGAGGAGGTTTCTGGGTTGTGAAGGGAAAGGCTAATCCAGAGGTATTGATGGACGGGACCAGCTCTCCTCGATGTACCCCACGGCTGACAGCAAGTGGTATTTTGGAAGAGACTTTCATTCCCTGAGTTAAGGGATAGGCCAATTAAAAATATTTTTTCTGTAACCCTTTTGTACCTGTGACTGTAGGGAAAATGTGACCGTAATGCTTTTTAAATCTAGAATATAGTTCTAAAATAAGCAACAAAAAAAAATACCCCACTCATTAATTTAAAACCGATTTCCCCAAGGGCCTGACTCCATCCCTTTTTGAGGGCCAGCAGTCCTGGGCACTGACACTGCCAGCGCTGGCACCTCCATCCAGCTGCTGGCCAAGGTCTTCTTCCTTGCCACCATGCTCCTTTCAAAATGTTAACCCCCGCGGTTTGTCCCGTACAGCAGAAACCTCTTTTCCTGTTGGAATTATTACAGGCATGATGGGACCACTCATCTAGCCCTCGTCTCCACCTTGCTCTCCTTCAGTCTTCAGGGCTTCCCCATCTGCCTCTGCGGGGTGAAAAAAGGGTCAGTGCCATCAGTAGTGACAGTCCCAAAACAGCAAGTGGTTCCCGCTTCTCTACCACGTTCCCCAGACAGGCACGATGAGTGGGAGTGGTAGCTATTTTTCTACCACTCGCATTAATTATTTCAAGTCAAGATGGCAAAACCACCATATTTTCTGGTGGACTTTTTAATTGGGTTGTGATTGAGGTTAACAACTTAACATTCAACTCAGTTACCATAATAAGTAGAGTAAAGAGTCAGGGGGCTGGAAGAAAACAAAGCTAATTAAAATAATCAGCTTGACTTTGACGGGAACTGGCCTGGATCCTGCAGCACTCGTTGAGGCTGGATGCTGTAGGCACCATCCACAGCCTGGTCGTGGGTGTGTGTTGCATTAGCAGGAACAGTGACAGAGACACTGCGCAGGAAGGCGCACTCACGTGTCAGCTTGTTTCTTGCAATGTTTTCATTTCCTTGCCTTTCTTTCTTTTCCAGCAACAAGGGAAAAAAATATCCTTGAAGCCCTTTTTAAGGAGTCTCAGGCAGCGTCCAAGTGATGCATCTGCTCTATTGTAAGAGCAGCCTCAAGGACAAGTTGAGAGGTCAAGCACGGGCAAAAACTTTCCACCCTGTTGCTCTCTGGAGCATCTCTGGGATGACTTGGAGGTGAAATCGCACATGGGCTGCCCGGGTGCCCTGCGGTTGGCACAGCTGCCTCCATCCATCCTGCCTGGCCTTGGAATGCTAAGAAGTGGCAGGTAGCAGAGAAAGACCAAATCTCAGGGTGGTTCTTCAGCATGCCCCCGTGGAGGTTACTGTAAGACCTGGTGTGTTTGAGTCACCACGCACAGAGGTCACGAGGTCCTTGGTTTCAGGGGCACCTGCTGGAGGATGGATCCAGGCTTTTGGGTGTCTCACAACAGTATCCTGCACAACAGTTGCTATAACATCCATTCAGGGTTTCTTAACGTTCCTCACCCTGACAGCCGTTATAAGGGCAATGTATGGCATTCTTAAGAACTAGTCTTAAAACATTGATATATTTATAAGTAATGCCCTAATTTCAAGGGATACCGAGTTCTCTTAGATGTAAGTAGTTATTAATTACGATGCAACAGAAAAATTCATTAGGGAATAGAATCAAACTTTCAATTAATGTAATTTTTATCCGGGAACATTAGATGAGCTTTTTTCTTTTTTTGCCTTTAACAAGGATCTGGAAACATTTGCTAATTTCCAACTATTATAGTTACTTCTATGAAATAATGTGATCTCTCATTTGCATATAAGAAAACATTTTCTGTATTCGCTCTGACTCTGAGCTGCCCTATTTGTATCAGTAAATTGAGCTGAAGACTGCCTGCGCATTTAAAGAGAAGTCTTTTCTTATGCAGAATAGCAACACATTTTACCAGTCCCATGGTGAACATCCAGCATTATTTCTGGGGTTTATTTAACCTAGTCTCTAATACCGCGCTCTGCATGAGTCTTAGCAGTGAGGCTGAGCAAAAAACCAAGTGGTGTCTCTTGCTGACTGTTACACAAACATTTCCTTCGGTCTTTTTTGAAACGCTCTCTGCAGTTCTTGTTTCAAACGTTCTACTTTCAATTTCATTTTCAGTCTCAAAGCAAAACCTGCTTGAAATAACAGAGAGTCTTCAGGTGCTAGGCATGAATGCTCTATCATTTAAAATTGAACAAATCATCTGCCTCCAGACTAATTTGTCAGTGGGCTCAGTTTTCTTTCTGATCTGTGAACATTTTGTTCAGGTTTGGATTTTGGTTTTGCTCTGTTGCTTATATATCTAGAAGGGCCATTCCATGGCATCCCTAATCTGCAATTCCCTGGAAACCTGATCTTTAGCTGCAGGGGACCAACCCAGTGATATTCCATGTCTGTCTAAGCTCTGAATGGATGTTTTTGGTTATATCTGCATTATTCTGATGAATCCTAAACAGCCACATTTAAATTTAAAAAAAAACCCAAAACTTGCAAAAAACTCCCTTTGCGCCCCACTTGCGAGGATTTCATACAAATCTTTTGTCTCCTGAATTTGCACGTTTGTTGTTGCTGCAATGAACTGATAAATCAACTGTATAAAAAAACCCCAAAGAACAAAAACCCCAAAAACCAACCTAAAAAAGCCAGTAATCATCATTACTGTTACAAGAATCATACTGATTTTGGCCAGGGAGCACAAAAATGGAGACCAAGCCAGAGAGCCACCTGGCTTAGCGGGGAGTCAAGAAATCTCTGCAGCTCGGCTTGCCACCAGTGTGAAACTTGTTCTCCTAACTCAGAAGTCCTAGTGTCCACCAGGACTGTAGTCTCCTACAAAGTCCTGCTTCACTCAACACCTCTGCAGAGCCCATAGCGGCGTTCCTCCACCTGTCACCCCAAACAGATCTCCCAGGTAGACCAGCTTGATCTTACATCTTGGAAGTTAGCTCCGGGTGCTCCTGATGTGCTTCTCCAGTAGGTATCTCTGAAGCATTGACGGTGGGGGTTGCCCACTTGCTGGGAGCTGTCCCCAGACACATGGAGTGGATATTTAAACTTTGTGGAAAAGGATAAAAAAATGAACTGTGGATCATTCTCTGCTTGTGATTCTCAAAGGAATGGAGGACCTGTCTTGAAGTTGTCCAAAATTATTTTGAAAGGCTGGGAAAACTGCTTTGTGCAAACCTGTTTTAATGGAGGAAAATGGCACTGGTCAGGCAAAACAGTCTGGTAGACTGGGGCAGGAGGGAGGCAAGCCTTAAGAAAAATAGGTCAAAATGTTTCATTTTCCAGATTTGCATGCAAGTATTTCATTTTTTTTCCATTTGAAATGTGTTTCCATTTGAAATGCTTCAATCCCAAGTTAATTTCATTTTTTAAAACAGAAAAATTCCTAAGTGTTTCATTTGACCCTAGATATTTTTGTGAGGTGTTTTGTTTGTTCTTGATTAAAAAAAAATTCAGATCATTGCAAAATAGCTTTATTGCTTTTTTTTTTCCCCAAACTTTCTCTGGTGACAAAAACAAAAATAATCCACAATTCAAAAATCCCTCTTCATTAGTCCTATTATACTGGTGAGGAGAGGTGCCCCAGGCCATGGGATAAATGGGAACAGAAGGAGAGCCAGCACCCCTGCAGTTAGGGCTCACGCTATAAACCAGGAACGGGGGTTTCTCTGAGAAATCTCTTTTTTGAGGAAACTTCTTAATTTCTAAGCCCAGAGTTCAGCTGTCAGACTCANGTTAAGTTCCTCCTCACTTTTCCAAAACCTGACTTTTGGACAGTCTTCCTCTCTAGCCATCTTTTAGAGTTCTGGACCTCATCTCTCCTTGGACTTCTGAGGTTGATTTGTACAACCCTGGGTCAAGAAGGAGTATGTCACAAGCTTGTTTTTCTTGGTGAGACTTAAAAGTGCCTTTCAGCTGTCTCTGAGCCCTGTGTTTTTCTTGTCAGTTTAATATGCTTAGTAATAACACCTACCACTTTTATATGTCACACTCTGCACTCCTTAGTCAACTACACATTGACTGGCAAAGCAACACAAAGAAATTGGATTTAACCAGAAAGGAAAAATGTCTCTTTCTTAAATAACCTTTGCCTCCTCCAGGTACTTTTGCAGGTCGCAGGACTGGAGTACCTTGGTGACTCACAGCTCTCCTGCCTGGCAATTATTAGCGTGTGGAGCTCAAAGCAATTACTGAAGCTTTAAACAAACCTTTTCTGGGTGCTGGAACCTCAGTGACACTATTAGTGTCTTGCCAGCGAGTGCAAGTCTGCTGGAGTCACCGCTGGGGAACGCATAGTAGGGCTGGAGAAAATACCATTTGCTTGAAGTTGGAAAAGTATAAATAGATATTTTAATATAACTCAATAATACATATCTTCACTGATATTTTACAGGCAAAGATGGATAATATATTACAATAATATAATAACACTTCCTGGGGAAAGTGTATTTTTAGTTGAAAAGTGAGAAAAAACCTGTTTTGAGAATTGAAAAGTGTTTCAAGTTTTTAAAACATGAAACCTAACAGGAGGATATTTCAAAAGGAATTAAATTGTTCAAGGGAAATGTTTGTTCCTTTTAAAAAGATGATTTACCTTCAAAAATTGGTTTTGGCCAGCCCTCTTCAGGTGGTTGTGTCTGAAAGAGAAACCAAAGGAGACTCAGAGAGGGGAACCGTGTCTGATCCCGAACACGGGGCAGTCTATAGGAGTGTTTCTGTTTTAAGCACAGCTGTGGGTATGTTCCCATTGGTGTTTCATGTTGAAACTGCATCAGCTGGGTACAAAATTGGATCCCTGGTGCATCCCTGGCTGTGTGCCTTATGCTCAGCTTGGCACTCCTGGAGTGGGGACCAAGTTCTCCTGGATCTGGGCCCCCAAGAGTCTTGCAAGTTTTTGGATTTTGCTAGAAACTCAGGGTTGGGGAGAGTTTGGGAGGCATAGGTGAGAGATTGGGAGGCAGACGCAGCCTGAGCTGCGAACATGGGAGGTGCCAGGACTGGAGCAAGGCAGCGCGGTGAAGAAGAGTTCAGTGTCATCCAGTGTCACAGGAGCTGCAGGCAGGGCTGAGAAGAGGTCACAGCTCTCTCCTCCCCTTTAGCCCAGCCACCACACTTGCAACTAAGGTGGTTACGCTATTCAGCGTGCCTTCCTGAGGATGAAACCTGCAACAGAGGTCCCAGGCTGACCATAAAGAGCAAAATGAGGAAAGGTGCTCACTGCAAGTCCCTTAAATGTCTTTTTGCAGCAAAGCTTGTATAGCCCGTGATGAGGTTTTCCATGACATTATGATTGGCTGACCATGTAGGATGCAAATTGGCACACAGATAAGCAGTCCTAATTACTACTTACCTTGTAAATGTCATATTTTGTCAAACGGGAGGTAAAATGTATCATCCTAGCTAAGCTAGAGGAATACTGTGAGGTGTTAGCACAGAGATTTTAATGCTCAACTAATTAAAAAAAGTCATCTCTCACGCTCCCGAGGGATTTGATTACTTTTTTTATGAAGGCTGGAGGTATCACATCATTTTCAGATGATGTAATTAACCTGACCTATTTGGTGGCTCCATATTAATGTTTCTTTGTGATGGATTTACAATAAAGCTTCATTATTAAAGACTTCAGAACAAGATTTATTATGATCTTGTTTCTTTCCATTCATTATTTTGTTCTTCTCATTTGGAAGTGAGTCAGGACCCCTGGGCGCTTTTCTTGTGCCTCATGGTAATCTGCGCACGGATCTGGAGAAGACTTATGGGTTTGACCTCCCTGTTTCACAATTTACTGCTTTGCAAAGTGGGTGCAGAGATAAACCACTTAAGAGTTTCACCAGGCTTGCGTAATTCGCGTAGGAACACAAAGACCCAGAGATGAGACAGGCTAGCAAACGGCTGTGAGGTTTTCAGCTGGTACAATTGTTATTCATGGTCATCTTTCTTCTACAGTTCCAATCCCAAATCCGCTGTTGTGCAACAACTCCCACTGACTGCAGTCAGCCTTAGTTCATTTGAAAAATTTCAAAGGCACCACATACAGTTGGGCACCCAGCCGCCATTGAGGGCAGGGAGAGGTCATTCATTAATCCCCATTTGTATCTTAAAGAAAAAAAAACTATAAAATCTCTGAGCTGAGCATTTCTTTCAGCAGCAAGGGGGTTTTTTTTTGGTCTACAATAGGTTTATAGAGAATTCTGTATTAGAGTCAGACAATAACATTCAAACTTTTTTTTTCCCTAGAACAAACTGTTACAGAGGAAACTGCAGGCAGATTCCTATACCTGTCTTAACTTCAAAGGCTAGAAATCAGCTTAAACCTCGCTGTGTACTTTGTTTCATTGAGTGCCAAGGGCAGAACAATCTTAACGTATTGGTATTAAATAAACAGATGTAAAACTAACCAGAGATTTTAATTTCTGTTGAGATAATGATGAAAGTTTATTGACGCATGGGTGATACTGATGGAGTTACTATTACACATCAGTAACTGTGGCTGGGCCTTTTTTAGGACACTGAGAAACGTACTCAGTATTTTGGTGCCTCAGTTGGAGCTGAGCCTTCCTAAAACTGTGCTAGCAGGAAATTTACTTTCTTTGGTCCCCTGGGAGCCCATCTCTAGGTACGGGATTACCCACTGCTTTCCACCAGCACGGAGTCCACCACTGGGACAAAGCCCTGAATATTTCAGGTGCTGCCAAGTACTATTCTCTCCATAGCCTGAGCACATGGAGGAGGGATGCTAGACAAGGCAACATGCAACACAAATTTAATGAGCAGAAAGTGTTCTCCGCAGTGTCTGGCTAGGTCATTCCTGGCATCCCCATACCACTCCTACAGTAGACAAAGCTGTTTTCCCAGAGCAGAGCTGTCCCTCTGTGTTATGCCTGTGGAATAAGAACTCTGTCACTGGACACAGAAGATTTATTTGAGAGATGAGGTGGCCCCGAAACACCATCCCTGCAGTAATTAATTGGCTACTGCTGTAAAGCGCAGTAGCAACATTTCGAGAGACATTATCTGCTGTCCTGCTTGAATTAAGAATTCATAAGGGCACAAATCATTCCACAGGCTTTGTTTTGCTTTAAGTTATACTGTATACAAATTATCTGAGAAGAGAAGCTGATTAATGACATGGAAAGAGAGAGCCCAGAAGACAATACATCTCTTCTCTATCTAATCTCTTCTACCTTCCAGTCTGCTCGCCTGCCTGCAGGACAGTGCGGTGGAGAGCAAACCAAACACTCAAACTCCTGCCCCAGGCCCCTTTTCTGTTTCTCCGTGTCTCACTGGGGTTATGATAAATACACACTTCTGTAAAAAGCTTTCAGTTCTGAGGCCAGAGGAAAGCAACTGTCATCCTCAGCATCATCTCTATTGTGTTCAGTACTTGCATCACGGCAGCAGGCTGCTTTGCCGTGTCTTAATCACCTTCCATTTGCGCCAGGTATTCATTGGATTTTCGAGTAGCAAGACAGATGCTCTTAGCTTGTCTTTATCCTGCAATCCATTAGATAACTAGATTTTTACTTGCTCCCCTCCATTAAGACCTCAGATCCTATCTCAGCTTTCAAAGCATGGTGATAGTGGTTTGTGTGATCTGGAGCAACGGATGGGACAGAATTGGCATGAGAGTCAGACGTGCATTTGACAGATGTGCTAGATTCTTCATTTAAGTCTTCACAAAACTGTTTAAGTCTTCCCAGCCTGGTTAGATTGGGATGTGATCTGCATCTCCCAGATAGGTCAAGCACAGCTTAATACAAATGTCAAGTGAACCTTTCCAAATCCCTCATGGCTCCTTCCGTTGTGTCCCCAGAGGGAGGCAACATGAATAATTGTGCCCAGGGGCTTATACAAGCATAGAATGATAGAATTGTTTTGGTTGGAAGAGACCTTTAAGATCATTGAGTCCAACCATTAACCCAGCACTGCCAAGTTACCACTAGCCCAAATCCCTCAGCACCACGTCTGCCCGGCTTTTAAATACCTCAGCCTTTTAAATACCCTCAGCCCTTCTTCATAAGAGAGATGTTCCAGTCCTCTCATCATCTTGGTGTCCCTTTGCTCTCCCCTCTCCAGCAGTTCCCTGTCCTTCTTGATCCGGGGAGCCCAGCACTGGTTGTGGCTCTCTGTAGCTCTCTGCTGGACTCTCTCCAGTAGTTCTTTGTTTTGAACTGGGAAGCCCAGAACTGGACACCAGGGAAGCACTGTGTGGCCTCACCAGGGAAGAGCAGAGGGGAAGGATGATCTCCGTTGACCTGCTCGCCATGCGCTTTCTAATGCACCCCAGGAGACCATTAGTGTTCTCGGCCACAAGGGCACGTTGCTGCCTCATGGGCAACTTGTTGTTGACCAGGACTTCCAGGTCCGTCTCTGCAGAGCTGCAAATGGTTTCAGAGGCCTTGACATGGCCAGTGTAATCAGAAAGTTGTAACTTGTCAGTTATAACCTGTTCCACAGCATCCTCCAGCTTTGCAGGGAAGACTGGCAATGCACCTGGAATAGGGATAAGTACCACTGAGTCAGGGCTTGGACTCTGCCCAAGGGCTGAGGAAGAGATGTGTAACGCCACTGCTGGTGTTGGCTCTAGGCAGAGCACTGGGGTGGAAATGGCTGGACATTTCACGGGGAATAACGTAATTCTGTCAAAGTTGTGGTATTTTTTTTCCCCTACAGGAATTAATTTCAATAAATATCTTTTCCTTTGTTTGTTTGTTTACTAAAGAAGCTTTTCAAGCACAGGAACAAAAGGTTTTGACTGCTGAGATTTTTGCAAGTTTTTATTAATTTTAGTTTTAGGTTGACACCATTATATGTTTTTACGGCCCAAAACCAGAACATATTTGAATGGAAAAAAAGTATGTGAGGGAAATTTCAAAATGTTTTTTTCTTTTTTATTGCAAACTGGAATTACATCAAATTTCAGAATGGTGGAATAACCTCTTAAATGGTAATCACAGAGCCCTCCCATTCCCACAATAGCTGTCACCCTTCATTTAGCACAGGCAGCAGGGGAAATAAATGCGTCCACAAGCAATCAAGCCCATGGTTTAACAGGTTCCTCAGCCTTCTGGGGTGTTTAAATCCAGGTTAAACAGACGTGTCAGGATTGACACAGGGAGGGTCAGTACCTCCTTGCAGGGGGTGAACTAGGTGACCTCCTGAGAGCCACTCCAGATTTCTCTGAGGCATCACCGATGACTGAACCTGTTGCAGCACGGGCCACGGAGTTAAGAGCGCTGGTTACCGTGGCGTTGGCTTCCTGTTGGTCCCGCTCGCCATGACCCAGTCTGGCCTGGTTTATCTGGTGAGGATCAGCAGGATCGGAGAGCACAGTGTGCTCTGGCAGCAGAATGATCTATGGAGCATCAACTCAAGTTAAATTAAGCTCACGAAATGAGCTTTTCCGTGGGAATAGAGCAGAGCTGAGGGGACTGGAATGAGACCAGACCGAAAGTGTCAGGGGAAGAGTCAGGCTGAACCAGAGCTTATTTGCAGAACTTAAAATGAAGTCACAACACACCTCTTTCCTGAGCTGCCACAGGGATCCGAGCTGGAGCCTCTGACCCACAAAGTACAAATGCAATTTGCCACCATTCTAGGTACCTGGAGAGAGCAGAACTGGGGATATCAGTATGCAGTAAGAAATCAAAGCAATAAATCTGCTAACAAATGAGAACTGCAAGAATAATTGATTCTGAAAGAGGAACACAGCAAACAAAGCTCCACAAATTTACTTCTACAGAACATCCTTACTTCCAAAAAAGACCATTTGGAGGCTCATGAAAAAAAAAGGAGGGGGAAGGGGAAGGTCACCCTCAACCAAGACACAGATTTCATATCTGTAGAGGAGCTAGCAAAAGGTACACAAGATTTGTGGCAGAATCTGGACATAAATGTAGATAGGTCTGTTTTCTGAGAGATTAAGTTGGGAAAAAAAGAGGAGGAAGAGAAGGAGGTTGAGGGAGCACCCAAGACCTCCAACATGGAGAAGTGCCAACCTGCAATTCATCCAGCATGAGAAACTCGGAAGGTGGGAAAACTATAGGGGGAAAGAAAAAGTAGCAGATGGTGCCAGAAAACAGAAACAGTGTGTTAGGTGACCTTTATTCCAAAGTCTACGCTAGTATGGTCAGAAATACCGTGATAACAGGGGAGAACAAGTCAATGGCTACGTAAAGATCTGAAAGCCTCAAACACTTACTAGTGGGGAAATAGAGGCTCTGCACAGCCTGCCTGCCCTCAGACCCCGCGGGACTCTGCCTGCTCCCAGACTTTGCAGTGACCATAGAAATACCCATTTTTCTTTAGGCTTTTGGGGAATTAATATAATTAAAAATAAGAAAGTTGCATCATCTCTGATCTGATGGGGAAAGGGCAACTGATACTCGTCGTATGGGGTAGCTGAATTAACTGCAGAAAAGAATAATCAAAAGTGATCTTTGCAGTTCAGAGGCAGTAACTGAAAGACCACAAGGGAAGCCAAAGTCAGATATTAGCTCTCTGATTTAAAATTAAAACAATTGATCAATTGTCCTTGCTGGAATTAATAGCGAAACAAATAAGCCTGCAATATAAACCTGAAACTCATTCTCTAGATGTGGCCAAATCCAAATGCATGGAGTCTCTCAGGACTTCCGTGGATATTTATTATAGTTCAATGAATTGCATTTTTTAGTACATAAAAAACAGATATTGGGCAATTGAAAAGTAAAAGTCATTCTAAAAAGATGCTCTTTTTTTTTTTTTTCTTTTTTAATGTGTGAATTAGGAGTTTCCAGAGCTGGTCAAACTATATGCAGCAAACAGCGTACTTGGAAATGGGCAGCAGGACCTGTAAAAAGGGAGGTGAAATTTCAGACAGCATTTTATACCGCAATTGAAATTAAAGCAACTGCATCTTGTCTGATCTAGGCGGGGAAAGCAGCTGCTCTCTGTGGCTGTGATCAGCCCCTCATTAGCTCCTGCTTAAGCCTTGGTGGCAGAATCCTTGCGATTGCGTTTGTCTTCCCCAGTTGCTATGAGAGTATGTGCTTATTGGTAAGCGCAGGCAAGTTACCTCGAGCAGAGCTCCCACCGGCCTGACCTGAGAACTGCGGCACTCGACACAGCAAATGGGGATGTGGTCAAAAACTTTGCTCAGCTTTGGCAAAGGGGCAGGGAGAGACTAAGGGCACAGGCGCCTTCATAGCTTGCGAGAAAGCGTGTGGTTAATTTGCACTTGAAAGTCCCACACTAGATAAGCATCCTGTAGGAGCCTGTGGGAGTCACTGCAGCTCCAACCTCAGTATTGCTCGTGGCTCCCGCATCCCGCCCAGGACAGCCTGGTGGTGGTCGATGGTCATCTCCTTCCCAGTCGGATGAGGCTACCCAGACTTTCAGTACTTGATATCTCCTGTTGTTCTTTTACCTCCTGAAATGCAACAGGCTCTCTAGAATGGAGCAATGTAGAATTCCTGCTTCCTACTTTATAGTTTCATTCCAGAGCTTGGTGCTACCAGGCTGTTCGTATAGCTCCTGCTCTTGGGATCTTGCCTGCGTCTGTCTTGCAGGCTGAAAGCATTTTGACATGGCCTTTGCAGACCCCCTGCCACAGTATGGGGCTTGGCACGGGAATACAGCCGACCCCATCTTTTGTTCTCATAAAACATATATATAATGTACAAAGAATCCCACCAAATAAGGAGCTCACTGGGGATGTGGCACCAAAATGCCTTTTTAAGTGAACTGCAAAAGGGAACCTCAGGGTAAGGTTTGGGTTCAGTAAAATAAAGGGCAGCAGAGTATATCTGCAGAGCATTTGAATGAAGCCAGATAACAAGGAATTAATGACCCAGAACTCAGACTTATTACAGTGTCCCGCCTTTGTTATTGCTGTGTGCAATTTCCCTGTTGTATTTAATCTCTTCTTGGATACCGATGCATCCTTGCAGGCTGCATGTTTAAGCAGGGAGTGGTGAGCATTGTGGTCCTTCCTGAGGCTGCCGGGGCTGCAGGAGCTGCCTCAGAATTGGCGTTTTCCCGGCTGTGGGTCCAGAACAGGACTCCTGAGCAGTGGAAGTTGCGCTGGTGTGGGCTTCCCGCTCGCTGGCAGGCAATCACCGGCTCACTTTCAGTCGGAAGTCTATTGTTTTGTGTTTACCAATGTGCTTCGTTCCAAATTCAAGGTTTTTCTTTAAATGACAATTGAAAGATGTTTCATAATGAGCTGGCGCAGAATGAAAATATAAATGATTTCCTTTGAAAGATGTCAAAATGAAACATTTCATCTGGAGTGGAGGGAATTGCTTGTTTGCTTTTCTTTTCCTTAAAAAGATAGTTCAGCAAAACTAAGATGAGTTAATAAAATATTTCCGATTCTGCCATTTTTTTGCAAAAATAATCAAGGTCTTGCAAAATGCTGCAAATATCTGGGACCCTGCCAGCTCCACTGCATTTAACAAAGATACTTCCCAAGGCTTTTTAAATCCCAAACACATTTCCCCCTTCTGCTCCTCAACTCCGTAACTCCAGTTCCTTTGCTGCCTCTCAGAGCTCCTTCCCGGTGATTTGGTGGCCCAGCTTGCATGGCTGCACGCACAGGACAAGAGTGCCCTTTCATTTTGAGCTGTATCCACCCGGCAGGTCAGAAGAGGATTATGAGATGCAGCAGGTGGAGGAGGTATTGGTGGTTGATGGCTCTCCTGACCGACTCTGCATTTCCCTGGCAGAGGGAAGGGGATCGTTCTCGTAGTAGTACAGGTCAGGAGGATCTCCTTAGCAGCTGATGATTCTGAGCTTGTGCAGTCTTTAAAGTTAGTGAGACTGGAAACAAATCCAGGGAGTCGTTTTTGAAAAGGTATTTCTCCTGCTTTATATTGTTTCATCATCTGCAAGAGGGAGGAAATTAAGTGCGAGAGCAGTTATAAAATGCCGGTGAAGAATCGAGTATAAGGGAGCTCTGCTGGTGCAGTATCTTACCTTGCCCGTGTTATCAAGTGGAAGGCAGCTGCCAGCGCCGTCAGGCTGGGAACAGGCACAGACACGCTGTCGTGTCCAGGTGAAGCCCCTTGCCCTGCTCCCCCCTGCTCCTCCTCCCCACGGAGGAGGCTCGGCTGTCAGGGCACGGAGGAGCCAGGAGGGGTGGTGTGTTGCTCTGCCCCAGCTGTGGGGACTGAGCGCAGGGTTTCCCAACAGGTACCCTGGGCAGAATCAATCACAACAGTTGCATTCATTACTGTCTTTTTTCTCATCTCCTGATTGTCCTTTTTGCCAGCCTTGTACCTCTGAACTTCCACCCCAGACTCCTCCCAAATAAAAAACCTTGTCCCGGTTACTATTGCCCCATTCGTGGCAGTTCTGCTACATATGGTCTGAAATCTGGTACTTCTGGTACTGGTACCTAGGTAGTTTTGGCCTTATATACTGTTGCCGATGTGGTTCTGCAGATGCTGTTGGCCTTGCATAGCTGTGCAAAGCTCCCCAGGACTCACCGCAGGTGAGTTTGGCCATTTCTCAATCCTTCCCCCTTAACCATCCGTGAAATCCAACCATCCTTCACAGGTCTATCTGTAAATCCTGTCAGATCTCACACAGCATTCAGTTTTAAATTGAAAGAAGGGAGATTTAGATGAGATGTGAGGCGGAAATCCTTTGCTGTGAGGGGGGTGAGCCCCTGGCCCAGGCTGCCCAGAGAAGCTGTGGCTGCCCCATCCCTGGAGGGGTTCAAGGCCAGGCTGGACGGGGCTTGGAGCACCCTGGGCTGGTGGGAGGTGTCCCTGCCCAGGGCAGGGGAGTGGAAGGAGATGATCTTTAAGGTCCCTTCCAACCTGAACCATTCTGTGATTCTATGACTCTATGATTCCAACACATCCATCCATTTCTCGTGCGATGTCCAGCTGTTTTCCAGATCCCGTTTGGTTAGTGTAACTGCAGCCCCAGTCAGCAGCCCAGGCTTCTGCCTGCAGCCCTAGCAGCTTCTCCTTGAAATGGTGTAATGGAGGGACAACTGTTTTGCCAACCACGCAGGAGGCAAAGGCTCGCTGACAGATACTCGTAAGAAAAGCATGAAGAGAAACTCTCTGGTATCAGCAGAAAACAGTTTATCATCTTCCTGTGTTGGCGATCGATCACACTTAGACTACAGTATTTAATAGCTACTTATAGACCAGGGGAAACCTCCTTCTAAAAAGGACACATTTCAAAACCTTGTGAGCTACATTGAAATCTGGGACTTTTGGGATCCCTGGCTCTTCAGGCAAGGTAATAGGATGCAGTCACCTTGGGATGGAGGACTAACTGCTTTTACGAATCACTGTAGCCTGAGTGAAGTCAATGAGGCTACCTTGCGCCGAGACCTCTGAGAGAGGAGAGCCAGGAGCAATGATTGCTGTTTAGTTCAAAGTTCGCACCCAGTGCCTCAGGGAAGTAAATAAAATATTAAATCAAATACTTCAAAGCTCCCTGTGCTCCTTGCAGACACCTCAGCAGCATCACGCTGTCAGGCTGTCCTCCAGCATCCAGGGCCGGGTGAGCTGCACCGGGATCTGACTCTTCCTGACCCTCTTCGACTGCAGCTGGAGCTGGGCTTGATCAGCGCTTCGAGCGCTGCCTGCCAGGGAGCACGCTAACCACTGCGTCTGAAATCTGGCACTCGAACCAGAGACATCTCTCCTGTCTGCAACAATGCTGTAGCTTTGCCGGAGTCGGGACAGCTGTTTTGTAAGAATATCTGGTTTTGATTTAAAGGCTTAGTCTGCTGGAGTCTCAACAATATCCCCAGATGATTTATTCCAGCAGTGAGTCTCCATCACTTGTGTACATTTGGACCACATTTGTAGAAAAAACATCTGGTTTCAGGCTCCAATTGCTGGGTTCTGCGCAGCCTTTCTCTGTTTGACAAAGGCACGTCCCCACTACCAAGATCTCCTCCCTGTGTAGTTGTCTGCAGACTCTATTTGACTCACAGCAGTTCTTCTGCTTTGATGAATTCGGTAACTTAGCTCCCGTTTCTCACTAGAAGTGTGTCCTCCAGGGCATGGGAAGCTCTCAGGGCGGGCGGCACCACTGTGCCCAGTCTCACAGAGTACCCTGCCCACCAAGAGACTGGTGTGCGTTGGGGGGTGCTGCCCAGCACCCTGCGCCAAGGAAGGAATAGAGCACATTGATTACTGAGCAGGATATTACTGGGTTTCTTCCAACTCATATTGCACCTGGATCTTCTTGGTATTCAAGAATTTTTTCTGCCACTGTCACGTCAGTCTTCTGCCATCAATGAAACTCACAGGATAATGTGTAATTTCCAGTATGTAAGTTTAATTTATGAGGAGAATAAGCTGGTATGGGATATAAAATGTCAAGAGAATGGATTTGTTTAGTTAAAACTATCTAGTCTAACTACAATTTGCCTAAATGTAAAGGAAGGAGGTGTTACATAGCACCTTTTAAACACCTAGGACTTGTGGAAGTGATGAGGTCATATTTGGTTGACTGTTGAGACCAAATGCCCTCTCCCCGGCATGAGCCCACGAAGGAAGAATCTAAGTTCAATCAACACCTTCCTCTGGAAACACAAAACTTCCCTCCTTATTTCTTGTAGAGACACATAGACCTCTCTGTGCTACATGGAGTACACGTATCTCACACGGTGCGCTCTGGTATCTGCCTCCTGCCTACTTAAATCCCAGTTCATCCCCCCCTGCCCAGAGGGAAGCTGGCAGTGTGAGACGAGCTCAGCAGGCCACGGGGGGACACGCACAGTGTGCCGTGGCTGGTCACGGTGTGTGTCACTGCTTCCGTGAGCCAGTGAGTGCTCGGGGCAGGCGCCACAGAGTTATTGACTTCCTTGCAAATTTCCCCCTCTTCTGCTCTGGGACTTCTGTAAGCAAAATGCTGTTCCAAGGTGTAGGGAGTGGAATTTAAATATATAAACCACCAACTGCCTGGATCTGTAGATTGAAGGTGTTTATGGAGAATAACTAAAAAACCCTGCAGGGGTCGTAGGATGGCAGAGCTGGACTCAAGTAAACTCCTGTAGTCCCAAACCTTCAGGTGACATTTTCCAGAGCAACTTGTGTTGATGGGCTTTAGTGTGTGCTAAGCCCTGTCCTGTGAGTGTATGTGTCACTGAAGGCCACTCTGGCCATTGCCACATTCATCCGCACCCATCCGTGGCGTTTGAAATCACAGACAGAGCAGTATCGCACTCGAACAAAAAGAGCTTGCTATATATACATGGAGCTCAGGATTCATAGTTTCAATGGATGTTTTAACAGTGTGATTGTCCAAAATGTCCAAATAGTAGAGAAAAACTTAATTAATAAACCAGTTAAAATTGTTATACAGAATCTCTCTGGTAGGTACCTCTGTCCACTAGGGTTGTGCTCACCCTTCCCATGTCCTTCTGGGACCTAAAATCAACAATTCCTGCTTTCCCTGAGAAAGGGAGTAGGAAAGGTCACAAGAAGTCTTTAGCATCCTTAGTCCTTTTCGGGGGGGAGTTCAGTGTTGACAGTGGCAGTTTCTCCCTCCTTGTTTTGCGTCTGCTTTTGGATATTTTTATATATTTTTCTTACGGCAACATCCTTCCTTCTCATCAGCTCCCAGCCAAAGCCTGACAGCTGCCCAGGAGCTGCCCCGCGCCCCCGAAACACAAAGGGCTGATGTTTGTCACCAGGGGCTATCTGGCTTCATCAGGACATTATCACAGACCAGTCCCTAAGCAGAGCTAACACAGGGTCAGTTTACTAAATCATAGTCACTGCAGTGTTATAACAGCTAGAAAAAGCCAAAATCAGCTCCGGCAGAGGCAAATCCAGACCAGTCCTGGGACTCCGTGCTGTAAGATCAAAAGAAAGCCTGGGGAATTTCACTGGTAATGGGAAAAATTATATTTACTGATCTGCCAACTGGGAGACTGATAGAAATAACTCTACTACACAAAAGAACTCTTGTCCTTCATATTACTTGCAGGTAGGCTCCAAACCTACGTAGCTGGCTTTCTGCAGAGTTTTGTCTAATGGTGCATGTTCAGCCAAGCACTGAACACACACCTGGCACCACTTTTTTGGGCAGAGTAGAAAGCCACTGCAGGTCAGAAGGATAAAATGAGGTCAGAGAGCTGGGATCATACATTTGGTAAAGTGAAGGAGCTGCAATTTGAGAAGGGATTTCCCTGGAAAAAAGAACTGAGAGGTGCAGGCAAAACAATAAATAAGTTGGCTGTTTCACACACGGGACCAGCCCGGTCTGTCCCTGGCGTGACCTAAGTGCTCCTGTCCCATGGGCACCACAAGCTCATTTGCTGCTCACACCCTCTCGTGCTTGCGGCTTCTGTGTATTTGCCGAAGCCAGACCCCAAAGCGCTGAATTTGGTGTCACATGAGGAAAAAAAAAAAAAGCTGGAGCTTTCCAGACCAGGTGTATTTGTAGTAGAAAAGGGACTTTCCTGGGGCATATCGTTTTAAGCAGAGTTTTGTCTATATCAATGGGTTCCTGTGAGAAAGGACGTCAGAGTGGTGAACTGCCATCACGCCAGGAATAGTCTTGCAAAAAATCTGAACATTGGTGTATTGTTTGTTAAACATTTGGTTGGGTGGTTGTGCACGCCCCTTGCACTGCAATAGCAGACTGAAACACCAAGCACCTAGACAGAGGCAGGGAAAGCGTCTCTTACCAGGCCTACAATAGATGAAGGAGATTTAAATAAGGCTTATACGCCCAAAGTGCGATTTACAGATGAGCTGGTGTCTGCCCGTGGAGACCAACTGTAAAGTCTAGGTGACCTCCTGATGTCAGAGAGAACAATCCATCTAGCAAGGTTAAAGGACTGGATTTAGATTAATTCAAGAGCTTGTCCAATAAGATAAAGCAGTGTAGTGAAGGTAAATATTTGCAGCTTTATTTGCTGTGAGATTAATGTAATTGGTTTGGATTCCTTCACATCCTCCAGCCTCTTCATAAACACTGCACACTGTTAAATGCTGCAATAATGAAGGCATTTTGTCTTCATCATACTGGAGGGCAAGAAGCAGGGGAGAGCTATTCTTGCAAAATATTAGCCCAGTTTTGCAGACCCCAGAGGATCTATTAATTTAGGTTAGAGTCTCTGCATCTAAGCAAGGGCTGAGCTTGGTGAGCATGTGAAGCTTTCCATAGCCCTGCCTCCATCCCCTTCTGGGCTTTTTCCCCCCTTTCTTTCTTTTCTTTTTTTTCATATAACCAGCACAGAACCCAGGCACAGAGCAACCCAGAGCACAGGGAGTTTGTCTGGATTGCCTCCCCAAGGGCTGCCAAGTAGGGCTTTAGCCTGCTAGGAAAATTCCACAGCTCTGTTATCTGGCATCACTGCTGTGAGATATTGCACTCAGAAATCCTGAATCTCAGCTGTCAGATGATAAATGAAGTAACTGATCTTAAGGAAGTCGGAGATAAGAGGGAATGGGGAAGGGAGAGTTTGCTTCTCTCCCAGCCCCAGTGACCAATGCAAGTGTCTCTCTGTTACCTGTAATGGGAGAGGGGAACATGGTTTCTCTGGCAGAAACTCAAGATAAACTCAGCACCACCCCAGGATAATTATTATTTGTTAACAGCTATCTCCCTCCTGCCAGCCACAGCATCACGGCATCGCTGGGACTGGCGGCACCTCTGGAGACCGCCCAGTCTCACCCCACTGCTCAGGGCAGGCTCACCGAGTGCAGATTCCCCAGGACTGTGTCCAGCTGGGTTCGTGATATGACAAGAAGAAAAGCTTTTCTTGTGTTTCAATGGAATTTAAATGGTTTTTCAGTTTTATATTCGCTTTCTCGTGTCCTTTCACTGAGAAGAGTGATTCCATCTCCTTTACTCACCCCCATCACAACCACTGGGATTTGCTCCCGTCCTCTCTCTCCCCGGAGCATCCCCCTGCCAGTTTCCCCTAATGCAGGTGGAAATGGAAATAGACTTCAGCTCAGTTATTCAGAAAGTTTGGCTTTCTACCCATTCCCCATCCTCCCAACACCAACCATCAGAAACACAGATGGACAATGACAAATCGAACAGAAAGCAGCTCTCTTTCACCGTGCAAGCTGCTGGCAGCAGTTGGGTGTTTGCGTAAATGAAGTCCAGCCTCAAAGTATAACTGGCTTCTCAGCACACAGCCAAACTACCGTCTGTGTGGGTATTGATAGGCAGAGTCCCAAACTGTCCATTATTGGAAGCCTCTCAGTGATCAGAAAAGCAAATTGTACCAATATGTGCAAAATCAATTAAAATCTGCATGTCTCCAATGTAGGATAGGCCAGCCGCTGGAACCTGCTCTTGTTTCTTCAGCCCATCATGACAGCCCCTAATTACTTGCTGCTTGTTTTCTTATAACCATCCATTCAATGGCTGTTTCAGTGCTCAGAGACTGTTAAGTACTTTGGGGACTATTTTAGATATCCACTTGTCTGTCTCTCTGCTCTGTGATTTACTTCCCAACCTGGAGTCATTCATTAGTGGGGTGCTTCACTGGAATTCATACATATTCTATGATTATTGTTATCAAAACGACACCGTCCACATTGGCTTGTACAACAATGATGACACATGGCTTGATGAGCTATTAAGCAAGTCCCAGCCAGAGATATTGATTAGGTGGTTTTGGCTTAGCTACTGAAGAACAGCAGAAATTGTTTATTGCAAATATTCTCTGCAGTGACAGGGATAATTCATATCACACAGCAAACTATCATGTAAAAAAGCAGAGTTATCTCTCTAATTTTCCTCTGTCCTGAGCGTGTGAAAGTGAGGTGCAGGGGGCGTGGGGAGCTGGTGGGGCTGGAGGGCAGGTTACCTCATCACAGGGGCTTCAGGGGGGTGGATGAACATTGTAAGCCAAGGCTGGAGGAAATGCTTGTACGGAAAAGGAGCACCACGATTCAGTGGCCTTACCGACCATTTCCACATTACAATTTCTGGAATAATATGAGGCTTTCCTCTACTATAGTTGAGTGTATTTTGTCTTTCCGAATTCCTAACTAGTGAGGAGACCTGAGCACCCAGACACCCAGAAGGACTCCCTTGTTTCAGTAGGTGATTTAGTGACCAAAACCAAACACCAGTCGGATAGCATTGTCTAAATGGCACTTTGTCCACCTGGCTGCGCTGCCATCCCAGCTGGGACCAGTGAGGACTGATGTGGGAGGCACTGCTGCTGTAGGGCTACAGCCCCAGCAGCGTCTCCAGTCCCCCACGTGCTCATCATGGCCCCTGCTCGGACATAAAAGTCTCTACTTCTACCCAAAAGTGGATGTCAAGACACAATCATCACATTACTATTTCTACAAGCTTCCTGTAGGTGACTGTCTTCTGACTGTAATGTGGATCACATATATGCCAGAATGTGAGCAGAAGGTTATTTCAGGTCTGTGATTTCTATATAGAAATTATCATCAAATTTAGATCTGTTGCTGTCAGCACAAACCACCCACCCAGAGACCTGAGTTTTCCTGAGGTATTGCAGAAAGCATTTCCCTTTTTGCAAACTCACCATATGCCCTGCTTCCTAGTATAGTAACATGGGAGTGGTTCTCCTGGGTCAGAAATCTACTACAGACCTACCCAGTCCCATCCAGCCCCAAATCTCCTCTTTGACAGAAGAGGCTTAGGAAAAAAGTGTAAGACTCATGAAAGTACAGGATTCTCTATCCCCTGTCTCCACACTCCTCCCACCACTCCCAATAATGAGGCATTTAGAGATTTCTACACCTGACATCATACTCGGACTGTCGTGTGGTTTTTTGCCTGTCTAATCAACTTTTTTTTTTCCTTTTTTTTTTTTCCCTTTGCATGGCAATGAGTTCCACAGTTTAATTAGGCACTACAGGAAAAAATGCTTCCTTATGTTTTCTTTAAACTTGCTGAAGTGATCATTTCCTTGGGTAACCTCTCACGCCTGCGTTGTGACAAAGTGTGAATAATCTGTCTTCACTTCCTCCTTTGTCATTCACAATTTTAGAGGCTCTGCATTCCTCCTTCCCCAGGGTGAGCCCATGTAGAGAACTTCTTCTGCTGTCTCTGCCCAATCAAACCCATAAATCAGCTTTGACATAACATTGGAGCTGAGGAACATCTGTTATCTGCCAATGCCAACAGCGAGTCCGAAAATAGAGCTATGTGGACTATAGAGAGAAAGGAGCTGTGCCTTAAAATAACGGGGGGCTGCAACATAGCTGAAACATTCGATAGCAACCCAGCCTAGTGCCGTGCTATGTAGCCCAGTAGCTCCAGCTCGAATTTTGTGAAACGCTATCTGTTGGAGATTAATGTGTCCTGGTAAATGAACAAACTCGGACCGATCACCAGCTTCCCACCGGAGCATCCTCAGTGTTTTAACTCAAGCCCCGCTTAATTGTAATAGCGCGAAACCAGGACTGGTCCCGCTGTCCTGGGGATCTCATCAGCACTGAGTGGATTGCGTTCACCAGACCCTTCCTGACACCTCTTGGGAATAAGTGCCAGGACCTGCTCTCAGGATGCAAGCTTAGCATTTCTGACGGGTGTACCTGCACAGCAGAGGCTCCGGGCAGCCATCAGTGATGAACAGGGCCTTGAATTAGGACTCTGAACAGTTCTGCCCTGCCCACACTGATGACCCCGTGTTTGGCGATGTACCTCTTTGAGGCACGCTGCAGACCCTAGGACCTGTAAACCCCTCTGCTGTAAAGAAGTGGTGGCACTGGCTGAGGTGACAGTTCCAGGTCCTCTTGCAGTCAAAAAGAAGGAGGATGCTGGATCACCCCCAGTGATGGAAGAGGATAGAAAGAAGATTGCAGGTACTGGAAAGGTGGGAGATGAGGTTTAACACCACACATCACAGGATACTTCCTGAGATACTTCTGAAATTTCAGGGTCAACACTCTTCCTGGTGTGGCCACTGTATCCTGAGTGTGGCCAGCGCAGGTTTCATCAGGTTCCTCCTGGGCTGAGGAGCAGCCTGGGCACTAATGCCAGTGGGAAATGAGTGTTCAGCAGGGAGGAGGTTTAAGGAAAAATGTAAGGCCTTTGCTTGTTTCTCTGTCTCATCCTCAGGAGCCTTTCAATTATGTGAGTAGGGAACATTGCTTGAAGAACTAAGTGAACAATTAGCAGTGCCCAGCTGCTGTCTCTGCTTTCTGGACAGTTTGGGGAAAACTTCTTTTCCCTCCTCTTCACAATTCCCTCCTTCGTCTATGTCTAGCATAGGGGTACCTCAGCAGATTGCTTGGCAGAGCAGCATCCCAACGGGTTCCACTAGCTCTACGGAACAGGGTCTGCATTCACAAAAGACACATTTGAAGATGTCCAAGAGCTCAGGCAAAGGAAAATGTTCCTGCCACAGGGAGAAGGAGGCACTGCCTGTGCGTCCTAGTACCCACAGCGCTGCCATACAGTCATTTTTCAATGGGAGTCTTCCTGCCTCAACAGACTGAGCCACTCCGACGCCAGAAAAGATGGCAACGAGGAGAGCTGGGTGTCTCTGGGCACGCTGTTAGGGTCTTCCAGGGGATTCACTCAGCCCAAGAGGTGCTGAAGGCAGGGGTGGGGAAGGAGGAAGGACACATGGCTAGAAAGCAGCAGAGGCAGCTGTCAGTGTACATATGGCGCTTTTGACAAGTCCACAGAGCCCTAAATATCACGTCCGCTGAGCTTTCTACCAGCCAGCCCTGCAAGAAATCCCAGGGTTGAACCACAGGGGCAGCAGCTGCCCAAATCTCTGCTGACAGCCAGAGGGAAAGGCAAGGAAGATGTCTGCATTAACTCTCCTGGTCCCCAGTCCTCAAAGCTGAAAGGAGAAGCCTTTTGTATGCATGTTAGGAAAGGATTCCTCTTCAAAGCAAGGAATAGCAGTAGCACACTCAGGATTTTCTGGGGAAACCTTGGTCATCTGAAGGTCACCAGTGACAATAAAAGGGAGCTAGGCTGTCTGTGGGAGGAAGGTGAAAGCAGCCCTGGCTGCAGTCTCTAGCCTGCAATGGAGATGACCAGAGCACCCAGTTTATCACGCAGCCAGCACACCCACTGCAGACGCCGGCTGCAGCGGCTGCTGGAGGTCACGGCCAAAGCTGATGCCAGGCAGCGGGTCCTGGAGCCCTCTCAGAGGGAGAAAGCTGAGGAAACATGTTTTGGAGCTTGTACCAAACAGCACCGTCAGGCTTAAAGTGCTGGTAGCATCAGCCAAAGAGCATCGTGAGGTCCCAAGGGAGGAGCGGCTGCATGCGAGCTCCTCGTCCCCTCCCATCCCTTCTAACAGCTAGCGCTATCGCCGTGTGCTGGGTATGGACACAAGGCCACTCCAGAGCTGATTTCTGGCCATGCCAACAGGTATTGTTAGCAGCCCCACACTCCCATTGTCTGAACCGAGGGGCTGCTTTTCCCCATGCTTTCCTTCTCTGGGTTTTGCCTTCCTCAGCCAAACCAGTTTCTAAACTGCTTCATCCCCTGGGGGCTGCTACTGGAAATCAGGAAGGTCCCAAATTCTTGCTTTCTTATTGAAACTCCCTGCCTTCACACTGACTGCTTTGTCACTGCCAGGGGCTCTGCCGGCTCCTAACACAGGTATGATAGCACAGCCCTGGGCTGGACTCGTGTTCTCTTGTCTTGTGTAATACTCACATTCCACCCTTTCCTGAAGTTGAAATGCTGGGGATTTAACGGAGGATTCAGGAAATTTAATATGAGTAGCTTACAAAACATTTAATTCACTCTCTGAGATATTGTAGCTGAAGTCCCTTGAATCACAGAGTGATAACACTTTGCTTTCTAAAGGGTAACCATCGTATGATCTACTTAGTAATGTCTTTATCATTCTTTAATTGCTGCTTTTGTTTTTAAACAAAAAAATAAGCATGAAAAGAAGCCAAGAAAAGTATATATTTACATAAAAGTAATTCAGATACGTGAATGAAAGGAAATGAACCAATTTAACAAGCAGGAAAGGTTAAAGATGATTACATGCCTTATAATCTATGCAATCTCTTTGCAACGCTGCTCATTCTAGACCATGGTTACTGCAACATAAATAGTCCTATATTTTAGACCGTTCCTTTTAAATCACTAAAAAAAAGTATTTTTAATGCATTAGACAGAGAATGATGCTGTTTAAGGAACTGGGTTGGTGCCGAGGACCAGCACACACCTGGCTTTTTTTGCACGCTGTGTGGAAATGTGCCCCAAATGTTTCTGGGAGCTGGAGAGCAGCAGGCTGAAATGTCAACCCCCGCTAACAAAGGCACTGTGTTCCCTCGCACAGTGCTGTGGCCTCAGCAAAAGAAAACCCGCTATGAAACTGGAATGCCTCATTAAACCAGCACAGATGAGAAGAAATCCCGTCTGGGTCCCCTCCAAACGTGCTCAGCTGGCGGAGCCCCTAAGAGATGTGTGATGGGGAATTACTACAGTCTAATTACTGGCACTGAGGGGCCCCTGCTGGGGCTGGGCTGGGCACTGGCCGTACACAGCAGAGAGGCATACCCTGGCCTGCGGGACAGGCAGTCCAAACACACAGCTGGTGGGGAGAAGCTGGAGAAACCAGCTCCCAGTGGCAGAAATAAGACTTTGGCCTCTGGAATCTTCGATCCTGACATCTCACAGCTTTTCTGCATAGCGGCTCCTTCCTCCCTCTCATTTTCACCTCCTCATCAAAGCTTTCCCAGGTTTCCCTCCTCGGTTTTACTTCTGTCCCCCATTCAAGTCTTCAATGTCCTCCCAGGCTTCTCTTAGTGGTGGTTTGGGGTTCAAGAGCAGGCTTCTCCATCATTCTTCTTGTCTTCAAATCCCCATTTAAGATCTTAGTCCTTATAGCAGCCTTCCAGTACCTAAAGGGGGCCTACAGGAAGGGTGGGGAGGGACTCTTTATCNCCACTCCTCTGAGGGGAAGTCATAGCTGTTGCAAGGCAGTTCAGAGCTCATTCCCGCGTATTCATGCACACTGCTTAATTTGGTGGTATTTCCCCTGTTTTGTGAATGCCTTGGGCATTCTCCTTGCTACTTCACCTCAAAACAGGACAAATGGAAATTGTCCTCAGAAATTCAGGCTTTCCTTTCAGTGGAAAGCAGTTCACACATTTGGATAGGAAGTTTAAAACTGCACGTGTTTCAGTAGTACATTGAAAAATATGAATGAAAAGCAACACATTGGAGCTTCAAAATAGCCTGGGGTGAGATTTTTTCTGATGAGAAGGAGGGATAGTGAAAAAAAAAAGATAATGTTATGCACAACCCAAGATGGAGATGGGTCCCCTTTTTATGTCAAAAACTGATCATCCTATTTTTGAAACAGTGCCTCTTCTTTGTCTACATGAAGCAGTCCCAATGAGAGGGAGGACTGTAGCTGAGCTATTCTTTTTTACATTTTTCTGACAAATCTGTGCTATATGCATGCAGGTGCCAGTGTAGTCAATAGGGAAAGAAACTGATAATTTGGTGCTGAAAGCACAAGTCAGTGCTACTAAGAAGAAATTCCCTGAAGCTCTGGGAATCAAGAGTCCTTCATTCTTTGTCAAAGTCAATCGCTGGGAAGAGGCAAATGCCATAGCCCCAGCTGGAAGGCTTCAAGGTCATTTGAGATGTGCTAGGAACAGCAATAGAATCACAAAATCATAGAATGGTTTGGGTTGGAAGGGACCTTAAAGACCCTCTTGTTCCCCCCCCTGCCCTGGGCAGGGACACCTCCCACCAGCCCAGGCTGCTCCAAGCCCCGTCCAACCTGGCCTTGAACCCCTCCAGGGATGGGGCAGCCACAGCTTCTCTGGGCAGCCTGGGCCAGGGGCTCACCACCCTCAGAGTGAAAAATTTCTTCCTAATATCTAATCTAAATCTCCCCTCTTCCAATTTAAAACCATCCCCCCCCAGTCCCACGGCTCCCCTCCCTGCTCCAGAGTCCCTCCCCAGCTTTCCTGGAGCTCCTTGAGGGTCTGGAAGGGGCTCCAAGGTCTCCCCAGAGCCTTCTCTTCTCCAGGCTGAACCCCCCCAGCTCTCTCAGCCTATCCTCACAGCAGAGGGGCTCCAGCCCTCCCAGCATCTCTGTGGCTGCCTTTGGACAGGTTCCAACAGGTCCATGTGCTTTTTCCACTGAGGACTCCAGAGCTGCACACAGTGCTCCAGGTGGGGTCACACCAGAGCAACAGCCAGACCTGTATGTTCGGTCAGTCCCAGGACTGAACAAGCTGCACTCTAATTCCTAGGAAACATCCTTTTTCACTCATCTCAGAGTCTTGACTCTGCAGGTTGGGCTCCTGTGCAGGTTGGGCTCCTGTGTCCTTCCCAGACCCTGCCTGGTCGTCCCAGCTCCTGGCTGCCCTTTGTGCTGCTGCAATACCTTTTTCTCTAGGTGGGTTTGCAAAGCCCCAAATTTCAGTTCTTCATAGGGAGGGAAAAATTTCTGTCTTTCTAAAAAGTATTCTGACTTTGTGTGCAAAAGAAGGAAATTATTCATGGGCAGACTTCTGTGCAGCATGCTTAATGACGAGGCACACAGGGCCGGGAAATCTGCGANCTTAGTAATGTCTTTATCATTCTTTAATTGCTGCTTTTGTTTTAAACAAAAAAATAAGCATGAAAAGAAGCCAAGAAAAGTATATATTTACATAAAAGTAATTCAGATATGTGAATGAAAGGAAATGAACCAATTTAACAAGCAGGAAAGGTTAAAGATGATTACATGCCTTATAATCTATGCAATCTCTTTGCAACGCTGCTCATTCTAGACCATGGTTACTGCAACATAAATAGTCCTATATTTTAGACCGTTCCTTTTAAATCACTAAAAAAAAGTATTTTTAATTCATTAGACAGAGAATGATGCTGTTTAAGGAACTGGGTTGGTGCCGAGGACCAGCACACACCTGGCTTTTTTTGCACGCTGTGTGGAAATGTGCCCCAAATGTTTCTGGGAGCTGGAGAGCAGCAGGCTGAAATGTCAACCCCCGCTAACAAAGGCACTGTGTTCCCTCGCACAGTGCTGTGGCCTCAGCAAAAGAAAACCCGCTATGAAACTGGAATGCCTCATTAAACCAGCACAGATGAGAAGAAATCCCGTCTGGGTCCCCTCCAAACGTGCTCAGCTGGCGGAGCCCCTAAGAGATGTGTGATGGGGAATTACTACAGTCTAATTACTGGCACTGAGGGGCCCCTGCTGGGGCTGGGCTGGGCACTGGCCGTACACAGCAGAGAGGCATACCCTGGCCTGCGGGACAGGCAATCCAAACACATAGCTGGTGGGGAGAAGCTGGAGAAACCAGCTCCCAGTGGCAGAAATAAGACTTTGGCCTCTGGAATCTTCGATCCTGACATCTCACAGCTTTTCTGCGTAGCGGCTCCTTCCTCCCTCTCATTTTCACCTCCTCATCAAAGCTTTCCCAGGTTTCCCTCCTCGGTTTTACTTCTGTCCCCCATTCAAGTCTTCAATGTCCTCCCAGGCTTCTCTTAGTGGTGGTTTGGGGTTCAAGAGCAGGCTTCTCCATCATTCTTCTTGTCTTCAAATCCCCATTTAAGATCTTAGTCCTTATAGCAGCCTTCCAGTACCTAAAGGGGGCCTACAGGAAGGGTGGGGAGGGACTCTTTATCGGGCAGTGGAGCAATAAGGTAATGGTTTTACACTGAAAGAGGGGAGATTTAGATGAGATCTGAGGCAGAAATCCTTTGCTGTGAGGGGGGTGAGCCCCTGGCCCAGGGTGCCCAGAGAAGCTGTGGCTGCCCCATCCCTGGAGGGGTT